>OY284414.1:22211051-22811051 GCA_958301585.1 Merodon equestris
TGTTTAACAATCCTCTTACATAGAGGTTATACCCATATCATCCAGTGTCATGGCACAATAAGGTCTTTCAATACAATGTTCTTAATGTCAACTTAACTTATGTTCTTAAACCCAAGAAAGAACATTTGACGGTATGAAATGTGGACCTTAATCCCAACGCGAAATTCGCAGAGTTGAAGACCACAAAGAGATCTTGTGAACGAAGAGAATTTTTTTTGCAGATCTTGTGTTTCAAAACGTTTTGTCGAACAAAGCACTGATTTTGAAAATAAGATCTGATGATTTGCACACATTGTTCAGCGCTTTACCATACACTATCGAACAATCCGAAAGTTAGAAATTTATTTTGAAAAAAATAGCTCCTTGTATGTATACTCTGGAAAATAATGCCCATCTTTCAGGCAACATAAGTACTTATTCCATATAGGAAAAAAACTGCAAGTCTTTCGAGGCGATCCACAAATCGACCAAATTTTGGATCGGAAGTCAGCCCATTCGTCGTCAATCGGATCAGGTTGTTGTGGGAAGGGGCAATGTCTGGAGAATGCAGTTATGGAGTAGGCGTCTCATTCGGCACATGTAGGTTTCAACGAGCTGATCAACCTGTGACTGAGCGTGCAAATGTCCCGTACACGTTGCTTATTGGTCTCGAAAGTCTACAAATGCAATTATGAGAAGTTGTTACCTTGGGATGTTCCTGATCTAACATTTTTGAGCAGCATTTACCATCTATTAGAAAAGGGTCGATACCCATTAGTACATAAATAAACAAATTTTGATTGTCTTTATTGAAAGACCTTTTGCTTAACATGATCTTCATATGATTTAATTTAAGACTTGAGCAAATAAAACAAGATGGGATCAGCTCGCCGGGAGCCAAGCTACAATTCCAAGTCTTCTGTCTTGAATTTACAAACTTTTACCTGAATCTCAGGAATGAGCTCAGAATCATGTTCTCGATAACAAAGCCACCTTTCAGACCCATAGCTACTCGGCAAAGTTGGTTTGATATATGCGTACGGACGAACGGACGGACAGGAAAGCCTTTGCATAAGTCTTCCCTTCCCCAGCTTTGCAAAGTAGAAACTAAAAGTTATTCATTATTTTTTGAAAAATACCCGTGGTCAGAATTAGAATAAAGATTCAAAATAAGTATAGCCCAATAACACGAATAATGATGGCTTCATTGTTGTTGGTTTGTCAGCGTAGACTAGCGATTTTAGGTATCCCCAAAGTAAATAACCATGAGGCGTCAAATTACACTTTTGCGTTCATTGAATGTTCCCGTCAATAAGTTGATTGTTTCATTCGCTGAATGATACGTAATAAAAGTTAGGTCCGACAGACTGCATCAAACTGTGCATTTTTGCTATATACCATAATGGCGTTCCAACAATCTCATATGGATTACCATATTAACCTACAAGTGAGCCTGACCCCAAGTTTAAATGGCAAATTAAGAATAACAGTGACAGTTTGCTCTCTGACTCAAACTCATTAGAATTAGAATATCACCACAAAATTTCTTATGCTCAATATAAGTTTATTCCTTGTGTTTGGGCAATTGATATTTAAGGACTATTTAATTTCATAATTGCTAAGATTTCACCATTTTGGGGTGATTGAGGTATGTATCCTGAGTAGGGGCCATTACACCTTGTTTTGAATACACAGGGTTTTATCCAACTAAATGTGTCATCAATAAAACGCAATGTTTTTCTGAAAAATGATAACATTTATTTTATGTGAAAAGTCTAACTAAGTCAGAGAATACAACACTCTTTGTCTACAAAAGGTAATTTTTTTATAGAATTTTCATCACTTAATATCACAAATAGTCGCACATGAAACAATCAGAATGACATTCAGGATCTAAAGCTTCCGAGAATGGCAGACAATGAACGCTTACTACGAACAGTCAGCATCGATCCAGAGAACACCATCGTGGATGGCGACTTCTACGTGATCGAGGATCCTCAGGAGAAGGTGGCGACATTAGGAGCTGTTTTCCAAGGAAGTATACAAGGTGAATGATGGCCCGAACCATGACCTGGAGAACAGAGTCCTGCTTTATCACTTCTATCTTCGAAATGATATTGATTGGCGATCCGAGAACCTTGGTTTCACCAGGTTTAATGAAGATTTCATGGCAAACAATGCCATCGCCAGTGAGGGAGCTAATACCCTGTTCATTTCGACAGAAGATTTTCAGATGATCTTCGAGTTATTGAAGAAGAAAAAATCCGCGGGAGTCGACGGTATATCCAATGTTTTGCTTAGGCACCTTCCGCCAGTGGCTGTAGAGAGGTACACCATCCTGTTCAACAATGCATTGAATAATGTATATTATCCAGTGCACTGGAAAACAGCGATTATGTAACCAATCCCCAAGAGGGGCAGCGACACCTCTAACCCGAGTATCAGCATGGTCTTTGAGAAGGTGGTCCATAGAGCCCTATCTAAATGAGTTAAGGATAATAAAATCATTCCGGATAACCAATTCGGTTTCAGAGCGGGGCATGACACTATTCATGCTCGTATCTAATATCCAATGGAATAAATGCAAGAACCAATGCACGGGTGCCTGTCTGATTGACTTGGAAAAAGCCTTCGACACCATATGGCTAGAAGGCCTTTATTACAAGCTCAGTCGGCTAGGCATAAGTAAACTACTGCTATATATGATTTTTGACATGATAACCGGCAGAAAGTTCGTTGTGAAAATTGCCAACGTGACAGGCAATTAAAAATGGACTGCAACAAGGAAGGGTTAACTCGCCGATCCTTTTCAGTATTTACCTAAGCGATCTGATAGTTTCTCTTCGCCACTCTATAGCGTACGCGGACGATTTAATTGCGTACAGATCAGGCCCAAGGATCGACGTCATTGTTAATCTTTTGCAGCACGACTTCGAAAAAATTCAACAGTATTGTGATGACTGGAAGTTGAAAATCAACTTCCAGAAATTAGAATCTATTTTATTCAGAACGCCTTTGACTAGGGCCTCTTGGGATACTAGAAAAAGTTGGCGCAGGTTTTAAATTTTTGGACCGGACGGGCGTCCACTGGCGAGACAAAGTGTAGTCAGATACCTTGGGATCGTGCTAGATCAGTATCTATATTTTGACAAACATGTAGATGCTGCTCTGGCAAGAGCCCGGGGCGCTTTCGCTCTGACAAGATGGCTGTTTCATAGCAGCCAACTTGATTCCAGAGTGAAGGTAATCTGCTACATGGCCTTAATCGGGCCCATGGTTGCCTATGGATGTCCCGTCTGGTTCAATGTGAGAGCCAGCTTAATGGAAAGGAATCGGGTGTTTGAAAGATAATGTCTCAGGACTTGTTTTGGGCTACATAGAACACCCGAATCCGAGTACACGAAATTTTACCCTAACTAGGTCCTATACAATGGGGCTAGGATTTCACGGGTGGACAATTTTCTGATAAGGTTGATTCGAAGCCATGTTGCAAGAACAATGACTTCGGCCAATAACTTGATCTCCGAGGCTTGCTACCCCAACAATTCAATTATTATTGAATTCAAGTTTTTTAATTACTCTAACCAAAGTAATAATATAAATTATGTTGACACGTTAGTTTATAAATTTGCTAAAACCAATTTCGTTGCACTTACGGAATATATAAACAGCTTTGATTGGGATGCACTACTGAACACCTCCAATTTAAAAGGTAATTACGATGTATTTGTGGGAAAAATTAATTCTGGTCTTGAGTTATGACGCTAAAACGCGTCAAAATAACCGCTACGGAATTCCGTGGTCAAATAAGAGATTGATAAATTTACGAAATGTAAAAAGAAAAGCATACTCGGCTTATATTTTAAATAAAACGAACTCTAACCGCGAACTTTTTTTAAGATTCAGAAAGGAATATGAGTTCTTGAATAGATTTTTATATATGCAGTACATCTTGTCAGTAGAGTCATCGGTAAAGAATAATGGTAAATCATTTTGAAATTACATTAACACAAAAAGAAATACCTCAGCCTTGCCTAGGGTGATGGAATTTGATAATTTCAACAGATTTGAATGGAACTTGTGAGTTATTTGCCAACTTCTTCGAGTCGGTTTATAATGATTCTCGAGTCCAGTCAACGACGAATCATTATTCTAATATTACCGAATCGTTGGATATTGGTGTGTTGCAACTTTCGAATGAAGACGTAATAAACGCGTTAAAGAAACTGGAATTAAACTGTAGTCCAGGTCCTGATGGCATCCCTGCGATAATATTAAAAAAGTGTTTATCTTCCATCTTTTATCCACTTAAAATTATCTTTAATCAATCACTTATCACCGGAAAATTCCTCAGTGAATGGAAATATTCATTTATTACACCTATATTTAAGAGCGATTTTAGACAAAAAGTTGAAAACTATCGGCCTATATCTAAGTTTTCTGCAATCCCAAAATTGTTTGAAAGCATTGTTAAGGATAAGCTTTTTTTCGCTGTTAAAGAAATTATTTCCAGTAACCAGCATGGCTTTGTTCGCGGTAGGTCATGTACTACAAATTTAGCTTTATTAACAAACTATATTTTTGATAGTTTTGAAAATCATTCACAAGTAGATATACTCTACACTGACTTTACGAAAGCTTTTGATAGAGTACATCACGCTTTACTATTGGCTACACTACAATCGCTGGGTTTCCACTCTTCTATGCTGATGTGGCTTTCAAATTATTTATGTAATAGAAAGCAATTGGTAAAGATTAATAGTTTTACATCTCGTGTAATAGAAGTAACTTCCGGCGTTCCCCAGGGTAGTCATCTCGGCCCGTTGTTGTTTATTTTGTTCCTAAATGATGTTCACGAAATATTTAATTTCTGCGAAGTTTCAACATTCGCGGACGACTTAAAACTGTTTGCGCGCATCAATAATATTACAGACTGTATCCGTTTTCAACTAGATATTTATAAACTGTCGGAATGGTGTAAGCATAATGCATTACAACTTAATATTTCTAAATGTGAGATATCTACAGTGCACCGTATTGTAGCGCCGATCTTGTATAATTTTTTTATGAACGATTTTCTGCTCCTTCGTCTTCACGAAGTTAAGGATCTAGGGGTCATATTTGAAACTAAACTAAATTTTAATTTTCATTATGATTACGCCATATCTAAATCTAACTCCTTGTTAGGATTTCTTAAAAGGAATAGCAAAGACTTCCAAGATGTTTATAGTCTTAAGACTTTATTCACCTCGTTGGTCAGACCTTATTTAGAATATTCTTCGATTATTTTGGATTCGCCATATAATGCTCAAAAGTTTAGGTTTGAAAGAGTTCAAAAGAATTTCACGAGATATGCTATTCGCAAATTAAACATGTTTGACGAACTTCCTCCTTATGACATAAAATGTAAGTTAATTGGCTTGCAAACCTTGAGTTTTAAGCGGAAGGCATCTTCAGTCATGTTTATTCGCGACATAATTAATTATCATATTATTTTACCAGAATTAGTTTTTCTTATAAACATACATATATGCTCCCCAAAAATCTCTTCGGGTGAGAAATGTGCTTTACGATAGAAGGCATAGAACAAATTATGGTTGCAATGAGCCAATTACTAGGCTCATTCGATGAGCTTTGCAACGAAATTGATTTCAGATTAACTCGGTCGGAATTTAAAAATTGTGTTCTTTCATTGATTTTAAATTAGTAATATTGTTTGTCTGAGTAGTCTATGAGATGCAAAATCGGTAGATGATCCTTAGTCACGCAACAAATATCTGTTGAGTAAAGCGATACTGAGAGTATACACTAGAGAACGTAGTGTTCTGTGTACTCTGTGATGGACAAAAAAAAAAAAATAAAAAAAAAATTCGTATCATGAGAGGGGTGCGCCTTAATAGCTTTGTCCCTCCAGCGGCATTTCTCTATTTAGACAAATGTGGGCTTATATAGGACAGATTGGCGGTGCCGCTAATATTCCACGTGTCCCGCAATTCCATAGAACGGCGACTTCTTTACGAACATGATGTCGCGCTCTGTAAGCCGGAGCGCCTCAGGTTCAGTAGAGCGGTATCATGCCAAGATAGGAGAGATGTTCCCCGACAGCATCAACGCTTTTGGTGGCTGGAGGAAGCTACGTCGTCTATTGTTGATAGTTCAGCCGCTTAAAGACGAGGCCTGCACAACACCGATGGCTAGCTTATATAGGTTATGGTAGATTTAGCTTACGATACGGGTGGTGGTGTAGTAATTTTTAAGGTTAGTTAGTTTACATAAAACAAAAAAAAATTAAAAAATACAAAATAAACAAAAAAAAATAAAATATAAATCTACAAAAAAAAAAAGATACATTTAGTGAATGTATATTATATATAGACATATTCTATGTGTATTGTAGTTAAGGTTGTGTTAGTTAGTTATAAGTTTTATATAAAATCAAAAAATCACAATCAGATTCTAAGTTTTTGTTTTTTGTAGAATTTTCTTAACTTTTATTATTCAATTATTCATTTATGTTAATTAAGTCGAAAGACATAGTTTTAAGTATGTGCTATCTGCTTTAGAGTGCCCGCACAGGGCCAGTAAGGTAATTTTAGTTATATAAGATAGTTAACTCAGACTTAAGCATTTTTGTCTAAAATAAGTTAGATATAATAAAAAAAAACAAAAAAAATGCTTCGAAAAAAAAAAAATAGTCGCACTGTTTAAGTTTTGGAGTATTGTCGTAGACTTTATCGTTAACATAGTTCACATGATATTAATTTGCACGATATGGGCTACCAGCAGAGGTGCCTACTTCAAGAAATCATGGGCCGAAAGTCTTTGTCATGCAATAGAGATTTCGTCTAACCGACTGTGTGGTATGTGGCGCCACTCTACTAAAAATAAATATGCAGTTCCGTATTCCAATTTCAGACAAAAACAGGCAATCGACATCGTTCAGTTACATAACCCATTTACTGAAACGGTCGCACAAGCATCTTTTTCGAAAAAAATATAAGATAATAACACCACGAGCCCAAAAGTCACAACCTTCGTTGTGGATTGTTCCCGCTATTTCTCTTGCGTTTTCGCAGCTTGAGAATCGAACTCCATGATTCGTCATCATCAAATGATAATTATGTGTCAAAATTCTGATTTTGTTCGTTCTCTTCCAAAGCAATTTGGTAAAAATTTGTAGGCTACTGAATTTTGTAGGCGATTTAACAAAATGTGCTACTTTCACTACTTTCACCTTATAAGCCTCACGGAAAGATGCTCATACCTCCAAATTCCTGTTATCGTCTTAAATTGAAAACACCTTAATTTTCGGCGACAGTCTTAGCTGCAGGGGCGATATTTTACGGTTTAGCTTATCTGATCAATGTGATGTACTTTTTGCAGCACTAACGAGATGTTCGAGTTTATTGGTTTAATCAACTAAACTGTGGAATCAAAATGCTTGATATTAACCAAAACTGTATGAACTTTATGGAGTGTTTTCACGATATTTTCACAATTTTTGTGCGACTGTTTATCGGTACATATTTACCTATTACTTTCTTACCAAATTTCATTTCATTTAGAGCTAAATGTGGTATTAACGGATCAACAAGGTCGAAATGTGGATGAATATGTTTTACATCAAATGAAGACAAAGAAGAAGCAAGATCAAAGGCTTTTTATACCTAATATTAAAAACAAGTTTTCCTTAATAGTCAAACGGTGACCATGGCGAATATCTTACCAGTACAAAGATCAGAAAAAATATTCGTCAGTGGTCTAGCAGAGTCTAGCCCTTTACCCTCTCTGAAAGTTAGGCCATTATTTTATGTGAGAGGATTGTTCAACAATTTAGGTGACATTTTGAATCTAGTGAACATTGTCATCCATTTTGGATATTTAGTTTGAAACCATTATCAGAGAAGTTGCTGTAAATATTGAGATATAGGTTGGCTCATGCCAACATAATTTACGGGACCCTTTTGCATAAAACTTATGTCAGCGAAGTTTGTTCCGAAATAATTCACCGATCTTGGCCCGTGCGACTTTTTTCTTTTTCGGAGGTAAATAAGAGCTCAAGAACTCAGTCGCGTATCAGAAGTACTTCCCGAATTGGAAGAGTCGCTTGTGCAAGTATATTATATCTCAGAGGGATTATTTTGAAGGGGATAAAATTGATATTGATGAATAAAAAGTTATTTTTCGTTCACCTTATTTTTTAAACAACCGTCTACTTTAATACGCGACAATGGGGTTTCTGTTGTATCTCTCACACAAACCCTTTTGGAGGTAAAGGTACTCCTATTAAAAAAATCCTTACCTTAAAAGTGTAAAAATTTAAAAAAAGATTGAAATACCCCAGCAAGGCAGGATACCCGTACATAATCCTTACAACCCTAACCGAATTCTCTCTCCAGTGTCAGTATTTCCGATAATCCACGAGTCCATTGCTCTACCGGAGACATTACTTTCTGTAGCGATTTTAACGTCGATCTTCTTAAAAAGACAGCAGACAACGTGGTTAAAATCATTCCAGTTCTGCCTTTGACAGCGTGGATCAAGCATGGTATCAAGAGTGCCACAGGGATAGATATTGAGACCAAAACTCTTCTGTTCTTGCATCATCACGCTGACAACGCTCAGATATACTCGTCCCGACCAATTAGACTCATTGAAAATCTGTTCGCCAGAATAAATGAAGACCCCTGGGCAATATATGTATATGTAATACAGCTACTACTACAATGTAATTCTATCTTGAGCCTAATAATACCACCTGCTGACCTATTTGCAGCATCCGATTATAAAAACACAACATGCTGCCCGCCCATATCACATCAGTTAGTTTTGAAATATGCTCACATGACTCTTGATCCGAAGCCGCACAAGCCAATCCCAGCGCCACACCGCACACTTATGTAGCAATGCAAAACAGCTGCACACTGTAGCTGCGATTTATGAAAAAATCATAATTTTATGCAGCGTCGCCGTTAAGCAAAGCTGGCATCGTTGATTGCTCAGTGCGGAATACTCATGCCCACTCGTGGCAACAATTTGATTTGCACTTTGCACAACTGAGCACTAAAGTGCGGTCGATATGTGTGTATCTTTAACTTCATAGTGCAATTAATAACTGAAAACACCTCGGGCATACAAGTGCCACCGAATAAACACTCCCAATTGCCAATCTTTCGTGGTTATCCGCGTGCTACTACGAGTATGTACTCCGAATGCTGTTGTTGTCATTGTTTGGCATTTTCAGTCAGAATCCAAGCCGCGTCGTAGTTAAAACCCGTCGCACTCTCGTCTTGCACACCATAGATACGATGTGACAGACAGTGGCAGGTTATTCGTTGTCCCTGTTACTGCTACTGTCCATTGGATGGTATACTACCAAGTAAGCATGGATGTATGCACAGTTGCGCTTGAGTGGTGCAAATAATTATTTGCAATTATTGACTGAGTGCCACGGCGAAGCTGGGCTCCATACGACATATGATCGCGGTCGTTGCGGTGCCGATCGGAACAAGACCCACGTGTTGCTGCAGATTGATAATTTCTGGTTGCAATGGCAATAACTCTTCGGAATCCAATTAACGGCGGGAGAGGATTGCATAATGGTGATTTCAATCCAACGCGCCTACCAACCTGATCAGAACAATCAAAGATCTTCTTTGACTTCGAGGATTGCCTTCGACCAGCGTGACTAGCAATAATTGCGGTTAAGCCTTGTGCTGTGATTCTTCGCTGTGACAATGGTGCCTTACAAGTCATCAAGTCTCTTTCACTTGAAGCTTGTGTTTGCTCCGACTCTTGGACGACCCCCCACAGGCGACTAGTTGCCAAGACGTAGACTTAATTATCTGATGGATGGTGGATTCCAAGGCGAATCGACGAGAATTGGAAGCCCTTGACTGACGGGTAGACGATGGAGTTATGGAGGGAAACTGGAGTTAAAGGTTAAATTGGTAGTTAATGCGGTCGGAGAGCTATAGGGACATGACGGTCAATGGGGCAGTGTTTGAAATATTTACAGTAAATCACTTGAGGCTGGCGGTTCGCCGTGGTCACATCACAACTAAATTGAGCCATAAATGGTAGGTAACGGCAAAGCGGTTTTCATTTTTTTGTTTGGGTTATACTTCACTGGATGGAGCTTAGAGATCGATACTTGGCCTAACTATTAGCAGAATAAAAATAAGGAGGAACAACAATTGGGCAATGTCGATGCTGACATTGGACGAAAGTTCGAATAAAATTGTGCCTTTGTACCTGTACTTGAAATGACGATTTCTATGGATCTATGACTCAGTATAAATTTAGGTCTGGCGAATGTCGAAGCCAATTAGAATTGTGTACTTTGAAATCGCCCGTAATAGCGATTTCCGTGATGTGAACTGGCCTGCACGATCGTGTGGTCTCACACCTTTAGATTACTCTCTTGAAAGTATGTGAAGCTAATGCTCAAAACACTATTTGACGCAGCAACAAATGCGACCGGAGAGGAGTCCATCTTTTAAACTCCACTCTTTTGTCTGACCTTATCATCAACAATGTTGGCTCTCGAGCGACGAAAGGAAGTGATTGACCTAATCTTGTCTAATAGGCATGTGAAAGCCATCACTAAGGAGAGTCCCACCAGATGTTACGCTGTCAGACCATAGATATATCGAATTCCGATTGAAGTGTGAGATCTCTCCCTCGCAGCCCAAGCGAAATCCAAAAAGACTGACCGGGTAAGATTCAGAGACGAGCTTGAAAAATCCACTAAAGCTTAAACTCAGCACAAAGCAATTGGTGGAGGATGCCGTTCATAATCTGAGCAGCGCCATCACCAACTGTTTCGAACTCGCATGTCCTGTCAAAAAACCTCCCAGCAGGAAATTGGTTCCCTGGTGGAACACTGAGTTCCAATGTCTGCACAGCTAGGCCAGAAGTCTCCCGAATAGATCGCTTAAATCGAACTCGGAAGATGACTGGAATAATTATCGATAAAAGCAAAAGGACTATAAGAAGCTTATTCGTAAATCGAAGAATGATTCCTCTAAGTCTTTCTGCGAAGAGATCAAATCCCTGTGCGCGAGCAGCAAAGTTGGTTAATGCTCTCAAGCGAGGAAAATCGACAAAGCTGGATGTACTTAGAAAGTCTGACGGTACCTTCACCGAATCTAAAGCAGAAACTCTTAGTTTACTGCTTCAGATAAATTTTCCGGGAAATCAGACTGTCGTCGGCTCGTTGCACATTCCCTCATTGGAAACTGCGACTGGAACGATGAAAACGCGTGGCAACTACTGAGGCTATTGAAATTGCTGTGACATTTTTGATGGCTTCAAGTCGCCAGGCACTGATAGGATACACCCTGTTATTCTGCAAAAAGGTATGAGACCTCTGCTTCCTACTCTGAAAATAATTTTCACTGCTAGCCTGGCACTTGCCTATACATATATGTACCTATTACTTGGCGCGCGGTGATATTGATCTTTATTCCCAAAATAGAGAAAGAAGATTACTCACTCGCCAAGAGTCTAACATCCTTCTTGCTGAAAAGCATGGAAAGGTTACCAGAGTTGCACATGCGCAAAATTGTCCTTCGAATGCATCCTCTCTCGGACATGCAACATGCTTATCAGCGCGGAAAATCTTGCGAGACTGCGCTTCAAAACCTAGTTGAGAGAATTGAGTGGCTCTCGAAGGAAAGAGTAAGTACTGGGCATTTTCGTCGACATTCAACGAGCTTTGGTGATGCTACTTTCGACAGCATGTGTAACGCTGCTAGAAGGCATGGCGTAGATGAGCAATGCTTGTGCACAGAACACGATGAAAACAACTCGGCGTAGCTGGTATGTTGCAGGCCTCGAACAATGTGTCAAGTCTGGAGTAAACAGGGGCTGATCACAAGGTGGCTTCTTACCTCCGCTGTTATGGTACATGGAGGTCGACTCTCAACTCGATGCTCTCAATGCTTCTGGAATCTATACCCAGGCATATGCGGGTGATGTTGCTGTTCTCTCTGTCGGCTCATGTTTAGCGACTATCTCAAAGCGCAGCCGACACTAGATGTGATCGACAACTGGTGCGCGAGTAATGGGCTGTCGGTTAATCCTCTTAAGACCGATGTCGTTCTCGTCACGGAGGAAAAATACTGGCATTACTCAGCTGGTGCTAAAAGGCATTCCCATCCCGATATCCAAGAAAGCTAAGTACCTGGGAGTCATCCTAGATAGCAAGCTTCTTTGGTCAAAGTATGTTGAGTCCAAAACCACCAAAACGCTGTCAGCTTTTTGGCAATGCAAAGGTCCCTTTATCAAAACATGGGGCCTATCGCCGAAAAAGGTCCTTTGGATCTACACGGCAATGGTAAGGCCGATAATATCATATGCATCGGTTGTTTGGTGGAACAGGCTAACACGCGTACACGTTGTGGCCTCTTTTGCCAAACTCCAGAGAGGGGTCTGTCTCAGCTGCACGGGGGCTTTCCCCAGCACACCGGGAGCTGCTCTAGATGCTTCCACCCCTTGACATACATATATGTATATCAAAGGGTGCGCACTGAAAACCATGTCTCGCCCAAAGAGAAATTGTTTTTGGTACAACTCGCATTGGAGTGAAAGTGTACTTGCGCTTTGGCCAGACACTGAACCTGGAATGGACTGTCTTCGCATTTTCACACATGGCTCCAGGACTTTGCGAGGGTCCGGCGCTAGAGTTTTCTTTGAGCGCGAAAACGTTCGACTGCACTTCTCGTTAGGAAAATATACGTCTGTCTTTCAATAGGAGATTTACGCAATCCTTATGGCCATGCACTATGTTGTGAAACACAGGTGGCGGGGAAAAAGCATATGTGTTTGCAGTGGCAGCCAAGCTGCACTCAAAGCTGTGTCCAACCCTCTATCCAACTCCAAATTAGTGCATGAACTCAAGACCTTTTTGAACAAAGTCGGAAGACTAAATTCACTTAGGCTTGTATGGGTCCCAGGTCACTCTGGAATCCCAGGAAACGAGATCTCCGATGAACTCGCTAGAAGAGCCTCAGAGGAGAGTTTCTCAGGACCTGAACCCGTCTTAGGTCTACCTGCTTCCACGGTCAAATCCGACATCAACGATTGGGTCTTTAATGCACACAGTCGTAGATGAAGGGAATATCCTGGATGCCGGATGACTAAGCGAGCACGCCCTGATGTCTTCAAGAAGTCCACAACATTCTGCTTATACTTAAGGAGAAATGATTGCACAGGGCTTACGGGCGTCATTACGGGCCATTACACTTTTGTTAAGCATCTCTACGTGCTTGGCATCAGTGACACGCCTGCTGTATGTTGCGAGGAGGATGATAGAGCAGAACACTTTCTTTGGTGGTGGTTCTCTGGTGGACGTGGTGTATGCCGAATCTCCTAGATCTAAATCACTGAAGCCCTTTCTCACTTTTTTCTCTGGACAACGGGGAAAATACAATAAAGAAAGGTGTCTGTCTGGTAGTACAATGGGTTCTTTTCTATTTGGACCACTCCAACAGAATCACCCCAAAAGGAGTGCAAATGATGTAATAATGCTTCCTAAGTGCAATGGAGGACATTTGGGGGTGGGAAAAGACAAGAAAAAATTTTTCAAAAAATTCTGGAAAAAAAAATTCTAAAAAAAAGAGGCAGAGTGTATCCCCAGTGGGTTTTTGGCGGTGTGTGCAGAGAAGATGGACAGTGTTTTTTATATGCAGTACCAGATCGCTCGAAGGAGACCTTATTAGGTGTGATCGGTGCATGTATTGAACCAGGAACCACCATTATGTCTGACAAGTGGAAGGCATATGATGGGATTCCTGAAATGGAGGGAATGAACTTTTCCCATTACACCGTTAACCATTCCGAAAACTTCGTGGACTCAGAGACCGGTGCACACACCCAGCAAATTGAAAGTTTGTGGCGGTGCGCAAAGAGGAGGAACAAACGAGATTCGGGGACTCGCAGATCTATGGTTGATTCCTATTTGTGTGAGTTCATGTGAAGACGGAGGTAGATTTTTATTTTCGTGTTTACTTTTTTGTTGTTGCATTTGCTTTTTTTCAATTTTGAAATTTGCTTGCAGAAACAAAGACAAGGACTACTTCGAGCAAATTTTGGAAGATATCGCTGATTTTGATATTAAGGCTTAATGTGGAATTTTCGTTAACGATATTAATAAATTTCTAGTGAAACTTATGTTGGAAAAAAATTTTTGGAAATTTTTTTGGAAATACATATTTCTAAAAAAAATGTATGTTTAAGAAATTTTTTTTTGGCGTTTCCCCTGCCATAACCCAGCAAAGTTCTCAGCATAGTTCAATCGATTATAGGGTACTGTAGATGAAGAGTATTGATGACATAGGCGCCTGCCTGTCGATCAGCACCTACCCCGAGCGGAGCAACGAAGTTGCGTGAACGGGACCTGCCGCTTATGAAAAGTTTAAATCCCTTAATCCCGGGTACTGTTAATTAAGAAAATTGTTGATATTATTACTATTTTGGTGGGGTGGTCGTACAATGGACCAGTATTTGTGTCTGAGTGCTCCAACAGATAGTAGAAGCTTCCAACAAAAAAAAAGAAAAAAAGGTATGTAAAGTCATTGAACACTGAAGTGCCGATAAAGCAGGTAGTTGGACCATTGGGAAGTAATATTTGTCGCCTGAGTTGCTCGAAAATTGAGACTTCAGGATGGCGCTTCATTGGAGGTAGTTGTGCCACGCATGTGTCATATTTATACATCAATGGCATACAATTATCCAGTAACTATAGCTAATATTATAGAAATTGACATTAGTTTCAAGTATTTATTGTAATTTTATACGAAATTTGTACAGCTCTTAAAAAATTACTTTTTACTTATGAAATTTTCCGTCAAGTTGCTTTTCCTTTAAGAACATCGTCTAGTGCAGCATATAAAAGAAAAGAGTTAACCCCTCTAGGGAGTTGAATCCTCTGTGCACTATATACTGACCGGGATATAACACGGCTTTTCGCGGAAAGTTATACCGAAACCAACAGCGGTAGAAGTCTCTGCGTTATCTGGTGGTACGATGCAGAACTAATAAAACCTGTCAAAGCTCATACCACCAAAACCAATAAAATTTCAACAAAGGCATGAAGTGTAGTCGTTGCCAGGGCATGAAACTTTTAAAGAAATTTACAAATGCGCCGATTTTTCCTAAAGCGTTCCCAAAATGCTGGAGGAGAAAAAGGCTATCACAAAGATCAAGTTCCAGAATATCCGGGTGTTGAAGAGCGGCTGCATAAGTTTATAGTTTATTAAGACTCTAAAACTAATGCTGCTGCGGAAGAAGAAATAAATTTCCATTGTAAAAATAAAAAAATTGAAATTCCTGATATTTTTTGAACATATTTCATATACATACATACATTGTCGACCGGCGCACAACGTTCTGTACATGTTACTGCCGATAATTTTCCCTTCCGTGCATCAATAGCTCAAGTAAAACGTATACATTATAGCCAAATTAGTCTTAGTTTGTTGCAGATCCTCAATATGCACATCTAAACCCCTTAAGGTATATCAAGCAAAACTTGATCCTATAATAATGCAACCTCTTCCCATTGATGATTTCATATAAAGGTCCCTTCGATCATAATTCATCCCCTCCGAGTCTGTTACCTAACTAGACTCGAAAAATAAAATCAACGAAAAGCGAGAGCGAGTGCGTCCCTTCTCTTGTCCTTGTCGAACCGTGAAATCGTCCTCTTCCACTGTTTACTAGATGTTTACTCTTAATTCTTTCCCTCTCTCTCCTCTCCTTTTATTACTATTTTTTATCTGCCACTCGAGTAATAATTCTTAATTTCTTGTCTTTTTTTCTTCGATTTCTTGGTCTTCCTCGACAAGATACTACGAACGTATACGACCGTGGTTGTGGCTGCTTGGCTGCCTGGCCGTTTGACTGTTTGCTTAAATCTTTCTCGTTTCGTTTAAAATCCATTAAGGCAATGACCTGTTTTCGATTTGTTGTTGTTTTATCTCACTCCAACGCATTCGAAATGGTCGAATAGGAAGACAACAAAGAAGAAGAAGGATCGGACACACGATCCAATCGGTCGGTCGAGTGGCCACGGTGGGGCTAGTGGCGGAGGGTTGTCAAACGAGTTTTCGTCTCGTTCTTAACTCTCGCTACAAGCAACTCCACCTTTTTTTTTGACAAAAAAAAAATATATAAAAACCAAAACAGAAGGTGAACACTTGCGTTTTCGCGTTTCCAGATATAGCGTACGCCATGGTTCAAGGAAGAATACGTGAAGGAACATTGGCTGCTGCAGTGCCAGTACCAGTACAGGCACTCGGTAACGTCTATGTGCACTTTAGCAGATGCTGGATGCAATCACAACAGAACTGCGTACCGCAACGCTGCATGTGACTTTTGATAGTTTTTCTTCTCCTATCCTTCTTTCTCGACTTTTTATGCACCCTTTTCCCTCGATCGGTCGATGGGGGACTCGGGGAGATTCCCAACAATTTTTTTTATTGTAGCGTGCACGGAAGTGATTTGATAATGAGTTTGGGGCGCCAGCTTTCCTAATCCCCATCCTCGAATGACAGACAAATTACTTTGTATTTCTCGAACATGTCATCAACACCAATCCCGATCGAAATCGAGCTCGATTTAGATCTTGTTCCAACACAATTATGAGCTGCAGGCGGCTACGGCTCCCTGCAGCCGGCCCTGGTCGAGCTCAAACTAGAATTTTTAAGAATTGCATTCGCGAAAATTCACGTACACGCTGATTACAAAGTTGTTAAGCGGGTTTGGCTTCACTTTTCGCATTCGTTTTGTATCATAGCTTCTAGGCACATAGATATAATGGTATATAGGGCTGTGGAGGGGACCTGTGACGCGTTTGGTTTAAGTTTGGACGGTAGCGAGTAACAGGGAATTATCTGTAGATCATGGCACGAGCGACTTGTTGCTGCTGATACACATAGATATGCGACTTGGCGTGGCGTGGCATGATGGTGGGCTTTGGGTTCGTGCAATAATTTCACCATAAGGAACAATGTTAGCCGAGATGTCTTTAAATTGTTCAATTTACCAAGATATTGGTATTAATTGGCATAATTCGTTCATCGTCGTAATTACGGAGTGTGCGACTGACACGGGTGTTGGTGGCTGTTAGTTAGGTTCATGGGCGTGGATGGGTGGGTGGGAGGACGAGGGGGCACAGTGGCTTTGGTTCACCTATTTTCGTTTGCCTCGGAGTTGTCGTTCGGTTTTAATTGCTTCCAGATGTAGGCAGTTGCAGTTGACGTTGGAGATATTAATTGCTGTGATTGCTGCAGGCGTTCGAGGAGGAGGAAAGACATGTTATGGTTCCTATGGTTATTGCTGTTGTGTTTGCAGAAAATAAGTTGTTACAATGGAGTTTAAGTGCAATGTCAGAGAGCAGTCTTCTGATTAAGGGTTGGAGTAATTAAATAAAGCATTCAGGGAATTTTGGTGTCGCTTTTGTACATTTTAGCTGGGCTTGATTGGTGTTTCATCGTAGATTGGTCTTAAGGAAGTCATCTTTTTCTGTTGACCCATCCTCATGTACAAGTTTTGATTTTTGTAATAGTCTTGTCAATCATAAAGCGTAAAATATCGCGCTCATCGGAGCTTAAGTGTAGCTAAGAATATGGAAACCACCACTGCAAATTTCATAGTGCTGACGATTAAGCCGAGACCAAGAACTTCCATCTACAAAGGCTGCTGGCACAAATAGACTAGCTGCTAGGCTACTTAAAGGAGCTGGATGTGAGTGGGTTGGGAACACCGAGTTGTACTAACTAATCTGTTGGATATATGAAGCTGGGAAGCCTTCCCAATGAAAAGATTCCCGGCATCGTTTGCCGTTTTTCATAATAAAGGAGATCCCCTTTAACTGCTATGAAATATGTCGTCTTAGCATCACATACAAGATTTTCTCTGCTGTTGTGTGTAAACGCCTAAAATTCCTAGCTCGCGATCAGTGTTGTTTAAGGCGAGGAAGATCTACAATAGATCTAGCTAGAACTAGCTTTTTATAGTACTTTTTTAAAGCTGCATATAGTACTATCTATAAAAGCGATGTATACAGAGCCATTTAGACATTTCTGTCTAACTGGTCGGGTCACGCACGACGACAATGAAAAAATTTTGCAACTCAAAGATGCAAGCTAATCAATGCCTTCGGTGTTAAAACTACGTAGGTCTGCAATACTATTGACTCAAATGGAATGCTATACATAATGAGCAGCAAGAAGGGACTCCCATGGTGCCATAGTAAATTGACACCCCTTTTCAATAAAGAGTCTGGGTATCTGCGAGCAAGATCTCAACGATTCTTCGAAAAAAATTCTCGTAAAAGGTATGACTCTTGTCTCCAGCCCCGGTAGTTAGAAATAAAGTGATTGGCAGACATAGAAACGGGGACGCAAAGCTTCTCACTATCAAGCCCATGTTCCTCTATGGAAAACCAAAAGGATTTAAGTAAGTTTGTGCATTGTCTTCAACATCATACATACCGTCTGTACCATCTGCCTTAAGTCTGAACAATTGCTTACCGCCATTCTATAACTAGACCAACGTAGCGAAAAGTCAATGAAGCGCCCGAGAGCATTGAAGCAGAAGTAGCAAAAGTAGGTCTGAGGAAGACATTTATTATACGCCTACTTTGGGATCATGAGGATGTTGAGAAGTAGAGCCCTATGTCAAAAAACCTTAATCATTCCGACTTCCCTCAGGGACCTTATCGAGGTCAATTAGAAGCGGAATATTCTGCGTGGAATTCCTGACAAGAGGATCAAGAGGTATCAGATTAGTTAGCCGTCTACGAACTTAACTTCTAGGATGACTGAGCCATGTTGAATGAAAGGTCACTGCTCCGACCCTAAGAGTCTTGGACTCGGTATCTAAGGACTGGAAACGAAGAACAGCAAGCACCAGATGTGCGACGGTACAAGAACAGCCTCAAACTATATAAAAGTGAGATAAGAAAGGCGCAAAGGACATTTTGGCGTAATTTCTGCTCACAAAGAGAAGATAATAATGAGGCCAGAGTGAGGAAGATACTGTCAAAGGCTACCACTATACCCGCGAAGAGTAACTAGACCTCTTGCTCAGTACACACTTTCCCAACAATGCAACGTGCTTACGGCATTCTCGAACCATGGTTTTTTGTATTATACTCGTCCAATCTAGATTTTGGCTAAATACCACTATCCTGGAGGAAAGTAAATGTTACATTTATACCAAAACCAGGAAAAACCTCTCACACAACTGCAAAAGACTACAGACCTATCAGTCTCTCTTCTGGTGGACCTGTGCATTTGCGAAAACCTACAAAAAATATGCTTTCGAAATCGCAACATGTTTATTGTAAGGTGAAATCAGTAACAAGCTCTACATACGTTAGTTGGAACCGTTGAAAGATCACTTTCAAACAAAGAATTCGCCATAATTGCCTTCCTCTATATTGAAGGAGCTTTCATAAAACCACTAGCCGTCACCAATGCATCACGAAATGTATCATCAGGAAGCTCAACAGGAAATTGAATGCGGAAGAACCAAAAAAGCAACAACTGCGCTATACGCTGCAAAAAAGCCTTGAGCCCCAGATGGGGTATCAAACCCCATTTTGCACACTTGCTGTAGACCGCAGTTTTTAGACCTATACTAATGTACGGCTGCCTTGTCTGGTGGCCGGCACTGTGCGGATCTAACTATTGCAAACTCCCAAGCAGAGTTCAAAGGATGGCGTGCATCACGATAACAGGGGCAATGCTAAAAACCCCCACTGCAACCCTCGAAACGATGCTTCACCTACTCCCCTTGGATCGCTTTGGCAAGGAAACGGCAAAGAAATCGACGCTGCGACTTAAGGAATCTGCTCACTGGAAGTTTTTCGAAATAGGGCACGCTGGTATTCTACGCAAAAGCAATGATCTAAGTTATCGCCACCGCTTTTACGGAGAGAAGCCATCTAACCTAACCAGATGTGCGACGTTAGAAGCTATTGACCCAAGGTCGAACGAGTTTCAAAGACTTTGTAAGATTCAGATTCTTCTCGAACTTAAAATTAAATAATTACGTTGTACACATATGGAAACCTTCATTGACTCCTGAAAAATGCCACAAATTGCACATGCTGACAGGTGTAAATTCTACCGATTACCGCTAATACTACCGCTTATTACTCATTTTTCACTGACAGATCCACATCATATTGTTTCTTGTTAGCTAGCAGTCGATAAATTAATTTTGTTGTCCTGTGAAGCTGAATCAGCTGGATAAATTGGATTTCGTTACTTAGCAAGAGGCCCTTTTTTTTTTTTATTAGGACCTTGAAAAAGTTCTCTCTGTTTTTCCGTGAAAATGTACGCTTTATGTAAAGTAAGTAAGAACGTAAGAAAAAACTTTACTCAAAATATTGCCCATGACTAGCCACTACTTTACCCCATCTTTCCGGCAGGATATGAATTCCACGCTGGAAGATAGAACGTCTTTTGAGGCCAGGAAGCGACGCATTTTTGGGCATCTTCATAAGAATGGAGGTGCTGTTCAGGCAGGCCATTTGGCACCATACGGAATAAGTGATAATCAGAGGGAGCTAAGTCTGGTAAATTCGACGGGTGGGGTACAAAATCCCTTTATAAGGATTTTCAAGGAGGTTCATTCGACATGTGGCCAAAAATAGTCTCCTTGCCTTGTATTCACTCGAGAGCGGTCGTTTTTCCTTCAGTACGGGTATTTGCTTTTGATTGCGCATGATAGTGAGTATTTTATACCAGATTTTACTCTGTTTGGTGCTGATGGCCACGACAATATTGTCGGACGGTCATGGAGTGCTCATAGGAATTCACAGCCCCTACGAGGGGTCGAACTCTGCTGATTTCATTTTTACAAGCACCTTAATAACTATCCCGAAACCGAAGCTCTAGTCAGCCTTCTATTATATTTGACCTTTAAAACCTACTTAATCTCACCCCCATGCTATTATCATCATCTATAGAAATTTCAATATTCCGTAATTGAAATGGGTTCAATAACACGATGAGACGCACTTTGTTGCGACTTACACCTCGTCTAGTAAAAAAATCCTCTTCACGAATCTTCGCTCCGGCTCTGGTCTCCTCCAGTTCAGTAACATCACCAACAACATAAACCATCTTCTCATCTGTTACAGCAATCTGCGATCTTTCAGCAAGCAACCATATCCTTTCTTCCTTGGATCATTTTCGCTCTAAAAGATTTCGCTAAAACTAAACAACCTGCTCAGAAGTATTAGCTTAAATTTTCAGCCCTAAATTATTAAGCCCTAAAATGTCCTTAATCGATCCCACATGGTGCACCAAGGAATTAAGCTACCTTAGAAATAGTGACAGGCCTACATTAGGTCCCGCTCTGCATCTGACTTTGCTACTTACCTACAGTAACTATACGAAAGTACAACTATACGAATGTTTCTCCGATACCTGAAAGGAAACGAACCCAAGAGCTTCTCCCACTTTTAACTTTCTACTTTTAATTTTTTCAGTACTTCTTCCAATAATCCGAAAATAGTTCCCACCTTTAATGGCCATTTCATCAGCTAGTCGTTCTCGAACAACCCCTTTCAGCCTCATCATGACAACTTTCGCTATATGAAAGATTGCCCTCAGTCTCTATCGGCAATGAATGAAATCCCTGCCTTACCTAGTCATTGAGAAAATACGTGACTTAGAGAAAAACAACTCGGCCGATACTGTCGGCCTCACCATAGTTTGGAAAATATTCGCCAACTTTCTGGTCCAATTCTCACGGCCTTATTTTAATGTTCCATGTCACAGAGACTATTTCCTTTAGCTTTGGAAAAATTCTTACAGTATCCCAATCCACAAAAAATAAAATGAAGTGTCTAACTATCGTCCTATTGCCTAACTCTCTTGCATCACCTTTCCGGCCGATGGGACAGTCTTCGCCTTCTTCGCAGCACGTTCGCTGGGTGAAGTCCCCTGTTTCGACTGTTCCTTGGTCTCTGGTGTGTATCAGTGGATCCATGTTTCGTCGACTGTCACGAAACGACACAGAAACTCCTTCGGATTGCGCTTAAACAGCGTCAAACACTGCTCTGAAGTGGTCTCACGGTTGCGCTTGTTGTCCGGAGTGAGCAAACGCGGCACCCATCGCGCCGACAGCTTTCTCATGCCCAAAATTTCATGCAGGATATGACCCACGCGATCTTTTGAAATCGGCGGTATGCCAATACGAGATCGTAGATTTTTGTCACGTCATCCTCCGTGGTAGCCGTGTTCGGGGCACCTGGACGTGGCTCATCAAAAACAGACGTGCGCCCACGTTGAAACTCGTTAAACCAATTTTTGATGGTCGCCATCGAAGGAGAAGAGTCACCGTACACAGCATCCAAACGCTCTTTGATTTCGCTATGCGATTTCGCTTCCAAAAACAAGAACCGAATCATCGACCGATATTGCACTTTTCCCATTTTTCTAAAATCCGCGGACACTCCCGCTTCCACACGTGGTCAAAACAAAACTACGAGTCCGATCCGGCTCGGCTGAAATTTCGACAGTAGCCGTCTACTAAAATGAACTACACCATAGTAAGTTGCTTTTGCGATACTGGCGCCATCTGGTGGTGAGGCTAAGTACTTATCAGATATCTTCCCCAACCGATTCTGTCAAAAAAACCATATCCTACTCAATGTTAGCAAAAGTCAAGCTATCACTTGACACTGTCATGAAGTTGTTTCCTCATTAACTTTTTAGTTGAGTTAGGTGCTGTCTGTGACCGAGAAATTAACTTAACTTAAGTCTTATAAACGTACCAATTCCAACCTCGGCTTTGTGAGACGTTGGTTCAAGAATTTTTTGAAATTTTACGATACGAAATCCTTATATTCTACTAGAAGGGGCCTAACCTTTTTGAATATGCTATTCAAGTCTAGTCCCCCTCTTACAATATCAACCCTATACGCATTGAGGCCGTCCAATGTAGGTTTTTTCATTTGTGATCTTCCCTGAGTTGATACCTATAATTTACCGCCTTATAAGAATTGCCTAAAACTAATCAGCTAATCAAAGTAACCCACAGAAGAACGACGCAAGGTTGCAGACATACTTTTAATCCACGACATATTTACCGGTAATATTAAATGCCCCACACTGCGACTCACGCTTCGAATGATTTCCCCACACATCAATGCCCGATCTACCACCTGCACCTCACCAAACCTTGTTTTAGAAATCTCCTCTATCACTGCCAAATAGACATTACGTTTATTTTAAGTTCAGATTTTTTAAGTAATTTTTTCCATGTTAAGGCTCGCATTGAATCAATAATGGGGGCTTCAAATCATTATGATGCATGACCGGACCTACCTCACGATCGGCCCCGGATAGGTTTATCGTAAACTACATGTAGTTCTGGTAAGGTCATCTGGTACACAGGTCATAGAATCAGGCCCACATTTAGAGATTGATCGCTAAACCCAAAATATGAACCATGCGCTCTTTGCTATACAATTCCGCTCATTTATGTTACATTGTCTGTTTGCTTAATGCGATGAATTGTTCTTAAACAAAATGCAACTAAAAACAACTTCAGTGACACTCATAACAAAATTTGTTACAAAATTGTTAAATTGTGAAGAAAAAACAACAAAACAGAGGGAAATGAAAGTTGCTCCGGAGGCGCTAAATGAACTCAATAACCGTGCGGAACTATTAAAATGAGGCATGGTGTTGTCATGTGACTCCGTCTCCCAGAACTTGCGTACTAATCTGTCCAGTGATGCGAATGAGGGCTTTGTCGCTAGGTGACAGTGAGCTTGTGTATTTGTTGGTAAGGCACTTCCAGCCACAATCCAACCCAATTTCGTGTTGCGTAGGCTGGCAAATCATTAGACAGCATAACATCTGCAGGTACCAGCAGATCGAAAAAGATTTCTGCTCCTATAAGCATGTCGACGCGTTTAGATTGGTGAACGATAGGTCAGCTGATTGCATGTGGGCTGGAATCTCCCAGGAGCGCATTTCCACTTGACGACTAGGTTGATATTCGCTTATTCGGGGTATGATGGTAGCCTCCACAGTTGCTTTGTATGCTAATGTCCTGGATTCGAATGCTTTTGAAGTTACGTAATTTGCTTTGCATTCCTAACCGCTAATGGACACATCAATTCGGCGTTTCTTGCTTCCCATGACTTGGGCAAACGCTGTGGTGACAAAACGTAGCTGCGAGCCGGAATCTAGGAGAACGTGGCACGGAACTCGCGTGCCAAACAACGAAATGACATTGACAATGACTGTGGCGAGATAAACTTGACGGTTTCTCGTCTTGCGACCTATTGCTGCATTAGCAGAAGAGCTCGACGGCTGATCTGCATAAACCTTAACATTGTTTGTACAAGGCTTACCAGGCTGATGTCCCTTTTGGTCATCTTTTTTGTTAAGTTGATGATGCTGACTTGGATCTTGACCTTGTTGACAATGACTTGCTTGCTGAGTGAGTTCTTGCTGTCGGTTGGATTTTGTCCTCTGGTGATGATGCCTTTGGTGAAGAAGTGTGTTATGTTTGCTGCTACAATTCTGGCATCCTCGGGACTGGCATGATTGTGAGAAGTGGCCCGGCTTCAGGCAGTTCCTGCATAGCTCCAGTCGTCGCACACCCCTTTCACGATCTTCACCTGAGTGATTAAGAAAGTTTGAGCAACTGAAAATCTTGTGCTTAACTGAATAGCACATAGAACAATTGATACAATCTGAACGTGTTGCAACAGTGGCGATCTTTCTACCCACGCCTGGTCTACTGATGGCCTCAAGGGTTTGGAATTTGAGCTCCACGAATTGTAAGAACTCTCCTAGGGAGGGATTAGTCCTTGGGTCGCTTAGGGATTGTTCGAAAAGTATTCTGCTGTCTTTGTCCATTCTCTGCAGCATTCAGTAAACCACCATTGAGTCCCAGCTGTTAACAGATGTCGACTTCTTATCCAGCAACGGATCAACGGACAACCTATCGCAACAACTGATTCAAATAATGGTAACAGGGTGCGATGCAGGGATAGACACCTTGAGGTTGGCGAGACGTAAACTTGAAAAGGCCATCAAAGGGAGCAAGACAAGATGCTTTTAGCAACTCTGCAACGAATTAGACCTAGGTCCCAGGGATGGCATATACGATAGTAACGGAGAAGCTAAAGGGCAGTAGGTCCACACAAATATCCTGCCCAACAATACTGGCGATAAAAGCAGATCATCTATTTCGCCAAAGACCATTAACTTTGTGCACCGCCATGGGGGTACTGGACCAGATGGACCATGGGCCAGAACTACGGATAAACTGTACAAAGCATGCAGGAAAATAAGTGACAAGTAAGCACCTGGACCTGATGGCGTCCCAAATATGGTGATCAAAGCCGCCGTTAAAAGGAGACCAGACATTTTTATAGCAACGATGCAAAGGTGCCTTGAGGAGGGAATTTTCCCTGCACCATGGAAGCTCCAACATCTTGTGTTGCTACCCAAGGGAAAGAAAGGTTTTAGATAAACGCTTTGTACCATCGATGCCATAAAAGAGATAGCAGCAGAAGCGATATGGTGAAAAAGATGGCGAGGGAGCACAAAGAAATACTGCGCAGTAGTAACGCTAGACGTTAAAAATGCCTCAAAATCCGCAAACTGGTCCAGCATTAGGTCTCTGACCAGAATGGATGCACCATATTATCTTGTGAAGATACGAGTAATTCTTAACTACTTCACTAACAGGAGGCTGAGGTGCTAGACGGACGATGACATTAAATATTACAATGCTTCCGTGGCAGTCCCCCAGGGATCAGTCCGTGGACCTCTTCTGTGGAACATAATGTATGATGGAGTTTTGTGATTAACACTGCCACAAGCAGTCAAGATTATCGGTTTTGCTGACGACATCACACGGTTTTGAAACACATCCACGAGGTAGAGGCTGCCAAGGATAAAGCCATCGGCAGGATCAAATATGTGCTAGAGCCTGCCGAGATTGAACTAGCTGACCACAAGGCGGAGGCTGTCTTAATAACCAGCCGAAGGAATTTGGAATACGCAAACTTCCGGGTTGTGAGAAAAATAATCAGGTCTAAGGAGGCCCTTAAATACTTGGGTGTAATGCTCGACAAGCGACTTAACTTTAAGACTCATGTCGAATATTGCAGTAAAAAGGCGTCACAAATGCAGGCAGCGCTTTCCAGAATGCTGCCAAACATCAGTGGAGCAGGATACGCGAGGAGGATTCTGCTTTCCAGAGTGATGAACTCAATAGTCCTATACGCTGCGCTGGTCTATGCGGGTACTCTTACAACGAAGGAGATAGAAAGAAAGCTCTCTCTGCATATAGGCTTTGAGCAATAAGAACAGTATGCGGTTTTCAGACAATCTCGGATGAGAAAGCCTGTCTTATAGCGGGTATGGACCTTAGGCGTACTACAGTCTATCAAGAGACCAGCGTCACATCTGTGGCACTTTGGCACTGTGCCAAGTCAGATGGGATAATACGGCAGCTGGTTCTCACGATCGAGGCTTGGGGTAACGGCGGCTATCGAAAATATCTTCACAGATTTGAACAGGGTAGCCCGCCCTTCTGCCCAGAATGTCTAGGGGAAGACGCAGAGCCATGTAGACGCTTCGTAGACGCAAGAATGGACCAGCCAATCCCGGAGCTTCTAGTAAGTCACATGATAACCTCAGGGAACTACTAGCTGGAGATCTGCTCCTTCATAACGAGCATGCAGAACGAGCTAGAAAGACTCGAAAGATTAAGGAGAGTTGAAACGGCAGATAGAGAGTACATAGCATAAGTTGCTAATCAGCCCCTCGAAGTAATATCTAACAGCAGTCCCGCGGGGAGAGTTGTTGAAGTGCGCAGGGTGTGGTTTAGTACGTAGGCGTATTCCTGGCATCGAGTATTCAGGTTTGTGAATCGCGCGACTAATATGCATTTAAAAGCCGAGATTATATAATAAAAACGTTATAATTTATTTATTCTAATATTTGGAATATTTAGCAAGGGATCGTGAACTTGTCGTTCTAAATATCCGCAAGAGACTGGCGATTTCATTGTCTTAAACTATTGCTTAAATATACAAAAAAATCGAGAAGTGGGCCTCCGATGTTTTATTATGGACAATTCCCAATATCCTTTTTGTCCTTTCCGGTCGTAAGTTTTATTATAGCAAAGTACAGGCTAAGGATTAGGGAAACCCAAATAAAACCTAATGAGGGCATACTATAAAACAACTTATTGTATGTAGATACTCGTTCCACTCCGGACCGGAAATATCATTATTGGTTGGTTAGGGGGCGACGGGAATGGAGGTAGCCGCCGTAACTCGCGTGCCAGTAGCCCGGGCTTCCGGTATCTTTCGAAAATTAGACATCTTTAGGCGCAACTAAAAAAAAAGCTTCTTTCAGAGAGATCTGAGAAATTATCTTTGGTAATGAGCTTCCAGAGGTGATACATATCCCATGCGACATGTTTCATGTGCATTGGTCCATGAGTCCTTTCTTTTCGATTCTCAATAAGCGCACTTTATCATTTCCACTTGGCAATTTTACAACTTTTCAGCTTTTAATTAAGCACCCATTCAGATCCTTCTAGATCCATCTCATGACTCATAGGCGAAGATCAGTTATGGTATAAATCAAAAACCAGAACTACCCCTCAAGGTATATTTTGATGCGCACCCCCAATGCAGTACGCAAAAAGACATACATATTAATCACCTCCTGATACCCAGATCCCAGCTCTATAGTTAAGTTATCTCGAAAGATACTTACTCGCGAAGCAACAAATTTGAAATGGCTTTAAACTGCCCAAGGCTCCGCTTCATCCAATTCCAGATAAACTCTACAATTTTCCAAGTGGAGCTGCCTGACGGTGTCTGATGCGATCACAGCGAGTAACAGAACCAGTTTACCAGCTACTGTGTACTGCAACTTCATGGATCTTTTTCATTTTGCTTGTGTTCCTTCTTTTTTGTTTTTGTTTTTCTTCACTTTATTGCACAGCGTGATTCATTAGTCGTGCATTGTACTCGATGAATGCTGGTACTCCGCCTGCACCTCGTTACTCCACGTATAGCTCGATCGTACTCGCACAAATGGCGAGGTCGCTAGAGAATAAAATACAGAAAAAAAACAGTCATCCCAGTTGCAGATACAAACGAAATGAAGCAAAAAACAAGAAGTTTGTGTTCTCTCTGGCGATTTAGAGGAACACGTGGTAATGGTAAATCATTGGGCGGGTTTTTCTCTTGGGTTCTTCTTCCTTTTCGTGGTTTTTCTTTTTTTGTTGCTCGTAAGCCGTAATGTGTAATGCAGTAGCCACTGGTGGGCAGATGGTACAACGTACAATAAATCAGTGTGATGTAATTAATCTAGATTCTTTACGGGCTTCGGGAGTTTTCCGAGATGGCAACGATGTGGCTGCATCTCGAACGTACGTGATAGCGTGTTAACGACTCCATCGCCCGGTGCAGTGCATTCGCAAGCCAACGATGCCTGGAGGGCCTTGCATTAGATTCGATCCCCAATAAAGTTTGGTTTAACTGTTGTGTATATGTATCTGAGTGATTCTTATCCCATATGACAACTGCAATCTCGCGACCATTGTCGTGTCATTGACATCTGTCCAGTGTGAGTGTTTGGATGCAGGTCATCATCCGCGTGCTTGTGTGTGGCAGGCAGGTTTACGATTTTATTGACCTTAATTACTTTCTACGTTACGATGTTCGTGCTTTCGTCATAAAAGCGAAACCTCGTATCGCGGTACTTAAGCAAGCACTTGCCCACGTGCCACAGAACTGCCACAATTATAGGTTCGTCTATTGTCCATCTCTAACAGGCCTTAGCTTAAGCTAATAAACCTGATCGTGGTTCAGAGCGAAACACTACTTGGACAGCAGCAAAAGTCATAAAAGCGCTCGCCCAATCGTGGGGAACAAGAGATCAGTGTTGCACCAAAGCAAACATTAGGACTTGCGAGCACAGCAAACAGAGTGTTTATTTGCTTAATAGTAAGACTTATCTTCAACGAAGACTACGATGATGATGATGACGACTGTGACGAAGACAGGCAAACAATTGAGCACATGTGTTCCTCCCGGCAGAGTTGTAAAATCTAAAGGCAAAAAAAACCCGACAACATAAATGACAACTAGGAGACGGAAAAGAAAGAACGATGGGACGAAGGCTCGACCCGTCATCAGTCCAGTCCAATAGTTGTGCAGTCGTATTTGAACATAGTGACCCTAAGCAGCGGGTGCAGTCGAGAGGACAGTGCAGTTTACGTTTGCTGGAGTACGCGTGATGCACGTGTGCATCATACTATGAGGATCGGTTTGTTCACTTGCTCGCTATACCCCTACTGTGAGTAATAAATTCTTAGATCGGGACTTGATATGACGAGCATGGAAGAGGCCAGGTAAAGTGGTTCAATAAAGTCGTCGTCGCCGAGATTAATGGATGACGTAAACAGAAGGAAGCAGGCATTGAACTCGAGGAAATTTATCATTTTATTTGAAATTAAATTGAGGCCATGGTCTTGTGAGCTGTAATACATACGTTGCATAAGAGCATGGTTGGTAAATGGAATAGGCAAATGGCACGGTATCAGATCCATAGAAAGAAACTAGTCTTTATTTTCTGTAATTAAACCAATCTTGGGTTTTATTTTTATTTTTTAAGTGGATAGATCTCCTATGAGTCCGAAAATGAAGATCTTTAGAGTTAACGATGCGGATGTATGCTCCACAAGGCTTCAAAATGAATTCATTTAATCTGCGAATAATCTCATAGAGAACGTGTTATTCTGTCAACATGGTGTTTGCTCTTCTACAAGGTGACGCAAAATTAATCATCCTATCGGAAGATGTTGCACTTTTTGCAAATAGTGTCGTTTGTCAATCAGATTTCACACTTGTAAACTAGGTAGCTGCTGTATACAAACAGATAAGCAACTGAGCGCTATGCTCGTACTCCGCAAGAATGTGGAATAATTTTGTCGACGTCTATTTCCTAATCGTGTCGCGCCAACTGGGCAAACATTCCGACCCTCAGCTACTCGACTCGATTAGAATGGAACCACAATTGAATTGAATTGAAGAACTCAGGGTGTGTCACCTGAAGTCACTAGCACTGCGACCATAAAGATCTACTGTACTCCCTTCTTTAATGGTTTGAATGCTCCCTTCACGAATTCGACAACTTCTCTAGATGGGATTTCTTCAAGTTTTGAATCTTTCTCGGGCAAGGTTTGGACAGGTGGTCAATATGTGTTCCATAGTTTCCTTGGCCAGCCCACATCGCCTACAGATTCCTATGCTACTAAAACCTATTTTATAAAGGTGGTAGTTGCATGCCCCGTGTCCAATTAGTGCCACATATAGCATTCTAAGGTCGGATTTATTTCGTTCTAGAGCTTCTTTGGAACCCATGCAGGGCGTGGCCGTCACCGGACTGGTCGTTCGGCCGAGAATATCGCGGCTGTGGCTGCCGATGTCGCTGAGAACGAAGCAACATCAATCAGACGACGGGTCATGCAATTCGGCAATACGGTCACTATTACTGGCGAACACGACAGGGCCATGATAAATGACTTGTTACTGCCGGAATTGGATGAGCGGGGGTTGGTGAACATTTCAACAAGACCACGAGCCACAATGGATATTGTGAAAGAAGCGCTTCCTGGTAATCTCCCGTTTTGGTGCTTTGGCATGCCCAGCAAGATCGCCAGATTTATCCATCCCTGGCTTATGCCATCAAGCCTCAGACCATCGCAGCCCTTAAGGAGAATATCAACACTGGCGGCTTCATCTTTTCTACCAAGCAAACAAAATTGTAGAGGTTCAAGTAAAGATTTCCATTGCTCAAAATCATTTTGTTTTATTTAACAAAATAGTAATTCAAAACCGAAATTGGATGATTAATTTTGCGCCACCGAGTACAATAGATACCAATCTTGGTAAATAAAGAAAGTCATTTTCGACCTTGGGCCGAGGCAAACAACGACTCTGTGTAGTCCGGGAAATACATCGCACATATGCTTAGTTGTAAACATGGCCTGTAACCAATATGCCCCTTCAGATCGCTCGGTTTTTGGCTAATCGATTCCAATGCCATATGCCCACTCAGTCAAGGTCCTGACCTACTTAGCTGCATTTCAAACCGATATTGCCGTAGAGTCTGTAGGTGGTGGAACCTTATCTTTTATTCCCTGTTAACACAAATGAGGTCAAAAATTGGGCTCGAAGTTTTTCTGTTGAGGCTTCTTAATCCACTTTTGATATGGTCCATGTCTTTACAGAACCATGATAAGTAGGGTGCAAAGCCAGATTTATCTTCCGATGAAGGGATCTGTTACTCAATAGCCTTCTAAGTCCAAAGAACCAGCAGTTAGCAAAACTAATTCTTGTTCACTTGTTCACAAGCACTCTAATGCTTGTTCTACTAATCTGGAACAGACGAAATCCTTGAGAACTATTAACGTGTCTCGGTGATCAAGAACGTGTCTCGGTGATCAAGAACGTGTCTCGGTGATGAAGAACGAGTCGGGATAGAGCTACATTGAATTAAAAAATATGAGAACTTATACAAAAAAAAATTTGCACTTTCACCTATAAGCGAACGTTCTTAACATAAAGCAATAAAAGGGAACTTCAACTAATTTGAAGTGGCGCAAACAGCTGACCAAATATTGCGTTAATTCAAGTAAAATAAAATCGAAAGCCTTCAGCAAGCCCATCGCGAAACTTTTACATCACAAACTTGAATATCAGACTAAGAACCAAATACTAGTTTAAAGCTGTGACTAAGCCTAAGGGCGGTTAGTCCAGAAGTGGTTTGTCATACGTTCTAAGATTATGACAAAATAGTTCTTTAGTAGCTACGATAACATAGCATGAAATCATCATTCTTAAGACAGCATGAAGGGTATAATCGGCATGGGCACTTCTGTAATTCACAAATAGCCATGTACTCTCAAATATTCGAAGTTTTATTCTTTTAAGATATATGCCATATTAGGCAGGGTTCAGACTTGAACCAACGAAAGCTTGAATATATCTTTCCTTTTTTCCAAATGAACGATGCTACAGCCAGCCAAGAGAGGCCTATAAAAATCTATTGTGCCAAAATCAAATTAAATACCTTTTCATCCGTTTTGACATCCTTCAAATGCCCGCCTCGGCTTTTTACAGTGGTACGTTTCCGAGCGGTCCAATTTCCAATCACTTTTCCGCCTAGACGCGGCTGAATTTGAGCAATATTTGCGACCCCTGGAAACTAAACAAGAAAAAGTCTGGCGGGGTCAAACCACATGACGATTGGTGGCGAATTCACGTTACCTCTGTGAGAGATAACCTTAAACTGAAATCGTTCATACAGAATGTCAATCGTGGGCGTCCGCTGTGTGGCACGTAGCACACCCCTACTGAAACCACGTGTGGTTTGATGTCGTTCCATATATGACAATTTTGCTTGTTAACACGGCCATTCATCAAAAAAGGGGGCCTTGGCGCTAAAGATGATTTCTCGGCCAAAATTGGGGTCTTCTTCCAAACGCTCCGAAGCCCCGTTAGCGGACAAACGGCGTTGTCTATGGTCATGAATTTTGAGCTCCTGGGTCAGATAGGTCTCGTACGGATGTAGGCCCAAGTCATTCGCCAAGTTGAAGTTTGCGAAACGCCGAGTTCTTGTGCATGGCGAATCGGGCATCGACTGCCTCGGGTTCTGCTGTACACTTTCATTGACCACGGCGATATTCTCGGCCGATCTTGCGTTCCTTTGACGTACGAATGTTGGCTGATTGATTACCGAACCGGTGATCTCAAATTTGGCCACGACGTATATCGCAAAATGGGCGTAACCAGCGCAACGTTTGCACTAACGAACACTCACTTGCACACAACATGGCTTCCACAGGCCGCAAAAATCTATACGCATCAATTGAGAAACCCTTGAGAAGAGTCCCTAAGAAAAATTAATTTTCTAAGTAAAGGGCGACAATGGTTTTTACGTCGAAACCAAGGCCTAATCATCACAATGGAAGCGACCGGAAGAGCCAAGTTGGGACAAATGTGAAAGTTTGCGTGAAGCAAACACCGGATTTGTGGGAAAAAACAGTCATGCAGTTGCATTATGATAATGCACCTGCTCACTCATCTCACTCACACTCACTCATCGTGCGTTCTTTTTTAGCCAAAAACAATTTTGTAATCATGTCTCAGTCGCCGAACTTAGTCTCCTTCCGCTTTTTTCTTTTCCCGAATCTGAAAAGACCCATAAAAAGACAAAAATTGGCCACGATTAAGGGGATAAGGACCGCATCGCTGGAAGAGTTCAATGCTATACCAAAAAGTGCATATCAGAAGTGCTTCGAGGGTTGAAAAAAGCGCTGGCGCAAGTGTATTATATCTGAAGGAAATTGTTTTGATGGAAGGAAAATAGATATGGATGAATAAATAAATATTTTTTTCTAGAAAAATAAAAAGTCACCTTATTTTTCGAACAAACCTTTTATTATGAAACTTCCTTATTTACAAGATAGAATCACACTTTGACTTGATCGAGAAATAAGCTTAAAACAAAAAAGTTAAAGAAGTGAATTCAGGACTGCAGTTTTCCTGGTGTCGAACAGTATCAAGAACGCTTTCAATATGTTGTTCAGGCTAGTTTGAGTTTTTTTTTTTGGTCGGTGACAAATATGATTTTTCGAAAATGTTCGAAAGTACATTAATTTTCCTCCGCTTGGAGTAATTAAAAGGGTTGCTATACGTAGTACAATCAGACTCGTCCTCGGAAACATACCAGCCATATAGACCATCCTACAACACCTTCCTGAGGTGGTTATGATTACCGCAGTTTCGGACGCATTACGACACACAAAAGATTTAAGATATTGATCCCAAACCACACACCTTAGAAAAGTGGCGAACCCCTGCTAAATGCCAAAGCCCTCAGGTGGTACACAGATGGATCCAAGATGGACTCTGATGTTGGCGTTGACATCTTTGGACCAATTCGGAAAATATCATAGGCCCTGGGAACTAGTCCTAATGTCCTCTAAGCTGAATTATACGCCATCCTAACACGCGTCAACCTAAACTCAGAGGCTGGCATACGAGTAAGAGGTACAACTATCAATATACTATCAGATAGTCAGGTAGCGCTCAAAGCGTTGGGCTCGTTTAGTACGAACTCAAAATCCGTCAAGGAATGGAACGATGCCCTGCAATACCTAGGCAAAAGAAATAAGGACTAACTCTGGTGAGTGTCAGCATACAAGGGCATAAAAGGCAACGAAATCACCGACCATCTCGGTCGGAAAGGTTTCAGCGGAAGATACATAGGTTCCCAACCTTTCTGCGGAACCCCCAAGTCGAAGATTTATTTTCTCTTATACAAGTGGAAAAAATTGCAACATCTGCACTTTTGAAACAGCCTTCAAGGACTCCGCCAATCGAAGAGATGCATACGGCCCCTGAACAAACACTCTATCAATATTCTCAATATAACAGAGTCCATATCAGAAGACTGGTCAGCTAGTTTCCGGGACAGTGTAGTCTGAGATATCATCTTAACAAAATTAGCCTCTCGTCTAAAACCGAGTGTCGGCTCTGTCTTGAGGACGAGGAGACTGTAGAGCACATACTATGTTGGTGTGCTGCCCTCTGTCATCTTAAGAAGCGTATCCTCTACAGAGAAACTACTCTGCTCGCAGTGCTCTATGTTGTTTGTTTGCATTAGCCCCCTATCAAAAAAAAAGATTTTGTGTTTTTTGGCAGCTGACTCTAGGCAAAAAATTGACACAGTTTTACCAACTGGTTAGGAAGTCACAGCTCTCTGAGTTTGGTTGTCACAGCCGTCAGCGAGGATAGGATATCAATGACTTAATCGAAGAAACTATACCATCGATCAGGACGATAAGATCCAGACAGCTCAATGAGTTTTCCAGGTTTTGGTACAAAAAGCTCTATTCAAAGTTGGGCCTTTAAGGGGATACCAAAGGAAATATGAGCTAGCATGTCATAAACTTTTTCTGGGGGCTAATATGGATGGAGTCTTATCTCATCTGATTCTATCAGTGTTAAACAGATTGCCTAAGTGGTGTTTTAAGGCGTTGAGTTGAATATGTTAAGGGGCTGAACCAAGTGTATCTGGAGCAAGACCTCCAAATTTGTCCTTCAATTGCTAGTGAAAGTGTGGTCCGATTAACGGAACAATCTCAGTCAATTTACTCAGAACCAGTATTCGTTCTTTAAGCCATAGAACCTTCAAGCCACCAATTCCATGAGGGAAAAGAGAATAAAAGGCAAGGCTCACTAACTCTGTTTATAATCGCTCCAGGGAAATACTATATTTGTACAAATACCGCTCATGATGCCAGGTTTGGCTCACAAACTATGCATAAATTACTGCGAGTGTCAAGTGCTTTCTTTACCCGTCACAGCCTCTGTAAATGTTTTAACTTTTCCCAACAAGTTTCTACATCAAACGGATTACCACAACTTCCGCAGCGTGATACTGACGCCGCACTGCTTAAGAGAACAGACTTGCTACCTATTGTGCTTATATGTATAAGTGACCATATTGAACGACCGAAGTGCAAGGTAACACCGATCGAAATCTCCACCAAATAAGACGTCAACACAAACGGAAGTCACTATTCTCTGAATCTCTCTCATTCCCATTCCTTTTTCAAATAATTTTTTGTTAACAAAATACCATAAAAATGTTTACAAGGCATTCACTCATTAGCGCGACATGTTAGCCGTGTGCCGTGACAATTTTATGCGTGATTCGGAAACACGATCAAATATTTTATGGCAAGTGTCATTGCACTGGCGTTTGTTGGGAGGATATTGACGGCCTCGTGTTAACATGACTTTGGGTTGCTGTTCGACATGCGTGCAACATGATGGTGCATCGAACATAAAAGGTAATTGTAGACAAAGTGAAAACATTTAGAAGGCTGATTGTAGTCGTGAGATCGAGAATGGTAGAGGTAGGATGTGATCAGTTAGGTGGAGTCTCGAGAAGTGTATAAACGCTTTTGGAACGTCTCAAGAAAATCATGAAATTCGTCATGCAAGGAAGTTGTATATCGCTTCTTAGACTTAAGGCTATTCTAGGCCTAATAAACCATGACCCATTTTGAATCGACTTGATTGTCTTCCAAACTAATTTCGAAACTGGTATTTTCAATAAGGTACTGGACTTACACGTTCTGCTTTTATATCATTGCATACGTAACAACCATAGCCAAAATGTGCACGACGTGGTACTTAGTTCGGCACCACTGCATGTAAATTGTAAGCTGTCGGACCAAGTAAATGGGTTAATATTAAGCTGTTAATGCTAACATAGTTCGGAGCCATTGATTTTATGGGCAATAAAGAGGATACTGAGTGAAGCTAGACTTGAAATAATACTTGTCCGCTAACCTTTTGGTGCAACCAGTAGTGGCTTTAAGGCGATCATAGGAGTTAATGGTTTTATGAATGCTATAAGCGTGAACTCAGAAACATTTATTAGGTCCCAGGTGTAGAGTAATACAAGTTGGGTTTCCCAATGCGCATTTAAAAACGATTTTAGTATAGTACATAGTTTCTTTCAAACCATGCCCGAAAAGATTTTCGTTACAACCAATAGCTGAATAACTGAAAGCAAATACTTTGATTTGTGGACGACCTCTTCTGTTGTATACCAAGTGTAACACTAACTGCTTTTTCGAAAAAGTAGGAAAAGGCACAGCATAAGATTTATATACCCTCATATGGAATGATGATGGCTCCACTCAATTCTCCAGAATAAGTTGCGGCCATTATTTCTTTAAAATACTTACCTCGTGCCCTTAGTAGGCCAAGAAGCAAGTATTTTAAGAATGTTTTCTCTCCGATTTATTGGCACTCGCTTGAACAGCTTGAACACCCTATCGAAGAATACATTTCAGGTTTTTGTTATAGACTACGTGTGGTTGAAAACGATGTGTATTCATACAAGGCGTGTTCAAAAAGTAATGGGTACTAAGACATTTCGCGAGCTGTCCTGGTTCAATTTTCACGTCGTGTTTTAAAACATGAACGCAGTTGTTTGCTGCCTTCTTCTATTCCAGAATTTGCTTTACATTTAGTATAGAAATCGATTAAGGTCGGGAAGGTTTAATATTGCTTTTGATAAGCTGTAAACTTTATAAGTGTTTAGAAATAATAAATATGAAGGTATCGAGATTCCTGGACACCTCTGCATATTAACAACTGATTTTAACGTTTATCATGCAGGTACGGTGGCTTTTCAAAAGTTAAATATTGCCTAGTGTTAAAGGCGCAACATCTGCAACACATGCAGATCACATATGTAGTTATGGTTTATTTTATTTATTTTTAATATCCAGTAGATTTGTTCTATTGTAAAGTAGTTTTGAAATAGTGATTTTTCAGGTTAAAACCCTTGATTTCAAGTATGTGAGAGAATATGAGAGAGCCATACAAATAAAAAAAAACAAAGAGAAAAGCAGCAGTAAAAAAAATGCCAAGTAATCAGACAGCGGTCAGAGTTAAGGCAATAAGGCAGGGCAGTTAGATCGCACATAGGCCCTGAAAACAAAAAAAAGTCCTTTGGCCCGATGAATGAAAACTAAATTTCGGCAGATTTGATGGCAAAAGGTCGGTATTTTTTTTCGTGGGTCTTATGTTTTGGAAAATGCATAAAACGCAAATGAACCAGCATTTGTACCCAAAATTATGGGAAGAGGTCATGCCCGCGTATGCTGGGTGAACATTACCACTAAAGTTGCGATTTTTACAGGAGTCTCTTGTTTCCGAAAAACCTAAAAATGTTGGGGTAAAATTCAGAACGCTTGCTACACCTACGACCACTTATCGCGCATCGGTCTAATCCATGCGAAGAATGACCAAAAATATGCCACTAACAATAAGTAATAAAAATATTAAAAGAAGTGTTAACACCATCGAACAAGGCAAAGGGCAAAGGTCGATACACCGTATTAACGGGGCTTGATGTGTCATCATTTTACTGCGATTCTTGCTACTTCGCGCGTTTGTACCTGTTCGTGTTGATTCAAGTTGATTCAAGTGCAGCGGGATCATGTTGCATCTAAGGAAATCGGATGCATGCGTTGCGAATAGCCTGGAAAACATCATCTAGCGAATTCTCTACGCTGCACTTTCGGGGTGAGCAATGGGTTTTCTGCAAAAGCAGATTAGCGGATAAGTTAGTTCTAAACGAGAGCTGGAGTATTAAAGTCGTTTAAAATCAAAATAATTTTTTCCTCTTGTAAACCTTAGTTTACTTAAACTGGCGCCCGAGCAGGGACCGCTCCGTAAGCGCGATCCTTATCTCCTGGTGATGTACCTGTTGTCCCTAAATAAGGACACCGCACTGGTACGTTCTACCTCTGCCTTAGTAGGTGCCTCCGAGCATAAAAGTTGGCGACTAAAACGGAGAACACGGACCTTGGAAAAGAGCGGTTCCCGTAATCCAAATTTCTCGCGATCGTTTCAAAAGTAATTCAGTGTAAAAAGTGGAAACTTCTGATTAGTGCACTTGGTCAATCTATCAATCTAGAACAGTGGGAACAACAACTTTCGAACCTCACGCCTATAGTACAGAAAGAATTCAAGAGTCCGGACACGAAGTGGCTTGCTTCACTCCACCTATCCCAAACAACCGATCGCATCAGCCTACTGCGAGGAAAGCGATAAAGGAAAGCGAGATCTATAAACTGGATCCGGTCCGCGTGGAAATAGATCGCTGGGAGCCCCGACGCATCAGACTGGGATAAGATCCTAGAAAGCCAGCAGACGATAATCGAAAACAACAACCAGCAATACAAGATAAATGAGCGTCTCTTTGAAGTAGCGGAAAATGCAATGGCAAAAGTTCGATAGATCATAGGTCGAGCCGGCAACGAAGTAAAAGCAAGTGTGAGTGTCTACTCAAGGGTTCGAACAGGATCTAATTAACCAGGTCCTCATAATTAAGGAAGAGGTAAACGAGCTGGTAAGAGCATATCAAATGGCTAAAGACGGGATAATCAACACCAATCTCCTGGACCACGACGAAATCAGCATGCTAACAAACCAACTGGAGACCTTGCCCTACAAAAACGAAATCGAGGCTATTTAGTTTGGCACCCCAGTAATTTACTATTATACGTCTTATCGATGCCAAAGGTACGTAGCGAGAATTTCAATTTGCTGGGATAAAGTCAGCAATACATGATGGAAAGCAAATTAGCAAGAAATTCGACCGTGTCCTAATTATTCAAAGGGAAACTAACGCTTGATCGAGGGCTGCCTATCGATCCCTCAATTCACCAGCTCGTCTGTGATGACCCTTCAAGCCCTGGTCGTAACCAACATCACCAGATAAGTTTAGCTTATAGAACTCCAAACTGTCCGGAAGTAAATTGGGCAGGCGGGGTGCTGAGGCGAGGTAAAAACGACCAAAGTCAACTTTATAAACTGGAGGAACTGCTGCAAAATTTCTGGAATTGATTCGTAATATATAGTTATCAGTGTTACGAGCTGCGTAAGAACCCGAATTCTAGCAGTAGAGATGTCTTAACGGAAGAGTTTTAAAGTTCCTAAACAAATTAAAGTTTGGAGTTCTGCGATTTGCCTTGCCTTGTTTTATCAATAAATGCTCGGTTTCAGATTTTAATAAACTATTGTATACAAATTTTAGAAAATTTTGAGGGCAATAAGGACCTTGAAGGTTCAGTTGTCTTACTACTCTGTGAGAATATTGTCGTAGATAATATCTACTTATGATGGTCCCAATTGAGTTTGTTATCCCAGATTATGCCGAGGTATTTAAAGCTTTCAACACAATCTATCGTAAAACTATTATTGCAACATAAAGCTTGATCGTCAAATGAAGGAAAATCATCTGCAATATTCGATATTCTAAAGCAGGTACAGCCCTGAGAGTGGTAATATAACGGTAAATTAACAAAATGCATATTATTAGTATTAAATACCATAATTTTGGTTTTATTACTGACAATAAGCTTATGAAATGCAAATCATTTTCTCAGTAAATCAATATCATTATTTACATCTGAGAAAACATTTAAAAAAGATTTGTTAGATAGATGAAATAGCAGTGTCATCAGTAAAAGCAGTGACTTTACCTTTAAATTGTAGAGCGAACACGGAGTTCACATATGTATGTAGATCGAAAATAGAATGGGACCTAGAACTGATCCCTGTGGAAATTCAGGCGGATCTAAATGGAAGAGTCAAAGAAAATTGGACCACTTGGAACCGTGCCAGCCTAAGAAGCAGAGGCGGGTATTTGGGCGATGTCATATTCCGTATATAATGGCATATGAATATGAGCCTTTCAAACAAAAAAAAGAGTTTTGGTAATACCTCACATGTAGCTTCTTTTATTATATTTCAATATCTACCCCCGCCCTTATTGAAAGCCACTTTAACGTGACCTTGTCTCATAGTAGTGTTCATAATTTAAATTTTTTTTTATTTCTCATTTACTTCAACTTATCTTAATGGTAGACAAAAATGCTTGAATCTAGTTTTACTGTATGAATTAATTAAAACTACTTTATTATTATTATCAGATGGCGTTACAGCTCATAAATAGTCGGAGCCAAGCCTTTCTCATTCACCTATGTAGGTTTTGTGCGATTTTTCACACAAGTGAACGGGACCTGCAGTTTAATGCTGAGAACTGAGAAGCTACGGGGGGTTTTGCTAGTACCTCGTCGAGGAGAGACGCCGCGAAATAAACATTCAATGGAGTTGGTGTTATCGGGATCCGAACTGACTCATTAAACATCAGGGCGACACACTACCCACTGCGCCACGGCGCTCTCTATTGTACTGGTCGATGGGTCGGAGAAAAGAAAACTGCTAATTACTGGCAAATCAAAAACTCCAAGGTGTTACAAGGGGACGAAGAGCTTACTAATCGAATACACACTGATAGAAGGGCTTGGATGACTTCCAAAGTTTTCGAGGTAATTTTGAGAAAATGGGATAAGAAAATATAACAAAAAGAAAATGTTGTTACTTCTTGATAAATGTCCCTCACATCTACAGTTAGTGCAAAAAGTCTGCGTACAAACTATTTGACTTTCTTTAATATGAAAAAACGAACGATTCGAACATATAATGTAAATATTTTTTTATTGATTTCACTTAAATTACTTTCATTAACTAATTCATAAACAAAAAACAAATATAACTGATACAATATTCATAAAAAAAATGGATTTATATAACAGGGCACATAAACAACGCACAAAAAGTCTGCGTACACCATATAACAATACAACAAAACAATACAAAAACAAGAAATGTCAATATTTTGTTGGGTATCCTCGTCTGAATATGACTTCTCTCATTCGTTTTCCCATTGAATCATTCAAGCGTTTCGTATCTTCTGGAGTAATTTTATGCCATTGCTCAAGCAGCTTTTCCTTGAGCATATTTTTGGACGATATGCTATGTTGACGGATACGTCGGTCCAGCAACTCCCACAAATGTTCGATGGGGTTGAGGTCTGGTGATTGCGGGGGTGTATGCAATTGTTTTGGAACATTATACAGAAGCCAGAGCTTGACAATGTGAGCAGTATGTTTGGGATCATTATCTTGTTGAAAGATAAAATGATCTCCCAAGCCGAGTTTGTTGGCGCTTTCACGGAGGTTTTTTTTAATAATACTCAAATACTGGAATTTATCCATTGTACTTTCAATAAACTCCAAATTCCCAACCCCATTTGCTGCCATACACCCCCAAACCATGATCCCACCACCACCGTGTTTCACTGTTGGTAAAAGGTTTTCTTTGTTCCACTCAGTTGCTGGCTTTCTCCACACAATACCGCGCCCATTCAGCCCAAATATGCAAAATTTGCTTTCGTCTGAAAATATCAGGGTCTTCCAAAAGCTTTCCGACTTGTCAATATGCTCCTTGGCAAAAGCAATACGCTTCCTTCTGTTGATTTTCGAAATATAGGGCTTTTTTCTTCCGGAGCGTCCACGATAACCTTCTTCTCTAAGGACGTTTCTAACAGTAGATCTGCTAACTGCTTTGTTGAACTTTTCGTGAATCAGCTTTACTATTTTTGGAGCACTTGTTCGGGGATTTGTTCTTATTTCAGCCAAAACTGACCGTTTTTCTCTGACTGTAAGTAGTGTTGGCCGCCCAGATCTGTACTTAGAAGTAAAATTCCCAGTTTGTGCGTAGTTTTCTAAAACTCTTTGTACAGAAGAATGTGGTTTACCAATTATTTCACCAATTTCTCTTAGCGTTTTACCCTCCGAACGCAGTTTAACTACCAATTTTCGAATATCTACTGATAATTCCTTGCTCATATTTGCAGTTCCCAGAAAACTCTCCAAAGGGAAGAAAAGAATTATAATATACTGTTTCTCACACTCCCAGTGATCGACTGAATGAAAGACAGATATGTAAAAATAAGTTGAAGTGAGAAAAGTAACGGTAATGGAAATTCTCGCAAAAAAGTCTGCATACAAAATAGTTTGTACGCAGAATTTTTGTGCGAGAATTTTTGATGTGATTTCCAATAATTGATGCCAGTCGAGTTCTTGAATGTAGAAGATGAAATAACAGCTACAAATCGATAAGAAGAACATCTCGACATCATTTCTACATAAAAATATTTTGGTTCTGAATATAACTGTAAGCGTTGCAGCTTTTTTTCTAAAATGAGAAGTAATGTACGCAGACTTTTTGCACTAACTGTAAGCACTGAAAATAGTTTTTTTCAATGAAAGTGGTATTCCTTTCACCCAATACGACATCACCAACGGACCAGGGTGTAATAAGGAGCTTGGAAAGCAATCCCAGTATGGTGGTCCTGGAACGAATTTTACTATATACATAGGGTTCAGGTTATGGAATGGCCGGCTCAGTCGCCAGACCTGAACCCTATCGAAAATCTTTGGGCAGATGTTAAAAAAGCCGTATTTCAAGCCAAGCCGAAAAACACATTGCAATTATGGGAAGCTGTGCAGGCTGCATGGAGGGATATTCCACTTCAGCGATGTCAAGCATTAGTCGACTCCATGCCACGACGTTGCGCCGCTGTACTTAAAAGTAAGAGTTATAAGACTAAATATTAATAGACATTATACAATATTAAAAGACAATACCTTATTAATTTTACCCATAATTTTATTTTTTTTACGAATTTCCATTGTTGGTGCTATTATTTTTCACACCCCAAAAATTATATTTTCTTGTTTTAATGAGCATAAATTATTTAATTTTAGTTATAATGGATGAGTGTTTACGTTTCTAGGTTAATTTATCTTCACTTTTGTTATTAAAATATAAAATAAAATTCAAATTGACATTTGTTTAAAAAATCTTTCATTTAAAACTACAATAAGTGGTTGGTGCTATTTTTTTCACAGAGCTGTACATACATATGTACATATATAAATATTCTTTAAATTATATGGTAGCCTTCCCTAGATCTAATCTATCTTTCCAACTATATTCCACCCTATCTAAAGTTAGCCAAAGGTGTTCGAACAGCTTTGCTTTAAAAACGTCGAACGTTCATTTTCCAATGTCGACAATGTAGTCTTCTCCAGCCACCAAAATCGTTGATGCTGTAAGACAACATTTGTCGCATCTCGGAATCACACCGCTGTAGTTTTGCTAAAACGAAAATCGGTTTCAAGTTTAAATAAATGATTTCGTGACTGAGAGCGTCAAAGTCTTGAAATCCAGAATTGTTGAAATCCATGAAAAGGTACATATAACGTCGTGACCCACAGATTTCTCAGATCATCCGATATATTTAAAATACGAGAGCTGTAAATAAGGGTTTTTCTAAAGCCTGTTTCTTAATTTCACCGAAAACTTTCCTTTTTAATAAGAATTGTCTCGAAGACTTTAAATATAAACAGGAGAATACAGATAGGTCAAAACCCTCGCGGCTTATCGCGAGGATTCTTCTAATTTCTAATCGGGTATCTACATAACAGGGACCTACAACTACAATGAGTCAAACTATTAGATTAGGAAACAAAAAAATAGTCTTTCAGAGCAAGATCTAGTGAATGCATGGATGTTTAACTAATCTGAAGCTGTTGCTCAAAGTATGATTACAAACAGCGCCTTAATCTTTTTAAATTCACATCCAAAGCCCGCTCATCTATGACTAACTTAAAAAGCACTCGCAATAATCTTACAACTGGGCAAGCTCTCTTCATTTTTTTCGGACTAAGTTAATTATTCGCAGATCAGAGTTTACCTCTTCTCTAACTTAGTCCAAGAGCATTACATTAACTTCTTCGCTGTTACTAGTGAAAGTCACAGCTTTTGCCGGTCCCAAAAAAATTAGATCGCTCTTGACTTGTCCAATTCATTCGGCTGCATATGTGTAACCAAATTAAAATTTGTCTTGAACTTGGTGGCAAGAGTATTAGAGTACAGCATTCTAAGGCTGGGGTACCACAATGATCCATCTTAGGTCCTGTTTTAGTTAAATGAGAAAGCATGTCCAAACGCTTGTTGCATCTACAGTCAGCAGAGTGTATAACTTTTCTGGCTCCATGCGGTTAACTGATGATTTTCACACACATAAACGTACATATGTACCTACGACGTTATGGAGCTAACTATCCCAATTAGCTCTTAACTCATTGTCGATCGATAAAACTGCCAATTGAGAACAAGCTTCCGAAAAAAAATTCAACTGAACTAAACACATAAAATTAACGAAATATTAATGAACAAAGAGTAAACCTCTTAACGAACGTCAACATGCGACGACCCAAAAATTTATCATAATTGCCCCATTTATGATCGGGCATGTTGAAGCGTGCACACTAAAAGCAGCTTCATTGCACAAAGAATCCATGCCACATGGGGATCAACCGTCTCTCCAAAAAAAAGCAGACAAGAGAAAAAGGAATAAAGAAAAAAAAATAAAACAGAAAAACATCTTCCGAGGCCCAAAATCCAGAGCAAAAGCTCCGCCCTTGCCCATCAACCCATCATCCCATCAAAATCACTATACTCCCAGCCTCCTCCGTCTTCGTCACCTTTATGCTCCTTTACACGGTTATACTCCTCTCCTGACTTGACATAAAAGAAGAATGAAGAAAAGCAATAAACATGAAAACAAAACAAAAATGCCCACGAGTTGCACGTACGATCATTCGATTACCTGACCCATTATCTACTTGCTCTGCCGTGATCTAGTGAGGAGAGCCCAGCATGGAGTAGCGGGTAGCTACAACACGACTACAAGTGTATGCTATACGCCACTCTGTCCACGTCCATCCAAATGATAGTACAAAACAAAAAAAAAACAAAATCAAAATATCATCAACTTGCTGATTGCTGCTAAAGAACCAAGAAAAGAACAAACAAAAGGATCCCCAGCACCAACCACGCAAAGATCGGATACAAAACGAAAACTCGAACGCAAAACAAAAAACGAAAACCAAAACACAAAACAAAAAAAATCTCGTAAAAGGGCACAAAAAACGATCACAGGTGTTCACGATCAAGCAAATAAAATGCATCCACAAACACATATGCATCCAAACACCCATCAAATCAAGTTAATGATCGTTTTTTTTTTTTGTCTTAGTTTTTTATTCTTCTTCAGCTCTCCTCATTCCACCTCCTTCGTCTGATTTATGTTGTAGTTTTTTTTTAGTATTCTCCAGATACAAGTTAGACGTATGGCGACGCTTTAAATCGCATCTCTGGTGGTGCCGTCTAGGCTGACCTGACTTGTGTATTGAAATTGAAATGAATTTACTCGTATGCTGTACTCACACGCATACAGGCGTGTGAGCGCGCTATTACGAAAGGTGTGTGGAGGAGAAGGAATCAAAACAAACCTTTTTATTTACTACGTTCCTCGTTTCCTTTACAACTCGGTAGTAAATAAACCAAGATTTGGCGGGATACTACGATACGAATACTACGGCCAATGGCAGAGCGGCAGTACATAATATACTGGTTGGCACGATCGTGCTCAGTGGATGCGATCTGCGATCGTTTTGTTTTCATTCGTTCTTCGTCGAAGAGAGCTTCGTGGGTAAGAGAGAATTGGTGAGGAATAGACTTTTCCTTGAGATGGGAGAATTCTCTTCGTGTCGAATGGATGCGTGTTGCCGTTGGAATGGCCGTAATGTCCTCATAAAATGTCGGTATTGCATCAGCATTTCGAGAGCTCTGTCCATACGTGGCCTAGTGTCAAGTCTTTGTTTTGAGATATGACCACATACATATGCATCTGTGCAAATTTATGCTGAAAGCTTTACGGGACCTCCTCGTCATAGATATAAGTACACTAACTTTGAGTGGGGTATTTGGGAGATAGGACAAAAATATTCGATATTCGCTGTTAAAGGGAATCTAACTAGCAATCGGTAGACAATTGTGAATGTTCTTTAGTAGGACGATAGGTATATAAAAACAAAGTCAACACGTTCTTGGTGTTATATACATATCTGTAAATTAATAGCCTAAAGGCTTTAGTATCTATTCTGTCTCATAAAACAGAATTCAAGGCGAATTTTGAATCAGAATATTCGCGCTAGTTAACGAAAGTGTAGCCTTTCCGTTTAGAAAACCAGCTCCTCTTTGTCGTCATATGACTCCGAAACCGATAGCTTTTATTCCACTCGAAATGTGAGTAGACATTGAAAGACAAATCCTCATGTGCAGATGCCTGCGGAAAAATTCGCAATTTTTTCGAGCTCCTTTGCAAATCAGTCTTGACGTGACAAACCGGATGGTTATACATAGCACATAGATAGCACTAATGCTGGTCTTCTCTTCCGGATTCAAGCAGAAATTTAAATCGCCATGTCAGAATTTTAGCATTAGATCAAAAGACTGTAAGGAAAACACCTCAAGAGTGGCACAAGCACTGCCAATTACCGTGCCTTCCTTAATCCCTTAAATGACAGAGGGAGAGTCATTGTTTTATAATTTTAAACGTTGTAAAAAGCATGTCTGTCCAGGTCTCATACAGGAGATTTGTCGGAAATTATAATCTAAAGTAGGCACCTCTACTGTTGAAGAATTCACCTCATATACCAAGATGGTTGCCTCAAACCCGAACAGAGCTCTCTGTTTCCCCTTTAATCCGGGTTTTAAAATTGATCGTTTACGTCAAAGCTTTAAGGTCTTACTCGTGCCATCAACATCATTTCCTGAAGCCTGGAAATTAACCTTATCTTCGACCTACAAAAGTTTTCATCCCTCGCAAAGGTTCCGATTTTGGATTGCGTTTGAAAATGTATGGCAATATCAAAATAATTCTTGGCAGTCATTTAAGGAAGATTGCAGATCTTGTCACCCTAACGCCTACCAGCCAACAAGACCATCACCAGGGTACTCGCATATTGAACTGCTATTTTTCAGTTTTACTGGTATATGCCATGATTGGGTATCTAGTGACTTAAAACCTGTTTCTGACACTGTCGAGATCTTGTACAATATAGGAGTCCTTCACAGAAGAATAGTTCCGATATTCTGCGTCTTTTTTTCAACAACGTTTATTTCAAAAAATACTGTTTCCATCGTTCTCAGATATATACCAAAGGCATCAATGCTTCAAGCATGCCATGGAATAAAGTAATTTTCCTAACTTTAAGGAGAGAGCGCCGTGGCGCAGTGGTAGTGCAGTGGGTAGTGCCTCTGATGCACGATGACCCAGTTCGGATCCCGATAACACCAACGCATTCGAATGTTCATTACGCGGCTTCTCTCCGCGGTGGGGTCCTATCAAAACCCCCTGTAGTACACTTGCCTTGAAAAAGCTTCTCGGCGCTCGCCGTTCGGAATCGGCATTAAGCAATAGGTCCTGTTCACTTGTGTGGAAAACAAGTCGCACACAACGTAAGTGAATGATGGAAGCTTGGCTCTGGCTCACCATGAGCTGTAACGCCATCTAAGAAGAAGAAGGTTTTCTAACTTTTAAATTGAATAAAAAGAATTGTGTGTAAGATATGGCAGGAACCTTTATTCCAGGTTAAAGTATATTTGATACTATTCTTGTACTATAAATGATATAATTTAAATGGCTTTGTTAACAGGCTCCGTGAGGTCCAATTTTGTATGACTAACTAATGGCCGAATGAATTTGTTGTCGTTGATGTTTAGACCATAAAAAGCCAAAGTTCCCATGACGCCGTCTTCCCAAAATCCACACGAAACACTAAGTCTTTTCAGATGCAACAGAGACTCTTTATACTGCTCTGGATTAGTCTCTTAGTCTCTCAAGGCATCAGCTTGTTAACGAAGCCCTTATCTAAAAATGTTCTTCTTCAATGACGATGATTTTTTTGCTAAAATTTGGATCCGTTTTCAGCTGCTCTATGAACCAATCAGCGAATGTTCTGAGATGAGGCGATCTCAGAAGAAAAATTCAATTATTAGTTTTTTACAGCAACGACTGTTACACTTTATTTCAGTGGACTGTATGCACAATAAAGAAAAAAAACCGAGAGAGAGGGCTCCCCGTAAGTGGTAGCAGCCTTATATATCATTGAATTCGGATGTAATTGCCCTAGGTCAATGTCATTATTTTGGCAACATGTTGCCGACTGTGACAATGTCCCAGGGCGAGGATGAGAGCGACTATTATGCGATTTATGCACGTAATCTGTCTCGTTTTAATATCAATCCTTATGTTAAGATGGCAGAATGAGATAGATTGCGTGCTTACATATGCTATTTGTTGCCTTATACATGACGTTTAGTTTACTATGTATTTACATTGGTGAGTATTTACAATTACAATGTGTTTACATTTTAGGTGTGACGTTTTGCGGGTTAGTGATTGTTTACATTTTGATGTTAATTTTCATGTTTACATTTTGATGTTTTATAATTGAAATTGTTTTGTTGGGGCTGAGTCCCAACATACTCCCGGCCTCTCAACTGAAAGTTGTTATTTTTTGTGTGTCGAGGGCTGGTGATGAATCTGCAAGGTTTTGTGTTGATGTCGCCGTGGCCGTCGTCGTGTTGTCATCGGCTGCATGACCTTATTTCTGCGTTCGGTTGTCGACCCCTTGTCTTCCTTCGATTTCCAGATGTGTACCGAAGATCCTTGTGGTTTTTTCTCGTTTGCGTGTGATGTGGTAATAAAATAATAAAAAACGCATTAGTTTTTTGTGTATAATAATAAATTATTATTAATAAATTAATAATAGTTATCTGCAGGCGGGTTGAGTGGGCCAAATGATTCGACTGGTGCCTATAACTTCGATAAGTTAAATGGTGATGGTTCATTTAACTGTTGGGTTTATTTTTTGTTTTAGTTCATAGTTTATTCTACATTCATTAAGGTATTCGTGTTTGATTTCGTTACGACTCGGTCGACGCATTCGAACACGGCAAGGGAGAAAGCTTCGCGATCGGACGTTTCAAAACTGAGTTTTTCGTTTTTATGGTCACCACGCGCGTCAGACCATCCGAGCCCGTATGCAGTTCTAACACTCGCGCTAGTAACCAGGCCGAAGGTGGAAGGTTATCTTCTTTGACAATTACGATGTCTCCGACCTTGAGATTTGGTTTCTGTTGCAGCCATTTTGGACGTTGCTGAAGAAGATGTAAGTACGATGTGCTCCATTGTGACCAGAAGTCTTGAGTGAGGCGTTGAAGGTATTTCCATCTATCTAGATTGTTGATGTTCTTCTCTTGTAGATTCCTGTCGGGATGCCTATGTAGTGCTGACCCAATGAGGAAGTGTCCAGGTGTTAAGACTGAAAGATCGGCGGGATCTGACGTCATTGGACAAAGGGGTCTTGAATTCAGACACGCCTCAATCTGAGCGAGCAGGGTCGCATATTCCTCGAATGTTAACTTGGATGCGCCAATAGTTCGTTTCAAATGATGCTTAATGGACTTAACTCCAGCTTCCCAAAGGCCTCCAAAGTGTGGAGATGATGGAGGGTTAAAATGCCATTTGGTGTTTTGCGACGCAAGGGTTTTGGCAACTTCTGACGACCATTCAGTCGTTATGAATTTGCTATCTTTATACAACTCATTGCTTGCTCCCTTAAAATTTGTCCCACAGTCACTGAATATGTTTGCGCACATTCCTCTTCTTGCCGTAAATCTTCGGAATGCGGCAATGAAGCTTGCTGCACTGAGGTCACTTACTAGTTCTATATGGATTGCCTTGGTAGCTAGACAAATGAATATGGCTATATATCCCTTTGTGGTTTTGTTACACCTACCCTTCCATAATTTGATGTCTATGGGACCAGCATAATCGACTCCAGTGTTGGTAAAGGGTCTAGAGATGATAACTCTTTCTGCAGGAAGGCTTCCCATAAGTTGTTGTTGCATTTTGGCGTGGTACCGATGACATCGAACACATTTATAAATTGTCGTTTTTACCAGTCTTTTTAAATTGGTGATCCAATATGTGTTACGAACCTCAGCCATCATTAATTGTTGTCCTCCGTGAAGGGTCTTTTGATGGATGTCGCTGACAATGAGTTTTGCCACTGTGTGTGAATCCTTGAGTATTAAGGGGTGGCGTTGGTTAAACGGTATTGTCGCATTAACTAAGCGACCTCCCACACGTAATAGGTCGTCACCATCGAGAAACGGATTCAAGTTGAGAATTCCGCTTTTCTTGGAGATGGTTCCCCTTTCTTTCAGTGCCTTGATTTCGTCAGCAAACTGTTCAATTTGCACAATTTTGATGACTTGATTGTGGGCTGCAATTAGCTCATCGGGACATAGTGGCTGAGTATCCAATGGTGCTCGCTTGTTAGGATGTCTTAAATTGTGGATATATCGTCGCCATATGGCTATGCAGCGAACAATGAGCTGAAAAGTAGAACATCTTTGAAGCAATGAATCAACAATAGTGGAGTGCTTCGGAAGAATTTGTAAGTATATGTTTAAACCGTTGTTTATCAATTTCTGATCTTTGTCCTTTCTTATGTTTTTCTTAGTTTCCAAAGCTGTTTCCATGGGAGCTGAATTTGACCATTCATTTGATGAAAAACTTCGAAGAAAACTGGGACCGTGCCACCACATTTGATTTTTGCAGAGTTCTTCTGGTGATACTCCTCGTGAAGCACAATCTGCGGGATTATCCTTAGAGCTTACGTGCCGCCAGGCGTTTGGGTTGGACAACCGTTGTATTTCGCTGACACGGTTCGCTACAAAGGTAGTTCGAATTGACGGATTTCCCTTAATCCATGCTAGTGTTATCATGGAATCCGACCATGCAAAAATGTCAACCTCATCGAACTGCATAGCCTTCGTAATGCGATGCAATAGTTTTGCTAAAAGTACTGCTGCACAAAGTTCCAGACGTGGCAAGGAGATACTTTTAACCGCAGATGGACTTACTCGTGTCTTTGATGCTAATAGGCTTATGTTCTCCCGCTCATTTGTTACAATTCGTGCATACACAACAGCTGCATATGCTCGCTCGGATGCATCGCTGAACCCATGTAGTTGCACCTGAGCGGCCGTTTCAAATTGTATCCAACGAGGGATTTGGAAAACTTCGAGCTTCGACAAACCATTACGTAGCTCTAACCATTGGTTCTCAATGTCTCGAGGGATGACTTCATCCCATGAGAGTTCTCTTAGCCACAGCTGTTGAAGGATTAACTTTGCCCTGACAATACATGGAGAGATCCACCCCAAGGGATCAAAGAGTCGCGCTATGTCTGTGAGTACTGTTCGTTTCGTATGTATAGGTATTTCAGGTAAGTTTATTTGGAATTTGAAAACATCCCTTGCTGGATGCCATTGGATTCCCAGTGTCTTAATCGAGTCTGGTGAATCGAACTTGAGAGGTAGATTTATTTCTCTTTCATTTTCAGGGACCTGTTCCAAGACCTTCTGAGAATTGCTAATCCATTTCCGAAGATTAAATCCAGCCGAACTTAAGACGTCGCGAATGTCGGACTGCAGTTTGATTGCGTCGGCTTCATTATCGGATCCATAAATGAAATCATCCACGTAGAATCCTTCCGTGAGCGCCTTGGCTACATGAGGATATTTGCCTTCAACATCGGCTGCCAACTGATGGAGTGTTCGCACTGCCAGATAGGGAGCTGAAGCTGTGCCGAATGTGACTGTTCTCAGTGCGAATGTTTTGATAGGGTTATTAGGGGTTTCTCTCCATAAAATAAGTTGATACGGGGTATCTCCTGGTGATATCCATATCTGTCTATACATTTTATTTATATCGGCAGCGAATGCAACTCTAAATTTTCTCCATTTAGCGATTAGGTCTATGATGTCTGGTTGTAGTCGTGGGCCTACCATCAAGTGATCGTTTAAAGACGTTCCACTGGAGGCCTTACACGATGCGTCGAAAACCACACGCAATTTGGTCGTTGTGCTTGACTCTTTAAACACTGCATGGTGTGGTAGAAAATAATGGTTGCTTACGGTCAGTTGAGCCTCTTCGTTGATCTCCTTCATATGACCTAATGTTTTATATTCATTTATGCATTCATGATATGCGATTCGTAACCCTTCATTCGCTGTTAACCGTCTTTCAATCTGATAAAATCTAGCCAATGCTGCGTTTTTTGAATTGCCAAGAGATGGTCGTATACCATTCTTAAAGGGCAATTTCACCATATATCGACCGTCTTTGCCTCGCTGCACGGTTTGCTGATAGTGTAGTTCGCAATTTTCTTCTTCTTGTGTGAGTTTCCTGTCGTCGAAACTTTCTTCTATTTCCCAAAATTTCTTCAGTTCCTCCAAACAGTTGAAATGGGTTTGAACTCTTACCTGTTTGGGCTTGGTTGTAGTTGAATTACCTATGTTTCCCGTGAGTATCCATCCTAGCTCCGTCATCTGTGCTATGGGGGAACCTTCTTTACCCTTTATTAAGCCTTCCAGGATAACAGATGAATAAACATCGGCTCCTAATAGGATATCAATCTTCCCAGGGAGGAAATAAGAAGGATCAGCCAGAGGTAGTTTGCTAAGATGTTTCCACCTACTGGTTTGCACCCGATGGGTTGGTAACATTGATGTTAATTGGGGAAAGACATACGCCCTGACATCGAGACTAAATTCTGCGTTCGTCAATGAGCCTAAACTGAACTCAACTTGATGATGAGAAAGCCCAGTAGGTGTTTGACCTAGGCCCGTGACACATGCTGATGTTTTGTGTCTTTTTAGTCTTAGCAGTTGAGTCGCATTCTCTGATATGAATGTAGCTTCAGAGCCAGGGTCTACTAGCGCCCTAAATACGTGGTACGTTCCATTCGAAGCAAAAATCTTTACCAGTGCGGTGGCTAATAGGGCCTTAGATCGCATTTGGTTGAAATGCGAGTTAACTGATACAGTTTGCGATGTGGAGGGCCCTTGGAAGTCACTATGTGCATTAGTTGCCGATTCATAGTGATTTGTGTTTTGAGTAAAGTGGTTGTACGTGTTGGGTTGAGTATTGTTTTGTCGTGGAACTTGATGTTCAACATGTAACATCGTGTGATGCTTAAGGCCGCATTTGTAACATCGGTTACTGCTGCTACAACTTGATGCGTGATGATCGTAACCTAAGCAATTAGCACAAATAGAATGCCTTTTGATGGTATCAGATCGTGCCTTCGCATCCATCCTTAAAAACTGTTTGCAATGCCTAATGCCGTGCGAAGCCCTGCACAGCCGACAAAGAAATTTTTTATTTAATTGTTGAGAATTTAAATGAAATGCCCTAGCCGATGGTTTTCGAAAAGAGAACGATGTTCCTTGTAGTTTCGAACTAGTGTTAATTTCAGAAATGTTTTCCAATGAGCTGAACCTAGCCTCTATAAAAGATAAAAATGTTTTCCATTCTGGTAGAGCTTTGGATGTCCCTAGTTTAGCTTCCCAATCCCTTTGTGTTTGCGGAGGGAGTTTATGGAAAATAATGTATATGAGGATGGCGTCCCAGGTGTCTACAGGGATCTTAAGGTTAGCAAGGGCGTGGAAACACTCTGCACTCGTATCGTGCAATGATTTTAATGAAGCCGCGGATTCATGGGTGAGTTTTTCTTGTTCTATTAGGATCTTTAGTTGTGTATTAACTAATTTTCGTTTATTTTCGAATCTTTCAGTTAAAATATTCCTCGCTGATATATAATTTCTTCCGTCAAGAGGAAGGTGCTGAATTAACCGCGCGGCTTCATCAGTCACCGAGTTCTTAAGATGTTGCAGTTTCTGAACATCAGATAAATCTGAGTTCTGATCTATTAAATTTTCAAATAGATTGTGAAACTCGCACCAATCTTCGAACTTTCCCGAAAACGGTTTAATTTGAATGCGCGGAAGTCTTATTTCGGACCCACATGATCTAGAGATATTTAAATGACTAACATCTAATGACGAACGGGTTTGGTCGGCGAATTTCTCTAGGTCATCGTCTATAAGCCCACTAAATTTGAAATAAACTCGCTTTATTTTCGCGAATGTTTCGTCCTCTATATATTTATCTTTCAACTGATCCGGTGCACTGCTTATAATTGCCCCGTGTTGAGTTTTCGCGCGTTTATAAGTTTCTTCGATATCGGTTAAGCATGCTTTCACATATCCCCTTGACTTTCGCGCCGCGGTCGCGTTTAAAAATTCGTCAAACTCCACTTGCAATTCTTTTAAAATTGTATCTTGTAGTTCAATGTTCTTAGCTAGTTTGGCCATTATACAATAATTTGAACACAGTATTTTAATTGGATAAAAGGGTTCTATTGTTTTGTATTACGATTTGCATATACATATATGTATTACTTCACTATTGGATTATTTATTCCAAACACTTTTATTATTATAATAAGTATTTTTGTAATATATATTTTTGTTTTAATGTAAATGTATATTTTATTAAATGAAGGGTGGAAAATGAGGTGAAATTCCTACCTTAAGCAAATTTGGAATCCTAACTGATTCCCAGTGATGTCCGTTTGGTTTCCTTGTAGCGGATTCTTCCAACCGTTCCAGCTTCGATTCCGTTTGTGCTCCGTTGGCCTTTCTTGCATGCACTGCTATGTGTACAGAATTATCCTCTTTGATTGTCTATTTTATCACTATTTTTTTTTTTTTTTTTTTTTATATATCACTGGCTATATCCAAACTAACTAATTAAATTTGGTATTTTAAAGTACTTAATCCGGCTCGAAGGACCATGTTCTGAGATGAGGCGATCTCAGAAGAAAAATTCAATTATTAGTTTTTTACAGCAACGACTGTTACACTTTATTTCAGTGGACTGTATGCACAATAAAGAAAAAAAAACCGAGAGAGAGGGCTCCCCGTAAGTGGTAGCAGCCTTATATATCATTGAATTCGGATGTAATTGCCCTAGGTCAATGTCATTATTTTGGCAACATGTTGCCGACTGTGACAATGTCCCAGGGCGAGGATGAGAGCGACTATTATGCGATTTATGCACGTAATCTGTCTCGTTTTAATATCAATCCTTATGTTAAGATGGCAGAATGAGATAGATTGCGTGCTTACATATGCTATTTGTTGCCTTATACATGACGTTTAGTTTACTATGTATTTACATTGGTGAGTATTTACAATTACAATGTGTTTACATTTTAGGTGTGACGTTTTGCGGGTTAGTGATTGTTTACATTTTGATGTTAATTTTCATGTTTACATTTTGATGTTTTATAATTGAAATTGTTTTGTTGGGGCTGAGTCCCAACAGCGAATATTAGCAAAATTCACTAAGTTAAGGCAATAACATAAATGACAACGCCTTGTGCACAATTAGAAATCGAGAGTTTGGGTCTTCACCATTATTCTTCCTTGACCACGCGTTTCGTCGTCGTACAAAGATTGTTCAGCAAGTCCGTTTTCCCCGAATTTCGCGATAATTGGTTGGAAAATTTTCGAAGGAAATTTGGACGTGTTGCTAAATGGTGCGAGGTTCTACAGTAAAATGGTGACTAAAAGAGGATACAAATGTTATAGAACGACAGCGCTGCCACTTGAAAAATCGGAGCCATCAACAAAAGTAGAAAAGTTATTAAAAAACCTTTAGTAAGCTTTAGTAAGCACAAGATTTAAATCGGAACTGAAAAACGTATTTGCTGACTGGAATTTTGAGAATATCTTAATAATAGAAAAGTAGCCATTTGGGTAGTAAAGCTATAGTCTAGATCGACGATCCAATTATCGTAGTAAGAGTTAAATTTCTACTAGCAATCAGCAGGAAGAAATATCGTCAGGATTGAAACAAAACGACCTGGAAGTCCACTCAAATAACGAGTACTGTTTCTCCCTTTTCAGGGTATTTACCTGTCTTACGGCTAAGTTTAGGTGATAACGTGCCATTTTTGAAACCATACCTCGCTTGGCCAAGGCACAAAATAGAGTGCACAAGTGAACGCCTAGCATTACTCCACACGACATTCCGCATTTGTTCACGGCACAGCACCTTGTAGTTATTATCTTCCATCAACGTGTCAACACTTGTTCCAATACCGACCATTTGACATTTGACACCATTGCATCCCAGCCAACTCGGGGTGAAACGTGACGAGAGTGAGAAGAGTAATGCAGTGTGCAATAATTTTAGGTATTAATATTTAAACCCAAAAATTCTTTCTGCAAAACTCAGCTGTGATTTGGAATGCAGCGATGCTGCTAAAATAAAATAAAAAATGTTAAAACTCAATTAATTTATTCGATTTACCTAAGCTAGTATGCAGCAAGCAGAGCTTAGTCCTTTTCTTCCGAACTTGGCCACAGTTTCTAAGACTAAGGGGATCCTCTGGAAACAAGATAATTGTGAACATACGAGCCGGACAATAAATGATCTGGGAAAAAATTGGCTTCGGAAGTCTTAGGACACCAACCTTTCACATTGCTTCTATCAAAGAGAAAGTCAGGAATTACTTTTCACTATTGATTATTCTCTACGACTATGCTATGACTGGCTCAACCGATTTTAGTCCATAGCGTGTAGAGACGCTAACTAGCTAAGTCGTTTGATTTTATTGTTATAGGATGCAACAATTTAAACTGTCAATGCGTTCTCGAGACGAAACACAACTTACGAACGTATGAACATACAAACGTACGCACACAGAAATCTCCCTAAAAACTATGTAAATTGTTAGAGAGATCCTCCTCTAATTCGAAAAATACGAGGGTGTTCCGATAAGTACCTAGCCTCACCGCCAGATAGCGCCAGTATCGCAAGAGCAACTTTATATCGTGTAGTACATTCTAGTAGACGGCTACTGTCGAAATTTCAGCCGAGCCGGATTGGACTCGTAGTTTTGTTTTGACCACGTGTGGAAGCGGGAGTGTCCGCGGATTTTAAAAAAATGGAAAAAGAGCAATATCGGTCGGTGATTCGATTCTTGTTTTTGGAAGGGAAATCGCGCAGCGAAATCAAAGAGCGTTTGGATGCTGTGTACGGTGACTATTTTCCTTCTATGGCGACCATCAAAAATTGGTTTAACGAGTTCCAACAAGTGGGTTTTTGATGAGCCACGTCCAGGTGCCCCGAAAACGGCTACCACGGAGGATAACGTGACAAAAATCCACGATCTCGTATTCGCAGACCGCCGATTGAAGGTGCACGAGATAGCTGAGACAGTAGACATTTCAAAAGATCGCGTGGGTTATATCCTGCATGAAATTTTGGGCATAAGAAAGCTGTCGGCGCGATGGGTGCCGCGTTTGCTCACTTCGGACAACAAGCGCAACCGTGAGACCATTTCAGAGCAGTGTTTGACGCTGTTTAAGCGCAATCCGAAGGAGTGACAGTCGACGAAACATGGATCCACTGGTACACACCAGAGACCAAGAAACAGTCGAAACAGTGGACTTCACCCGGCGAACGTGCTCCGAAGAAGGCGAAGGCTGTCTCATCGGCCGGAAAGGTGATGGCCACCGTTTTCAGGGATTCACAACGTGTGATCCACATCGACTACTTGGAGAATGGCAAAACGGTCACAGGGCTGTACTATGCCAAATTATTGGGCCAATTCGACGCCGAACTGAAGAAAAAACGGCCCCACTTGACAAAGAAAAAAGTGCTCTTCGACCATGATAACACACCAGCTCACACCTCCGCCCTCGCCATGGCCAAATTAGTCGAATTGGGCTACGAACTGCTGCCCCATTCACCGTATTCTCCAGATTTGGCCCCGTGCGACTTCTTTTTGTTTCCAAACTTGAAAAAGTCACTCGAGGGACAGAAATTTCAGTCGAATGAGGAGGTCATCGCCGCCACGGGGGCCTACTTTGCAGACCTCGAGAAAACGTATTTTTCAGACGGGTTAAAGAAGTTGCAGCATCGCTGGGTCAAGTGTATCGAGCTGAAAGGAGACTATATTGAAAAATGAATCGGCATTTCTCCAAAATTTTTGTTTTTCTTTTGTAGGCTAAGTACTTATCGGACCACCCTCGTAGGATCCCTAACAATAACTTATAAATAAGGCGTATAAAAGTAGTGACAATATACAACCCCACCAACTCCTCTATAAATTTGAACTAACAACTAAGCGTTTTACAGAACATAACACTTTTGAAGGTCTTCTTAAAATTGATGAAGAGGAGGTAGAACAAAACCTTGCACGCGCTCGCTTCAATCATCAGTGGAAAAGGATATAGAGCGGCGCCTGCTTGTTCGACTTAGGCAGTTATTATGTTTCGTAGATTCCAGATTCCGGAAGGATCTCACTCACAATTCTCTGGTTCAAGGTTTCTTATAACGTCCCTCAGATTGGGCTTTCACGTGCCAGCCGACCCAGCTGGCCAGAACACTCATGAGCCACCATGAGTACTAATACTTCATCGCTTCGAATGAGAATCCGCCGTTTTTCAATAGATTACGCTAGCAGTACATGCTGTTGAGACCAGAAACGACCCAAAAACGGAAGGCATGTGCATGTCATCATTATATTTAGTTGTGAATTTTGACCGCCGTCATAAATTTGTTTGTGCTTGGAAATATCGACTTTCAAGCCAAATAAACGTCATGCATGGGAAATTTAGTTCGACGCACCTAGTTCGCATCGAATAATCATAGACATTTATAATGAGGCATCCTTGGTGAAACTGTATCTCATCAAGCAGAATACAATAAAGTCTTAAAGGCTACTGATTTATCAAGCAGAAATATTTAAACTAAAATACTTAAAGGTCTGCTTGTAATGAAATATAATACAAAAATTATTTTAAACGCATCTCTGCATAGATATAAATTGAAATCAATGCTATTATAACTGGTATTAGCCTGACTAGTTAACTCTATGAGATGGTAAATAAGAAAGGTCGCTTGATCTAAAGTTTTGCGCAAGAATTATAAATTTATGAAACTCAAGAGAAGGGGACAATCAGTCTCTTAGGAACATTACCGCCATATATTTGCGCCGACTTTGTAAGGACTGAACATCAAGAAGTGAATATCTAGTTTGACAACAAAATGATAAGCTTTAGTGCATGGAAATATTCTCTTCCAATCAATTCTCCGGTGAGATAAGTTATCTAAATCTTATTGTAGAATCCAGCAGTCCCAAACAGATTTTACAGAAAAATAGATTATTAAATCAAATGTAATGAGCAACAGAAAAAGAAGAGGGCCCAGATGACTTCTTTGAGGAACTCCAGAGGTGACTTATGCGATTGGAGAGGATGTTATTGATACGGACAAATTGAAGTCTATCCCGAACTAGAGTGAAATCTAAGCATCGTTAGTTTAAATATTAAGATGTGGTGATCTACTATATCGAATGCTTTCAAAAAATGGGTGTAAATTGTGTCACGCTGAAAGCCGTTTTCGAGGCAATGTATGTATTTCGAGGCAATCTGAAAAGAATGCTAAGTTCGTGCTAATAGTTCGTGCCCTTGTTAATATCGAGAAATAATCCCCTTCAACTGAAAGGTGATTTTCAAAAGAAAAACGATAGCCTGGGCACCTTCCCTTAATAAAATGTGTGGAAGTTCATCAACACCAGTTTGCTTGTCATATTTAGCTGCTGTAATTCTACTAGCACTTCTTCAACGGAAACATGTACACAATGATGTTAAGAAAATTTAAAGCAGATTACTCGCGCAGGAGCCATAGGAACGTGAATCTACGTACATATCTATATCGATCGAAAAAATTCAGCAAAAAGGTGACATATAGAAGGAAGATCAGATGAAGCGATGCCGGAGTGATACACAGTGTCGGGAGTTCCGACTAATTTCTTTTACTGTTTGTAATGTCCCAACTTTACACTTTGGTTTGGTGGTGACTTTGACGTGGAAGTCGACGAGCATCCAGGACTGAAAACATTTGAGAGTTGGAGGCATTACTTGATCAATGACCAAGTCGAACGCAACAAGAACTTATAAATTCATTTGCTATATTTTAACAGGACATTACGAGTGGAAACACCACCAAATGATTTTGCAGTACGATAACCATCGGTCACATGTTGTTCATATCGTGAAAACCTCCTCCGAAAGGTCCTCAAATATAGCTTTATGGTTTAGCTTCCGAAGCACTTCCGATCTTTTTCGAAAAGTTAAAAATTGAATCGATTCGTGGAAAATGGATACAGTTTGGGCTTGATTCGAAATGATTGTCATCAGAACTGCACGTGCCTTATGCCTACAGGATGTCGCAGCCCCAGATCTTCCCAGTGATTAAAGGTTTCGACGTGTTGTTGATAGATCGGACGAAGATTGCTAAAATTAGATTGTAATTACATTTTTTGACTCCTTTCGGGATGACCCTTGACGCCAAAGTTGCATCGTTTTTAAAAGGGTATACGCCTATTAATATTCCTTTTTTTTAAGCTATAAGACAAAAGGCGTGTCTCTCCTTTTCGTGTCAATCGCTTCATAAGACCATATTGAAATTAGAGCTTCATTAGGGACAACAATGTCTCAAATCTGTTCAAAAGTAGGTTTAATATTGACAGACCTTTTCGAAATAAAAATAAATATTTTACGCAAAACTGAACAGAATTTCTGTTGAGGACATGGGGCCGTTAAAATCGATAAGAACCCCATCGAAACGCCCATTAATGACTCTCCACCATGAAAATTAGTATAAATTGTTCTAACGTTTTCCTGTATCCTATAAATGTCAATGAGCCCTTCCTTACAGCAACAACGAAAAGCCCATATCCACGGCTTATGATGTAACACCGAAGGAAAAACTCTAAGACCTCGTAAAACACATGAACTTGGTCATGAAAGGTACTAAACATAAATAAGGAAACAACCAACCACACTAGATACACTAGCCGCAACCGAACCAACAACAACAACAAAGGAATAAAGGTACAATAAAAACATTAAATAAAAAAGTGGAAAAAAATTATGGAAGAAAAAAAAAAAGAGTCAACAAGAAGCGTAAAGATTCGATTCTCTCTCGTAGTAGCTACCGGTTTTTACCTGGCCTGGCAGTCAGCATTCGTATCTACACACAAGACCGAAAAAAAAAAAACTGCCGATCCTCGCCCGGTCGCTAGCGCTCCTGCGCGTTCACCCTCCCGACACACGAACGGATCGTGATCATGCTGAGCCAAATGGGTGCATCCGTATATCTAGATGAGTATAGGGTTACCTTCTGCCGTGGCTGCCACGATCGTTCGTCTACACACAAAACACCAGAGCACACGATCGCTCTTTTTTTTTGTATATAATTCGTTTTCTGCTTTACTCCACACTCTATTTCTTCTGGGTTGGTTGTATGCAGTTTTTTTTGTTGTTTAGTTCTGTTTTTGTTTATTGCTTTAATCCTAGAATAAAGGTATAAGAAAGAAAACAGAACCAACCAACAACGGGTAATGGAAAGTGAGATCAATGAACCCATCCTTGCGCAGATCATTTGCTCGATCATTCGCTTGTTTCATTTCATCCGTTCGTTGTTCCTTACTCCTCACGACGACGATGCAAAAGGGCTATCCCAAAGGAGGACGTGCATTGACCGAAGACAAACGACAATAACGACAACTACGGCCACGATCACCACGATCGTTACGATTGTCCATGATCCGACGATCACCACGAATACTAGTACATATACGACGATGACTCCTATGTCTCCTATGACTTTCGACTATTCGAACAACAACGTTTGTACAGTAATACCGATAGGCATTGCCGTTCCGACGATATCTCCTTTTTCCCCAGATTTGTGACAACATGGCGCACATTTGGTTATCACCGTTTGCGATTGTTTACAGTTCACTAGCCCTTCTGCCTCCCCCTCTATTTCCAAAGTCTGACCCTGGGTTATGGGGGTTGCCGGGAATATCGATTCTATCAATATTCGAGCTCCAGAAGGTACATACATACACATAGTAGGTGGAGAATTCATTACTCCCGGTGAGAATTCATCTGGCGGACGTATCCGCACATACATACATATGTACGTAGCAGCACATATCCGTGTGACAGGTGAAGCATGTCAGAACATGCCTTAGGTTCTTGTGGCAGGTCAAATTGTATCTATTACTTTACGCTCCGTCCCAAATCTAATTCGAAATTCAACTCGTGGCTGACGGTCGTTATATTGTGTTCCTTATGCCAATGGTGTTCCTCCTCCTGTATACCACGACGATGAAGACGACTCACTGATGTTGATGTCGATGATGATGATGATGATTGTGATTGTGATCGTTTCGTAGATGGACGGCTGGAAGGTTGTTGGATATTTTATCATAGGGACACATCTATATTTACAATTATAAACACACAGCTCGGATAGAGAGCGAGAAAGGGAGAGGAATGGGACCTGCTGCGTTCGGGGCTTATCGTTCTTGACAGTTTTCGAAACAAATAGTTTTGGGGTAAAGGATTACTTTCACGTATAATCAGAGATACCACTTGAAGACGTTATAAAAATTAATAAAGGGACGAAAACAAATAGAAATAACGCAACATGGGTCCATGAACATGAAAGGAAAATATAAATAAATTAGCATTTGCCAATAATCACTTCATCATGCTCCAAGAACCAGAAGAAGGTGCATGCTTCCATCGTAGATGGCTATCACTAGCTGACTTGTTGGAAAATCCCCTAATTATAGGGCAATTAGCCGCCTACCTGACGTCTAATGGATACTGTGATCAATAAGGAGAATAAATCGATTTTGTTCGTGTGCAAAAGAAAAGAGATTAGCTCCGGATTGAAAAATACCTCGGCGCCACATGCTGTTACAAAGTTGACTTCAAACAGTTATTCGAGGGTAGATAGTGTTAGCGTCTTCCGCATGCCGAAGAATACCTGTAAACGTCGATGTATGCTTTATATCTGTAAGGTGATCAATAGGATCAACGCACTCGTCACATATTGCTAGTAAACGGGTTGATCTTAAGGGGCACCTTCGGGATACACACTGGGACCTGTATTGGTATTCGATTTTTCTGCACACACTGCGTCTGCGTGACATTGGGTCACACATTCAAAATGTAATCACTACTTTAGCGGCAATGTCTGAGCCGTTTTTGTAAACGGCTTCCTAAAAACACTGTACCAGATCCTGAAAAAATCCCGTGAATTAGAGAGCGAGATTTAAACCGGTTTTTCGACTTAAAAGCTACTAAGAAAGGAAGAGGCGAACCTTGTATTGTTTTGCCTTCCTTGCCGAAGTTGTCATGTTGTTCAAGATAAATATGAGGGACCCTCGCTACTCTATCATGATCAGAAGGGATCACAGAAAGTTCGATCAAATAAATGATCTTAGAAAGTTATTGGTATTAGAAGTGCAGTCTATTTTAAGTCCATACAGCTGTTGTCATACCCGGATGTCATTGGCATGATGAACAAACACTGCGAGATGGTAATGAGGCGTTTGCGAGTGTTGAGATGGATGCGGCTAAAATAGGTTTTCCAATATGATGAGGTGACAACACTATATGCTTTCATCAAAAAAGAGACATCCCGAGGAAGTCAAAGACTTTATCTAACTCGGTAAGTCTCGCAGCGATGCATCTACGTGGAAACCAGACGCGAAATAATTTTCTTTTTTTTTTATTTTCCTTTCTTTGTAATTACGAGTAGAAGGCGATTCAGTAACATAGCTTCTCCGCTATTCATCCAGTAGAGACATGAACCTTATCAAAGGCGGATGAAGGAGCACCTGGTCGCTCCGAATGAGAAATTCTGCGCTCGATCTTGAACTCAGCTCAACCCGGCTTAACAGGTAATGGAGGAGAAGATGAAACCACGTGATATAAGAAGTACACATCGATTTTAGCCTGGAAAGATTGAATATGGCTGTCTAGCCATTGCCATCACCACTCGGGCCTAAAAAGTTTTCGAATCCAACCCCCAATGACACAATTGTTGAAGACCTCACCTAAGGTGGCAGACAAAGCTACACGGCTGTCTAGACCAATTAAGTGGAAGACACCGGAAAGGGCTAAATGAGGATCGAACTTTCTGAAGAGGCAAGCTGGTTAAGGCCTACCTAACATATGTATGTAGGTAAATAAAGAATGATTTTCTGACGATTTTAAAAATGCAAAAAAAGCTTTACAGTTTGAGCAACAAGTACCAGCGCCAATGCCTGGCTCTATCTTCAAATCATCATTGTGTACTTACATTTTAAAACTTTTGGGCTTCTCAAGGGATTATTACTCTCCCAGGTTCAACGGTTTCGGACCACAATCTAATTTTTTTTCTATCAAAAGTATGCATTTATGGTTGGATTCCAGCTCAAAAGGAGGATAATTGGACTCGAAAATCTGCACGTAAAGGTGTTCCCCAAGCGAAGGAATATATTGGGCTACTTTACCCTATATTTTTGCATGTTATTGTAGGCTTCATTTAGCATAATTAGTATGATCCGATGTAGGTCAAATTTACTCCATTTATTGTCATTTTGAAGGTAATTCCATTATTTCTCTCGTATAGAAGCTTTCGACATACATAAAATTGAAACAGTCGTTTTTCATAAGCTTTTTTTGAGGCGAAAAAGGAAAATAGTTCGCCTTGTAGAGGAACACGTTGTAATCACTTGAAGCCAGGTTCGAATTATAAGGTGGATATATAAGGACTTTTAAATCAAGCTGTCGGAGCTGTTAACAAGTCGAAATCGATGTGTGTGGCGTTGTGTTTAAACATAACTCCTCTGCTGTACGCCAACGCCGGCCGCTTCTGGGCGATTGTTTACTGCAGATAATCCAGTTGTTAAAGCTATAAGTTCGAATTAAGAGTTCTACCGTAGGGGAGCAGCTCATAGTAGATGATGATGCTAATCCCGCTAAACACAGAGTAAAACCTTTGTGACCGTCAATTATACGCGCCGGCTGACCGTAACTCGACCGTTTTCGCTTGAAGTTGCCGCCCACTTTTCATAACGTCACTATGCGCTTCAGAAACGGGTTGATTTTGTTGCGATCCGCAGAAGGAAATTTAGTCCATGAGTTTTTTTTTTACGTAAACTCGTGTGACACATAGGTACATATATAGAGTTAACTTTTGTAACCAGCATATTCAAATGGTTCCAAACGGTTTTGATTGCTCCTAGGCAATTGAAAGTTTATGTGACGATCAGAATTGACGATTTGCATGATTTTGTCGACCTTTTTGGGAATTTACCTCTCAGATGGTGATGCATTTTTTACATCAAAATTACCGGAATGGAACAGACGGAACCAAAGCAGCGTGATTGGCTGTTATAGTGTTTTCCCTTTGCTGGCGGCCTGGGCTTGTTTTCTGCTCGGTGCTTTTCCACTAAACTGAGGAGGTATAGGTGAAGATAGGTCTGGCTTCCTCAGTTTGTAGCCAGGTTCCAGGTTTCAATTCCAATGTTTGACCGTAATCGTGGCGAACGAACTTTAGCGCCTTGGTCGCTTTTATTTATGTGTTATTTACATTGGAGCAAGCTCATTTTACGATCTAAGTTACGGATGGCGCTGGTCAGGAATGTAAAATCAGAAACATACACGTCACATGGTAAACTTGGTCATCAACTACTCCTCATCATTGCATTTGTGAATTTTCTTTAATTTCGCCTATCGATCTAAGTACATGTCATTTGCGGATAATTTTGTTTTTTGCCCTTACTATACAAATAACTATTCCATTGTGGAAGATAAGCAGCATCCCGGACAGGTAAAAGGATTGTATTGTTAGATCAAGATCCATGCAGGCGACATATGTAAGTCAAAAAGCCATTTCTTAACCTTTGAAAACCTTTGAACTGGGTGCCATACGAAAAACAACGAACTGCGCTTTGCTGCTTCACCAGTAAGAAAGAAAAGATTTGCTGCATTCTAATATTTCGATGATGAAAAGTGGTTCCTTACGATAATCCAAAGCGAAAAATATTACAGAAGCACTGTAGCCATGCTGTGCTTAACTGTCGAAAGTTAAGCCGTTCATACATGATCCTAAGCTGTTTTGTTGAGACCAGATCGGCGTGATATACATATGTACATATGTATGTTCGAGGTTTGTTCAAAAAATAAGGTGACTTTTGATTTTTTTTTTTCGAAAAATATGTATTTATTCGTCAATATTTATTTTGTCTCCTACTTCCTTTCAGATATAATATACTTGCACCAGCTAATCCTCGAAGCACTTCTGATAAGCTCTTTTTGGTAAAGTCCGAACTTTTTAGCGATCCAGTCTTTTCAGTTCTGAGAAGAGAAGGTAGTCGCAGGGGACCAAGTGAACCGACTGGCGAATATGGTAGCTCAGGCACAAGTTGTTAATTAAAGATGACTCCAAAGTTTTTAGCAATCTTTACCTGGTTAATGTTGCTTCCATTGGCTAGGATTGATGGAGAATTGCTTAAGTCTAGGAAAGTACCACCTATGACAATGGTTTGGCTCCTGATGGAGTTGAACATAAGTTTATTTTTATATGACCATCGCGTCATTATTAAACAGCGAGAGAAGAGTAAGGGTTTCAGGATAGATCCTTGAGGGACTGCCGTTTTGATTTTCAGTAAGGTTGAAAAGTAAGTATCGAATTCTTAAAAAAAAAATTTTGTCTAACTTAATTCCCTATTACCGAGCATCTCGAACTCAAGATCCTTTCTTCTTCTATTTTCCCACCAGTGAAACCAGGTACTTAATTTTAAATGAACGGTTTTAGTGGCATTGCCTTCACACAATAATTTTATTTAATATTTGCAGTAGTAAGGTAAAAGAACCTTATCTCTTTAAAATGAACATTGTATATGACAAAGATTGTAAAATTTCCGCCACAATAAATAACATATCCATACATATACATACAAGTCTAGTCTAACCAAAGATATCACATAGTCCTTATCAGTTCCACAACGAAAGTTTTCAACAATTTCTAGTAGGGCGCAGGTGCATCTGTGTTGTGGCTTGAAACTTGACTGAAATTGTGAAAGGAGCTGGTTTAAGAACGGGTTCAAATACGTGTTCAGAAGCTTTTCGAAAACCTAAGATATTAAGGGCAATATAGGGATGGAACGATATACCTTATCAAAATTATTTCCATGTTTGTAGACAGATATGATTATAGAAACCTTTCAGGATCTAGGGTAGACGGTGGTGGTAAGTATACTATTAAATATTTACATATGTGAGAGCTGTTAAGACGGTGTGGATTATTTGTTTACGGTATTGTTTTTAGCCAAGATTACGCGCAAGCAACGATGAACGATGCATTACGAGTATTATGAAACAGCCATGAGTTTTTTCCCTACAAATCCGCACGTTTTCTACATACATATTTCGTCACGCAAATGGCTCATAACTTCAAGGTAATATTCCTTATTGACCATACGAAACCACTATAATCGAAGTAAACAGTGAGCCCAGCTTTTATATTCGACCGAACTTGGTGTGCTCTTTTCGATCTTGACCGCATTGGTCGTTTCCATTGGGATGATTGGGCTTTGGTTTCATTGTCATAATCATACACCCATGTTTCGTTACCTTTTCAGTAAATTTGGATCATCATTCACGTCATTCAATAGCTAATGAGCGGAGGTCATGTGACAGCACCGATATGCCAATATCTTCAGTAACTTCTCTCCTAGTGATTCGACGATTCTCTATGGCAATTTTCTTCACTACTTTAACGTTTTCATTCGTTGTTGAAATGCTGAGACGTTCATCGCCATTGATATCGTCTTGACCTTCTGTGAAGAGCTTGTACGACGCATATTTTTTTTTAGAGTAGACACGGCAAATGCTGCAGATGTCAACATATGCAACAAAAACAAAAAAAAAAAACAAAATCGAATGTAAATTGTGGGCCATCTAGTGTTTTTTTTTAAATCATAGGTTATTTTGACACTGACAACTGTTTCCCGTTCGAAATCTTAAAAGAAAGTCAGTATCGTATCTCCGCGGAACGAAATGAGTCGCTTTACGCTTAAGCAACGTTGGGAAATAGTGCAAACTTGTTTCCAAAATGAGTGCTGTGTAGCCCAAACAGTGCGTGTTTTTATAAAGAAGTTTTGGCCGAAATGAAGCACCCACTGCGACTGCTGTACGCGAGTTTGTGCTAAAAGTTCCATAGACTGGTATGTTAGTGGACAACACTCATGTACTCCATCGACCAGATGAGAAAGTGGCTGCTGTGGCCGAGAGTATGAAACTCAATTCACGAACTAGAATTCTGCACAAAGATCTCGGATTATTCGCTTACAAGGTCCAATTGACTCAGCAATTATTTATATTTTATATTTATTTATTTATTTCATATTTCATATATGTTACAAGTATTTGAGTTACCTGCGAAGCTTAAGGCTTGTCTGCAGGTGGCTAAGTATTATTTATACAATCTATGGATAGTTGGCAATATATATTTGTTTCACAGTGTATATACAATTATAATAAATGTTTATGTGTGTATTTAAATCATATGATAGAATTCATTCTTAGAAAGTACAATCTAATTTCTTTCTTGCGTTTTTTGAAGTTCACAATATGTTTTAAGTTGTTTGGTAAAGAATTGATAATTTTGGGCATTGTATAGGCAAGTTGTCTTTCTCCGTAATTGTTGTTAACTGCTGGTACTTCGAGAAGATGTTGAGCTCGTCGCCGCGTATTTTGGTTATGGCTGATAGGTCGCTGGAAACGGATGTCATCGTAGAACTCGAGGATTGCTGTCATCTTAAATAAACCATGGACATCTAGAACTTTGAAATAAGTATTATTTTTATTAATGATTTTAAGGAGTCGTTTTTGCGTTTTTGCATATTTGAGATGGATGAAGGCGAGACCACCCGCTTCGCTATCGCTTTGAAGTTTGGGCCTTAGAGTGGCTTGAATTGGAAAACGATTTTGGGCAAAAAATCATCTTTTCTGACGAGGCGCATTTTCATCTTGGCTCAGAAAACCCGCACGTTACTGTCGAGAAGCTAATGCATCCCCAGAGAGTGATAGTTCACACAATTCGAGTGGTGGCATCATTGGACGATTTTTCTTCGAAAATGAAGCTGGGAACAACGTATAGGTCAACGGTAATCGTTACGGAGCTATGTTAACCGACTTTTTTTTTCACTGAAATCGAAGACATGGATTTGGACGATCTGTGGTTCATGCAGGATGGCGCGCCATGCCACATAGCCCATGCCACAATCAATCTTTTGCGCACCGAATTCCCGAATCGTGTTATTAGCCGTCTTGGCGATGTTAATTGGCCGCCTCCGTGCTGCGAAGGACTGATTTTATGCCAACAATCCGGAAACGATTCAAGCACTTAAAACCATTTAGAAGCCCGCAAATGGCATATTTTTCGGAAGTTTTTGGAAAGGGAAAAAATAAAGTGATATTTTTAAAATTTTGGTAGTTTATTGTACATGTTTTGAGGATAATTTGTGATTTTGTTTTATTAAAAAATGGCCTTGTTGTAGCAAAATTCAGCCGCAGCGTATTTTTTTTTCGGTGCCAATCCTAGCGCCGTGAAAAGTCATCTGAAACAGATAGGCAAAAGGTTGTGGTTAGTACATACCTGTGGCCAATTGGTAAACCTAAATTACTAAATAATAAACATAAGATTTGGAGAAATGGCAAGCATTTAAACGAAAAATCGCGTTTTTTGGAATTTTTTATTTTATTTTTTCTCCATAAAAAAATATTGTAGTTTATTTTGTTTTGGGTAAATTTAGGTTCACCAATTGGACTTATGTATGTGTTACGAAAACGTGAGCAGCCTGATCGGTTCATTAGTCTCCGAGTAATCGTTGGCACCGAAAAAAACACAGTGAAAAAAAAAGTTTCGAGAAAAACGCGTTTAAAGTTCTCGGAGGTCTCTAAGGGTCTCGGAGTTGATCGGAAGGGACTGGGGAAACTGGCAGTATCTTCGAAAATGTTGAGTTTTGGTCTAAAACATTTATTGCCTCGTATTCTACACATATTAAAGTAACTTTTATGTCAAAAAAAAAATCACTTTTTTTAAGCTTCTAAATGGTTTTCCCCCCTTAAGACCAATATCATCCAAGCAATCTGTGAGCTACAGCTCGAACCCATCAACAAGGTCTTGGGGTGACAGAATGCGCTATTGCGAAGCCAGCCGAGGCACACACTTGAACGACGTTGTATTTCATAATTAATGAGAATGTTTGTTCTTACTAATAAAGCCATAATACTTGGAAAAAAATTAACTTTGTTCATTTTATGGCATTTTTAAAAAGAAACTTGTATTTGGCCCACACTTTATTGTACTCGCGAAATTTAAAATGTCACCTTATTTTTTAAGCAAACCTCATACATATTATGTTACAACTGAGTGAAAACATCGCAAAACTTTACTAACGAGCACAACAATATGACAAAGGCGACAAAACTGATTTTGCAGCAGTATACCACTCGGAAGGCAGCTCAGCTTGTTAAAACCTGCCTTGAAACACTGAAATTGGTTTTTTTTACCACCTCGTTATCCATACATGGCCTCTTCCGACTACCGCCTGTTCCGAGCAGCACTTCGAATCTGTCCAGGAAGCCAGATATTGGACCAATTTGTGGATCATCTTGTGAATCGGAAAACGTGTATTCGGTTTATTTTCCTTTTTTTAAGTGCAAGCTACTCAAGCAATCTTTTTTACTACAAAAAGAAAATCTTGTTTTCTTCCGGCTAATCAGCTAATAATTGATGGTCAATATATAACGTGGGAGCCCCTTGTAAAATATCTGGGCATTTATCTTGACTCAAAATTGACTTTTAAGGAACATATTGCAAGAACAATTAAAAAATCAAGTATTGCCATCAAATTATTGTATCCATTGATTCATAGAAGATCCCTACTCTCAAATGAAAATAAACTTATAATATATAAAACAATTTTTCTATCAATTTTCTTGTATGGGTGCCAGGTCTGGGGAAATAGTGCACTTTGTCACTTAAAAAAACTACAAGTAGCCCAAAATAAAGTACTAAAAATGATGCTTAATCTACCATGGCATCATTCCACAAGAGACCTTCGTCAAACAGCTAATGTCGAGTTGATCGTCAATAGAATTCAGAAACTCAATGAGACGTTTAAGATAAGATGCGACACCTCCGAGAATCCTCTAATTAATCAATTAAATATAAATCATAATGGGTGATCTTCATAGGACAGCCAACGTTCCTAGCGATTTTTTGCTAATTTATGTTTACATTTGTTACCTACATATTTACGTACTTATATGTTTAATCAATTATTATTTATTCCTTATTTTGTTAATATTTATACACCTATTTGTTTATTTATTTATTTATTATTTGTTTAATTATATATTTATTTATTTTCTTATTTATTTATTTATTTATTATTTGTTTAATTATGTATTTATTTATTTTCTTATTTATTTATTTATTTATAATTTGTTTATATATGTATATACTTATTTATTTATTTATTTATTTATTTATTTATTTTTTGTTTAATTATATATTTATTTACTTGCTTATTTATTTATTTATTATTTGTTTAATTATATATTTATTTATTTTCTTATTTATTTATTTATTTACTATTTGTTTAATTATATATTTATTTATTTATTTATATTTTGTTTAATTATATATCTATTTATTTGCTTATTTATTTATATATTTGATTATTTATCTATCACTTTTTATATATTAATTAATTAATTTATTCACAACATTCTGTCACGGGTTTTTTTTTTTTGTTTTTTTTTTTTTTTTTTTTTTTTACCCTCGAATTTTATAAAAACTAAAAGTATAAAATTAACGCATTAATAAAAAAATTATTCAGTTGAAAGATATATTACCCTATATCACATCTCTGTTCCACGATTGTAAATTGTGCGATAACACAGTGTAACTTTTAACAGTGAAAATATACAAATACAAATACCCAAGTGCAAGCTACCAACACTACTCAAGCAAAATAAGCCCTCACTAACGTATCAGTTCGAGCTTAACACAATTTGCATGTGTTCGAAGGCTTTTAGGTACTACACAAATATTTAGCTCAAATTATGACTATGAGGTCCCTGGCATATTCGATGGCTTCGTAACAGGGACCGGTTAGCATGTACAGTAGGTCGGTGGCGATTGCCCACAGAAGTGGTAAATGGTGGCATGATTTTGCTGATAATATTGTGTCTGAAACATGGGGGATGGTCGTTGTGCAATGGCAATCATTACTGACTGTTTAGCGGAAGGTCTATAATCCAAGTCTGACCATATCCAAGAACAATTCCTATACGAAAAAACTGTGCAACATCATGAATGGGATAGAACGTTGTGAATGAGAGATGATCAAAAAATGCTGATGAAGGCATAACACTCGCAGTATAAGATCACTTCAAAATTCAAACTCTGTATGTGCATTTCCAACATAACATCTTAATGACATGGAAAGAAAAGAGTTACTGTGAACTACAACCAACGCGACAAATTAAGTCAAATCTCTCAAAAAATCCTATTTAGGACAACCACCCCCGGAGAGTAGTGAACGAACATCTTCGACACAAACCATCTGCACCCAGTCCAGGTTGTGTGATAAACGTCATAAGAGCGTAACTCTTGAATGTCCAGATTCAATCGTTGCCCTACCCCAACGATAGATGATTGATGCTGCGAGATATTGCCCTCGTGATCAAGTCTCAGCAAATACCTATTATCCAATACCCACTCGATACCGGGGAAGGCGTAATTTAATTTAAGCTGATCCTTATACATAAGTCAAATTAAATGGTGAACTTTCATCAAATACAGAAAGAACTATTACAACCTGATGGGACGATATAATTTGGACAGCTCACTGATTTTTTCAGTTTTGACAAGAAAATCAGGTTGATTTCCTTCCAAATGGCTTACTCAAAGCCATATCCAGAACGGCGGTCAAGAGTTGGGTTTAATAAAGCAATGATTGGTTTGCATAGATTGATTGAACGTGATATAGTCGTTCTCATACGCATAACGAGGTACATTTAACCTCAGCTCTTTAGCCTCCTTTCCTTAAAAAGCTCCCATTCAACTCTAACCAATCTAATACCATCATCGAGCGTCCAAGCGGCTCCTAACTATTCAATCGAAAGACATTGGTCCTTGACAAGTCAGTTGTGATTCCAAAACGCGGTCACCTACTCCCCACCCTGTATCGAGCTGCACTGCACAATTCATGATCCTCGATACCAAACGCCGATCAATCTATGTCCCCGCACGACAAACAGCCTAACCTCGTAGCCCCTCCTGCAATCAATCCACCATTCGCATACAAAACCGTATCTCCCGACTTCATCTGGAACCACATCAATCGTCCAACACAGACATCCACTCTCTAATGTCCACTCGGTAATTAAATTTGAATCCACCAACCGTACACCCTGTATGTGAACAACCGCACACGCACACATTCGCACACCTCCTAGCCATAATCATTTTGATTTTCAATCTCAAACAAAAAAAATGAAGAAAATAATTCTAAGAAAAAAAAAGCAGAGTAACGAACAAAAAATTCACCGAACCTTTGTTTGATTTCTTGAACACCTGTATCTCTTTTAACCCACCTAGAACACATAAATTGCGACTTATTTTTTCCCTCGCTCTCGAAACACACCACGATCGACGGAATACAGAAAAAAAATCGAAAAGAACACATCGTTAGATGGATTCGAGAAACCAGTTTGAAACCGAATCAATGCATAAACATACGAGCATACACCAGCCATCCGACTTCTCCGGCTATCGTGCCGCCGTAAGCATATGCATGTAGTACTCGAACTCGAACTCTTAGCCGATCGTAACGTACTGTCATACAAACAACTGATCGTACGTAGTACTACGAGTACCCCTACGTATCAGCAATTGTGTATGCATCCAAGCCGGGATGGGGGCTCGTAAGCGCATTACATACGAGTATAACGGCTAGTATAGATACAGATACTCAATCGCTTGACGATTAGTCACCTGGACAGAACACGAAAAGCAGCGAAAAAAGAACGAAACCCGATCACGACGAACCCAAGTAGCCCTTAACCCAAATATAATAAAAGAGCTGGAACACAATAAACACAAAAAAATTGATTGGGAATTATCACCGAGCGATATCGTATCGTCATCGGTGTAGCGATCGGTAGTAAAAATGACACTTTTGCTCGTTGACGATCGTACGCATGCGCATCTGCGGGCCACGATCGCTTTTTGGATTATTATTTAATCAGAAATTAAACAAATCGGGTAAATATTAGATTTGATTTCCACTATGTGTAGTGGATCGTATCTGCGGGCAGATAAATGTTGACCAATGGATTGAGTACTGTTTTGCGACGCATAGTTCGATCGCGGTTGATCGGACAACGATCGTTTGTTGTTCGAAGAGTTTGCGTCGCGGGTGATCTAGCGTTGTTTACTATCGGGAAAAGGGATAATCGAAGAAAGCCTCTGGCGTATCGGCTGGAATAAACAAGGATTTCTACTGTCTGCAGGCTACTGTGTAGTGCACGCTCTGATATCGATCGATCAATGCTGGTGGGAGGTGCGCAAATGTCCAATACAAGATCGATAGTTATGCCTCAATGTTGACTTTAATATCATCTGTAAATATTTTGATGCATTCACAGCTAGCACTCGCAGATAAATCATACGAGTAGCTTGGCCATTTAAGTCCAGACAACGTCATTTGTCTATTGAGGCCTAATGTGTGTGTAAGTGCTGCTTTTGTTCCGTGATTTACTAACCAGTAATTCATGCGATTTTGATGAGAACAGTGGCAGCTATTAAGTAATTGTTGCTTATGATCTCTGACAGGGCAACAAAGACTGCATGTTGTCTGTCAGTCTTTGACATTTTTTATTAATTTTCGCATAAATAGAAAACTGAATTCTTTGAAAACAAGCTTATCGTGGATAGGAGTTTCCACTTGGGTATGCATGAGAGCGAGTTTTCACACCCAAAGTTGCGTCATAAGCGGTTTATAGAATAATAAAGAACAACAGACTGGGTATTCTCTGCCTCATAATTTATTTGAGTTGATATAGGTATGTATGTAGTCATCTGCAACTGCTGAATCTAGGCAAGGTATGTATGTTATAAAAACTGTTTCGTCTATCAATGTGACTGAATAAGGCGAATAATCTTAAGCCTTCGGTGAACAAATAAGGGACTTGTAACCATACATCAATGTTTTTCTTTTTTCTGCTCAGAAATAGAAGAAAATAATGAGGCCAGTATAGTGAGGAAGATACTGTCAAAGGCTCCAACTATACCCGCCTTAATTAACAAACCAGATGGTACCACAACGGTGACCAGCGAAGAGTCATTAGATCTCTTGCTCAGTACACATATTCCCGACAACGCAGAGGCTAGTAATCATAATTTCGAACAACTCATAACGAGTCCTCCGTTCATTTCAAAGGAAGTAGTAAGCAAAAGGAAACTCCAATGAGCAGTAAATAGCTTATTTCCATACAAATCTGCAGGTCCGGAATCTTACAGCGCAGTAGATGGCAGGTCAGGTCATTGCGTTAGAAGGCATATCCATGAGACAGGGGTCGTAGGATGTTTCTGCTACTGAGAAGAGCGGTAGCAGCCTTGCAATGCTGTAGATTAATCTGAGTAAAAATCACAGATTTAGACTGCGGAGCACGTTCCATCCTTCGACTACTTGACATCAAAGTGGAATAAAATCCAGCCAAGGCCGAAGTTGGGACGTGAGTCGTAGGCGGATTTCAGGGTCTCGACAGAGCCGTTGGCCAATCCCACAATCTCTTTTTCTCTTTGTAGGAATAGACAGTCCAGGCCCTCGCGTCGAGTCCCGGGTACTGCGCACGGTACTGCGGAATCCAGTAGATGGTGCCGTTAATTTAGGGAGATTAACTATTAATTAAATAGGTAGTAGTTCCCTGTGGAGGGATTTTCGGCACCATGCTCCTGAAACAGGCTGTGACGAACAGCTCACCACGAAGGTACCATTCAAGACCTCTCAGCCTGAATACAGAAGCCTGCTGCTGAAGCTAGCTCCAGTAGATGATCCTCGCAGTGTTGGCAATCTGCGGTGGTTATTCTGCTGTAACTGCCAGCTTTCCCTATCCTGGCCTTTTCAGAGTAGATGGCTGGCTATTGGTAGGAGAGGTGCTTGTCTCGACTCTTTACGGTCACTTGTATTTTCTTTCCAGAGGAAAGGATTTTGTTGTGTGAAGTGCCTGTCTCCGAGGAGCAGTCTTTGGGATTTTTGCTTTGATCTTTGTTGATCGCCGCATCTACCTTCGGACTCCGATTTCCCGCCGCTACGTCAGCGGAGGCGACATCACTTTCTCTCTCCCTAGCAAGGTTATCCCCGGCGGCTATCTTCCGTTTGCGAGCGCTCTTACCTTTTTCGGTTCGAGCTCCTGCCCCCTTCCGAACAGCTCTGCCAGCTTGAGGTTTGTTGTGATCCAAAACCGCTTTGCCTTCTGCGATCAGAGTCTGTCTGTCAGCATCATCGCCTTTTTCGACGGTGGCGCCGGCCATAACAGATCCCTGAACGCCTCCAGCACCATCAGTTTTGGAACCTTGCACGGGGATTTGACCGTCACCAATAAGAGGAGGAGTGTTTGAGGCGCATGGCGAAAGTGCTGGGAAGCTTGTGCCTCCTGCAGCAGCATTTAGTAGCTGCAGATGAGAAGGTCGGGTGGGTTTCGGTAGGGGATCCCCTATGCGATCTAATCCTCTTGACTGCTTTCCGCAGAGGTTAGCCTTCAACCTTCGTGCCTTCGACGACCCAGAGGTTAGCCTTCAACCTTCGTGCCTTCGGCTGTGCCAACCTCTTTGCATGATTTTCGGGCACGCCTCTCTCTTCTTCTTTTTTGGCACTTAGCAATGCAATCTACAGTACGTCGGTGTCGCCTCTGTTGGTTGCACCATTCATGCTCAGTCGAACCAGGTGGTCGGACAATGAGCCGCAGGAGTCGGTGTCGTTCCGGGCTGCCGGAGAGTTAAGAATGAGTGGTGGGGCCTCCAGAATCCTTTGCCCCGGTCGCGATCAGGGAGATCGCGGGTAGATTTCCGCTATTGCGGGTGCCACCTGGAGTGTTAGCATCCAATTGTTTGTCCATTCATCCATGTAAAACTCAGTTCTCCGAAGAGCGAAGGGTTTGTTAGACCTGTACTATACGTATGCCTTGTCTGGTGGCCGGCACTGTGCAGATCTAGCTGTTGCAAACTGCTAAGCAAGTTCAAAGGATGGCGTGCATCGCAACAACAGGGACACCGCGAACAACCCCCACTGCAGCCCTCGAAACGATACTTCACCTACTCCCCTTGGATCTCTTTGGCATGGAAAAGGCAAAGAAATCGGCGCTACGACTTAAGGAATCCGCTCACTGGAGGTTCTCCGAAATAGGGCACGCTGGTATTTTACGCCAAAGCAATGATAAAAGTGAAATCACGGACTACTTAATTCCGACCCTTGACTTGAAGATTCTCTACAAAACAACAATTCTCAACCGATGACAACTAACGGCAATTCGTGAGGCCGCTGACTGGCTGTCTGTGAGATCGATGAATGAAGAGACATCGTCATCTACACAGATAGCCAAGCTGCAATAAAAGCACTCGAATCATCAATAATAAGATCAAAATTGGTCAGGCACTGCCGCACGTCTCTAAATGAGATATCGAGCAGAGGCGCTGTAACGTTCTGCTGAATACCTGGACAAAGCGATATGCTAGGTAATTGTGAAGCAGACGAACTAGCCAAAATAGGCACCACACTGGAGCTCTCGACTGTTAAAGGGGAAATCCACCCACCAATGGAAACGCAAAAATATAAAATCTCGAAAAATGCACTGCAACAGGCAAATGAGAGATGGCGGGACCTTGAAACATGCAATTATCGGGACAAACCTGGCCCAGATATTGTTAACGTAAAACCACAAGCCTGCTAAAAATACGCAGGCAGATTATAAGCAGCCTAATCGGGGTCCTAACAGGACATTGCGCTTTAGAGAAACATGTCGCAAGATTAGGACTGCCATACAACGATTGCTGTATGTGTCATGATGAGGAAGAGGAAGACTCTACATCCCATCTCCTATGCAATTGCCCTGCCCTATCCGCCTCAAGAAGACGATTTCTGGGAGAATATTTCTTCAACGAACTAACAGATCTACAAAATATCGAATTTTATTCAGCACTCAAAATGGTTCCAAGAGTAATTGTGACCAAGCCGACAATGGACCGTTCCTGGTCTAAGTGATCCCCACCGGTTTTACGGAGGGAAGCTACCTAACTTAACCTAACCTAGTTCCCAGGAACTTGATATCATCAAATTTGGTTATGGCAACCATGCTCTCGCGGGTTACACAAGGATTTATGACGGCAGGTCCGAACCTTATCTCTTTGTATTCGATATTTCCGCTTAAGCTAGGGCTTCACCATAACAATTAAGAAGATATCCTGTCAGAACCGTTCCCAAAGGTTCCATAGTTTTATTAACAGGTGTCCAATTTAAAGTTGGATTACTTTATTAACTTAGAATGTAATAAGCACGGTCATTAGAGCTCCCCTGGAAGAGACTTAATGTCGCTAGCGGCATTCAATCCGAACCGCTGATTGATGGTCGTCATGCAATAATTCGAGTAAACGCCCATTGTTCAACTAAATTCATGATTACCACAACCTAGCTGATGAAATCCTTTACACAATTAAGTCATACATCCTAGTCGCTCTCATCGCAACAACCATGACGACAACTAAATTTCGATTACCTCCATCCCCGCCCGGCCGTCACTCTCTCAGTCTGTCGCACTAATAATGACTTCTCTACGTGACCCCGTTTGATCCGCAATAAAAGGTAGCGATAAGACCCTTAACAAGAAAACAAAACACAATTCATCTCCCGAGTGCAAGAAAAGCATCTAAGAACCAGTTGATGAGTATTTATTTTATTTATCTCCATCCAACCCCAACACCACTTTGTTTCGCTGTCGATGTTTTAGGTTCTAGGTTCCGTCTAATGACCGTTCCTTAGCTAATGAAACTTAATTGCGTAAGGCAGGTGGCGGATTACCTTTCAAGAGCCACCAACAACAACCACCAGACCCATCGCATCTATAACACAAGCTACACAATTTAACTCGCCCAGAAATAAACGAATTCGTTGGATTTAGGGTTGAGATGCATACAAATACATTCGAATGCATACAAATCTGGAGAGAAAAAAACCGATTCTATTCGCTGTCATTTCGTCAGTGCCTGGCTGGATCGTCGGCTCCGTGGTCGATTCACTTAATTTACCTTGTCGCCCGCTACTACCTCGTTACAGCTACTGGTCTTCCATTACGGACTCATTATGGACTCTGGTGCAGGTGTTAAATCACTTTGTGTCGGGAATATCGACGGAACAGCGCGGACGAATCCAGAAAAACTTGATTTGGTTTTTTGTTCGACTTGCTCACGCTACTCCGAATCATCTAGATCGATGCTTTGCAGTTGATGGCGTTTTATGTTATGTGTTCGATTTCGGTTGTGGAATAGCTAATGGAGATCATTCATGGCCAATAAACCCTTCTCGTTAGGTACGCATCATTGCATTTGATGCATTTAATGCAGGCGGTTAAGTACAGTTCCATAATCCCATAACCGCAAGTGAATGACATTTCTTCAAGGAGCAACGATGACTACGTCACGACAGGCCAGTCGATGGCGGTTGAGAAGTCAGTCTCGATGCGAGAAAACGAAAGCTTCTCCAAAAGGGAAACTGACACCGCTGACGCCGCCGAGATAAAGAAATTTTACGCTTCAGTTTGAGATTGTACCGTGTGCAGCGCCAGCGTAACTGGAGACTGGAGGCAGCGGTTAGCTTCGGAACACACGAGTTCAACCAGTTTTCAACTTTGTTTTCCTCTCTTTGGTCTTCATCATCGCGTTCATGTTGTTCTCATCCGATGGATACATGCGATTGAATCTATAGTTAAGAGGAGCAGGTGTTGGATATCTATCCAATCGGGAGTTAACTCCCCAAGCCGATGCATCGGGAAGACACACTTTGTCAATTTGTAATAACCTAGACCAGGCTATGGGCATAGGGAAGAGGGAAGCCAAAGCAAATTACACTTGCAACCAATGGGGAGGTATGTATTTTGTATCTTTCGAGTCGGGCGGCAACGAGTGTGCAGTGTGTATGCCATCGAACGAAGAGATTATTATCTCAACCAGCTCTCAGCTTTCGATGCAGCCCTCGACAGTGGAAAACAGGAGCCTGGAAACAAGCCAGGCGTTTATATTGATGCGAATAGTTTATCATTATTCGTAGATATGTTGTGTGGTAGTAACACGGTGAACCGACAGTGGGCTATCGAGCCTAACCGACAATATAATGTTGTATTATCAAGACGCAAGCCCTGGGCTACTGTGCATGCTGCCTGCAATTGTGTGTCGTGTGTGTTTGTAAATACTCGTATTTCAGTGGATGGGTAGGTTGTTTTGTAGTTTTGTAAGCCGCTAATGGGCGGCTATAAACGCCGCAGAATGAATAGGTTTCCATTAGAGTTATCGTCTTGACCCTTTTTAGCTTTGGCTGAGTAGGACTTTGGGTTGCGAGCGTATTTCGTGGTTGGAAGTGATTTATGTCGAACTAGAGGCGAGTACCAGCGAAGAAGATAAGAAAAGAAATCGAGGAAATGTTCGATTCAGAGGAATAACTGCCATCTAAACTGCTTTAATGAGAGTTTTCGGTTCTTTTTTATAAACGTTCTAGACCCCGAAAGCAGGCCGTATACTTGCCTAGTTAAGTTGGCAAATTGGATCAAGCCACCGCCGAATAAGGAGTACTTTATGAACAAGAAGTTGCTTTTTTAAGACATAAATAAATCACCGAGTTCTGATTAGGCTAGTTACTAACGTCGGTCTAGGCTTGAGCGGTTAGTTAACTAGTAAACGAGATCACATCAAGTTTAAGTTAATTTCGAGCAGCTAAGGTTTTTAACATTTTAAATAATAACCAGCAGCAGAGCACCACATATAAACTGCTTATTCGCAGCGGGTACCTTGCTAGTGTAAATGAGCTCATTGGCTTTATTACGCAATGGCTAACTAGCATCTCGCCGATGTAACTAAAGAGCCCGCCGATCTTTGATGATTGTCGGGTGAACACAGCGCCCAGAATGGTACGTTAATCCGCCAAGATCAAAGCCGAAAAAACATGAATCTAGGTCTTCATTAAAATTCTCTTTGAAAATCGAATTCATATACATTGTTCAAGTTAATGACGATGCCCGTCCTGGACACCTTAGCATAGACTGATGAAAACGTCATAGACTGATGAAAAAGGGAGAATAGTCGAATCACTATCAGAGAAGTTACTGATGATATTGGCAGAACGGCAGGCTCATGACATGAAGTTTTTGTAGATATTTTGTGCATGACACGTGTGTCAGAAAAGTTTGTTACGAAATTTCTAAATTTTGACCAAAAGACCCGTCGTATGAACATCACTCAGGAGCTGTTGAATGACGTGAAGTTAGTCGACCTAGATTTGCCGAAAAGGGTCATCATTGGTGACGACACCATGGGTACATGGTCATTGTGTCGAAACCAACGTCGAAGTTTAACGCCATTTGCGTGCAAGCGTATGAATTTTTGGGGGAGAAAATCCTATTATCTGCATCACAATAAAGCATATGCTTAGCCAGAGTATGCTTCAGCCACCATATTCAGGAGACGCGTCCCCATGTGACTTTTTTTCTGCCAAAACTGAAAAGACTCTTGATATGAGGGAGATTAGCCGCGATTGAGGAGATAAAGACTGCATCACTGGAAGTGCTGAAGGCAATACTCCCTAAAGAAGGGATCAGCCCGCCGGGAGCTAAACTATGATTCCGGGTCCTTACCTTGAGTTTTGCAAACTTTCACCTGGATCGCAGGAACCACAGTGGCTAGTATGCTAAAACCGATGGCTATTAGCTCAGAATCTTGTACTCTACAACTCAGCCAAGTTTCAGACTCATAACTACTCGGCAATTTTGGTTTGATATATACGTACGGACAGACGGACGGACAGGAAAGCCTTTGCAAAATAGAATATCAAAAGCACATATCAGTAAGGGTTAGAGGAACAAGAAAAGTGCTAGTGCAAGTGTGTTTTATCTGAGGGGGATTAGGATGAGGAGAAAAATTAAAAGTCACCTTATTTCTTGAACTATATTTGTATGTACGAGTATGTCCCAAGGAAACTAGATGTCTATAGTTCCCAGTTTTTTTTGGGAATCGTAGCTATGCAGACCTTCGCAGTTAAAAGTTTTAATTCTAACTTGAGATGCTGCATACTGTACATGTCTTACGTTGCTACGTGCATTATTTTATCGGGCCTAGAGCACCTACGATCGTAATGGATCAGCGGGTAAAGAGGAGCTTAAAGATCCTGTCGCTGAATGTCAATCCACTGATAAGGATCGAGCGACGAGTCTTACTTATCAACTTGTTGCGGGATGAAAGCCCCGATGTATTTTTGGCTAACGAAACAAAGCTACACCAGAAGCACAAAATCCGGCACAGCTCCTACAATATAATTAGAAGAAACCGACCCAATGCTACTCAAGGCGGGGGTGTTGCGATCTTCATCAAAAATAATATAAAATATCAATGAAATCATATATAGCGGTTAGAAGTCTGCATATGTGCATTCCGTACCTGAAGCACCTTAATCCAATATTTTTGTCGATCTCTGGGCTTAGACTCGGTAGAAAACTTCTACATTTTGGCCTGGCATTTTAAAGCCAAATAGTGATTGGGGAAATAACATACCTAAGTCTAGGGGAAGGCTACTTAGCTATTGGTGGGTTCTTCAGAGCAGTAGAGGGTCAAGTTAGCCGCCACAGATGGTCGTATCCTTGCACCACGACCACCCCCGTAAGACTCTCGTGAGACCGGATAAAGATTTTCTTCAGCTCGTAAGGGTCGATTTCGAAGCCTTGTTGATGGACCCATACCATGAACTATATTTCAGATTTTTCGAGAAATCAGATGGTCATTATGTGTTGATGACATACATTTGGGAAAATAATTCTTCTGTCTCTGACATGTCGTGGGAGATAGGAGTGGACCTAAAAACCATGGAGAGGGGTTGACGAAGTTTATAAAATTTGGGGTGAAAAAAATGATTTAAGGACCTTAGGACTGATGGGACGGTACTGTATTGACGTGAGTTGGCTGAGGGACGGGATAAGGGAGTAAGGATATGTGACTGCAAGTCTGGGCTTATATGGGAACGTTCGGGGTTGGTTAGTAAAAGTTGGGGGTGGATTAAGTTGTTGTTGATTTTGGAACTTTTGGAAGAGGATATGGTCGGCTTTCGGGCATCGGATTAATAATCTAAGATAGTTTTTTAGTAAATTCAAATTGGGGTCTAGCAATCCACGTCTTGTATAGCTTAATTATACTGTTAGGAGAGCAAGAGAAAAGCCATTCATATTAAAAAGGCAATAAATGTCTATAAACGATCTCCGAATCACAACTAGAAAAATAAATGAAGAGAAAGCATTAATTGCCTGACGCAGGTTTCGAGCAATGTGTCAAGTTTGTCATAAGCAGGGGCTGCGAGTAAAGTGACGACCTGTTTCCACTGTTATGGTGCATGGTAGTCGACTCTCTGCTCGATGGTCTCTTCCCGGGTAGGAGGAAAAATACTGCCAACTTAGCTGATGTTAAGAGGCATCCCGATATCCAAGGAAACTAAGTACCTGGGAGACATCTTCGACTGTTCCGCCTTCGCTCGCGCATGGTGGCACACCCTTGGGGCCGACATGCTGTATGCCGAATCTCTCAGCTCTACTCACTGAAGCTTCTCCTTACTTTTCACCGGACAACGGGGAAAATGCAATAAAAAAATGTGTCCGTCTGGTAGTACAAAGGAAACTTGAGGCAACTTGTATAAGTATAGTCCTCTATTGAGGACACAGTTTCATCCCAGTTCTCGCTGCGAGGTCAAAGATTCGGCGGGTTCTGTGGGCTTCATCACTTTTGCGTCTGGTCACACTCCATGGCTTATTCATAAATGTTCGACCAGAAGTAATACCGTTATTTTCCGAAAATACGAAGAGCAGCTCAAAGTGCAAATGCGATTAAGAACGCGTCGCTGAGAGCATTAAGTGCTATCATTATGATTGAGTTCCGAAGTTTTTTTGGTGTTTGGAGGAAGCCTTGGCAGCGATGAAAAGTTGCCAATGAAGGCTGTTTTGTAATGAGTGACAATGACCTAAGCTAATAAGTAAAATTCTTTTCAAAAATCAATAAATCCTGTTACTTTTTGAACACATCTAACATATTTTTACATTTCTAGCGCGTTATACCGCTATCCATTTGGGATTTTTTCATGCAATGATGTTTTATTTGAATCCAGTCTCATGTTAATAGAATGAGAAATGTGAAAGGTTTAGGAAATGTTCATGGGTGACGAGTAGATGGTTTAGCCTAAATTGCCTTCGCGGTCTTTAGACCGACTTTCCAAACCTTTTTACAACTTACCATTTTGCTGACTATATGATTATATTCGCTCCTGATACGTGTTTGACGACCTTGTCTGATTTTTAGTCTGTTTTTAATTGGGGTTGAGGTTCAACCAACTTCCGTGCCCCAGTTGTTAAAACATTTTAACCCTATCTCCTGTGGTCATCAACCAACTCCATGCTTTAATCTGTTCTTAAACTATGACATTCTCTTATATGGTGGCCCGTGAGGGATCTCTAAGGGTATACTAGGCATATGGACAATATTACTCGCAACCGTGGCAGCATGAAGGCGCACTTTACCTACGATAAGATAGTGATAAAGCTCTATTGTCTTGTCGGCATCATACCTGCTTCATATGTCATAGAAACTATTTTATCGCCGGCTAATAGTTGACGATGTTCGCCACTTATCCAATGATTGATTGAATGATTTTAGGAGAAGCCTTGGTTCCCAAACCCTATGCCTCCAATGGCCAGCCACCTCTAGCCCCGGCGGTTTGTTTCCGTTTCGGACTAAAAAATTACTTCTTTTAGTCATTGTCGTTCACCATCGTACACATATATCTTGTGTTGGCGCTGGCCTATTGGCTGACGCCTTAAGTGTTGCTGTTTGCTTTTACTCATATTTCATATTCGAACACCATAATCGAGTATCACGGGTTCTAAAAAAACCTTTTCCAAACCCAATTATCACCGAAATCTCCCGCAATCATTTTACGACCATCATGCAGAGCTTCACCCTTATCTCTGTTTAACATATTTTCGTCTTGAGTACGTAACTCGATGCGTCTAAAATGTGATCTCGTCACAGTAGGATTGTTATGTGATCCTATCTTAAGATGTATCTTTAACAAGAACAATTCAAGCTCTGCGTCTCCCATAAATCACAGCTATCCCATGGCTAGTCTAATATGTTCGAAAATATTCGCTTTATAGCTCCTACAGCTGTCCATCCCGAGTACCTAAACACATGTTAACACTTTACACGCAAATCTCAACTCGACCAACACGTGCTACTCGGGCCAAATGTTAAACACATAAATCCCACCATCATCAAGTGCCTGAGTACCTACTCAAGTGCATATCCACGGGCGTTCAATCCGCATCGAAGGATGGTTACGATGGTAATCGAAAAATATTTGTCAGAGGCAGCCACTTATTTAACCAAAACAATAGCACTCCGTTGGTCCGCATCCATGGATCCGTGCTGACCTCGATTTATCATCTCAACGCACTTGACATGACTTTCTCCTGCTGCTCGACGCCGGACACATGTCCAGTCAGGACTGATGCGTGCTCTCCTATGGTAAACTGGTGCCAATATGCGCATTGATGTAATCTTATACCGTCTTCAATCGCCCATAAACTAGACGAGATTAAAAGCAGTGAAAAGAGCAACAACAACATCTTGAAATGAGATTCGAAGTCAATGTATCTCGTAATTGGATTTAGATTTTCATTTTAATTCTGGGGACTTTAAGATGCGCACTCGTCTCTCCTTGACACGCTATCACAGACGTTCTGCAGCCATACGCGTCGCCTCGACAATGGCGATGTTTCAAATCTCGAAATTTGAAAACTTATCACGAACCGAGTCGTCAAGCCTTCTTCCACACAATATGCATTCAGTTGCACTCACAATTGATATGTTGCGTCAAGGCGACGCAGCAGTCGTGCATTGTACCCATACGGGCTGGGGTTAATTCTTTTCTATTAATCTCGCTCGACAGTGCCCCGGAGCAGTGATATGAGCGCGCCAACCAATAGCATCAACTCCAACAGCGGTAGCTCGAAATATTGTGTCTTTGTTTACACTTTCGGATGACAAGACGGTACGAGACGCTCTCGGGTCATAATGATTTATATCATCACGCTCGGCGTAGCGAGTTCAATCGTCGCTGGCCGTAACCCTTGCCGCAATATGTCGTCGAGTGTGTTCAAAATGTCGATAAAAATAGCTTAAGATGCTAGAAAGTTATATAGATACGACACCATAAGTGGGCCAAAGGTGGGGGCGCGTGTGATTGCTTCTAATCGAATTCATCCGCGACTGGCAGATGAACTCAATTCATATTATTGTCGCATGCTCCTGGCACTTCCAGCAATCTGACATAGACACGAATTCCATCTCTGGATGGATGGAACGAATGCCCATTTGAATGTCATTCAGGCATTTGACCAGCTCGTTCGTTCGGTAATTACTGTGGCATCCGGACGAGCACGTCCACCGGCCGCGCTGATGCACAAACGCACAATAGTAATGAAGGTGCTACGAATTGGATGCGTGGGGGGTTTAAGTGCGAAATGATGGAGAGTCGAATGGCTGCAATGGGAATGGATCGCAACGGAATAATATGGTGCGGATTACTTTGTGCGAGGCTTAAAATGTACAGAGGCATTTGGCTGGTCATTCGGTTCGGTTCGGTTGTATGGCTTAATGGCTTTTCCCATTTCGGGATGTGAATGCCGAGGACGTATTGCGGTAGTTCCCAGGAACATCAATAATGTGATTAGCTGGCGTGGGGTTATCGCGGAATGGTTACAGTAGTGCCACAATGGCGATTTTTAAAAGGATCACACATGAGTCAGAGCCATTTACGATCAAACTTTTTCGAAAGACTAACCGCCAATTAGGCTTTTATCTGAGTGCTTACTAATTTAAGGGGCATTCCAAGTAGAGAAACACCTACACGAGATGAATGGAATGGATGAGATTATGGGATGATGGGATAATGTTCCATCTAGCTAGGATTGAGATGGAACTTTTTATGGAAATTTCACATTGTAGCGGTCATAAATTTGTAATTAGATTGCTATCTTATCGACTCACTCCTTATTAAGGCTTTTAATTTATTTTCTCACATTTTCTAAAGTCGTCCGAGAACTTAAGACACCCATAACCAGATAGAAGGACACAATTCAGAAACTGCTCTACATTAAGCTTTAATTCCATTAATTTATATTTTAGTTTAATCTTGGGTTATGAGACTAATAAGTTAGACCAAGACCACGCGTCATTAGAAGTAATGCAATCCGCCAGAGTACTCAGGCACAAATACTGGTCCATTGTACTTCGAGACAACATTTTTTAACTTCCAAGTCGGGTAGTGGGTTATCAAAACGTGGCTCTAGCCCTAATTGCCATTGTATTCTATTCAGGTAATGGGTCCGATTTTTCGAGCTATATACGACGGTCATTCAATAAGTAAAGAGACAAATGGCTATAGCTCAAAAACGGTTTATTTCAATCTTTCAAAATTAAGGCTATTTTTCAACATAATCACCCCCCACAATTATGCACTTGTCCCATCTTTCTTGCAGCTTCCTAATTCCCTTGGCGAAGAATTCTTTCGATTTACCCCGAAGCCACTTTTGCACCGCTTCCTTAACTTCCTCATTGTTAGCAAATCTTTTTCCACGTAGGGTGTCTTTGAGTGGTCCAAACAGGTAAAAATCAGATGTGGCGAGGTCGGGACTGTAGGCAGGATGAGGTAAGACCTCCCAACCCAATTCTTGAAGCTTATCACGGGTCAGCTGGGCTGTATGAGGGCGGGCGTTATCGTGCTGAAGAATGACTCCTTTTGACAAGAGTGCACGGCGTTGGCTTCTGATAGCTGGTCTAACTTTGTGTTCTAGCAGCTCAGAGTAGTATTGGCTATTGATAGTTCGCTGATCTTCAAGGAAATCGCAATAGACTGGACCCTGTGAGTTCCAAAGGATGGTCAGCATCACTTTACCGGCGGAGGTTGAACCTTGAATTTTTTGCGAACTGGAGAGCTAGTGTGTTTCCACTCCATACTCTGCCTTTTGGTCTCAGGGTCGTAGTGATTGACCCAGACCTCGTCGCTGGTCACTATTCTTTCAGAAAAGGTGTATCCTTCAATCAAACTTCGTTGCTTTAAGTCTTGACTAATGGAAAGCCTTGATTCTTTATGAGCGTCAGTAAGCTGTCTGGGAACCCATCTGGCACACGTTTTTCTGTACTTTAAATTGTTCTGAATGACATTGTGAACAGTTCCAGCACTAACTTCCTCAGCTATCATTTCAACATTTCTGTTATCACGAATAAGTCCGTCAATCCTCGATTCCAACAAGGGACCAGAAACTTCCACTGTTGTCCACATCGGGGTTCATAACCTACACTTGTTCGGCCACTTTAAAACCGATCAACCCACTTGTAAAAATTCGCACGGTTCATACAACTTTTACCGTACTGTATCAACATTCTTGAAAAAAATTCACTTGGTTTTACACCTTCTGCGACTAAAAATCTAATGACTGAACGCTGCTCTTCTAAGATGCAATCTTCTAGTGGACTTGCCATGGTGAATTGAAAATTTTGAGGTTTTATTGACATAAAATGATGAAACAGCTGATCAGAGTATATCCCAAGGTTGCCAACTAACACCCCTGAAAATATTGTACACATTCATTGAATAGTTTTAAAATTATAGAATTTGTCTCTTTTTTTTTGCGAGCTTTCCTTCGCCTCGTGCATTTCGAGAACAAATAATGTTATCGATTCCGGAGCAATTTCATTCGATGCATACCTGTATGATACACACTTGATTAGGTATCCAAAAAGTTGAAATTGGCGGTTTGTTCTCTACAACAAAAAAACCAGTGCAAAGGCCTCACATGAAAGCCTGCGGTTTTCAGTTCAAAAATGATTTTATTTTCATTGCATTTGATTCTACAAAATCAGTATCCTTTTCGGGAAGTGGGACTCTGGAAGGTTGTAAACACTTTCAGCTATGGGCCTCTCAACTTCTCTTGGATGCGAACCTCTTCCCAGAAACTTTTTTTTTCAAGTTTGGGGTCAGTCGTACCCCAAATCCCGCCAACGTACCCTTGTGTACAGGTGCGTTGTCCTACTGAAAGACTATTTTTTGCTTCTTCAAGCCAAGCCTTTTCTCGCAAATTTTAGCATCCATTGGGGGGATGACGGGTATTTTAAGAGTGTAGTCCGTCGCATTCTTACCAAGAATTTGGGTAGAAGAAAGATCTGCGCGCGAATTATTCCAAATCGTCCCAAGGAGAATCAAATCGGAATGAGAATGGGTCATTTGCGAAAACATAAAATACGCCAATTATGTCATCTATTGTGGTGCATCAAATTCGGGTCACTCACTAAAAGGAAGAGCGGGGCATTGTAGTCACGAGATGAGCCGAAAGAGAAGAAAGTACATACTTCTACCCATTGGAGCAATGCTCCGGAAATGGGACTCGGGATCCAGCGATCTCTGTCGGAGCTACAGCGATGAGGGAGAAACTGAGACGATCCAACATCTGCTTTGCCACTGCCCAGCTCTCCAGAATCGACGCCTAGCGTCGCTAGGCCAAAGATTCTTTACAGAGATTACGGATGTGGCAAATGCAGATATATCGGATCTTCTAAAATTCATAAAGAGCACGGGGTGGTTTCAGCCACCAGGTGATAGGACAGGTTAATTATATGTGTACCCCACCAATGAAGGGAATCACAATGAGCCTTTTGGCCTCCGAGTGGAAGTGATGCTTAGCCATCACACTCCCCTTCTTTAACCTAACCTAACCTAACCTAACCTAACCGCAAGCAAGGGCTTCCGTTTAGGGAAAGTTATTAAGTCGCTTGTATAACTGAAATCAAGGGAGTTTGAAGATTTAAAGGGCAAGGCATAGTAGCGGCCGTCAATTGAACATCCCGCCGAATCGGCAGTATTGTGGTGGTCATCAGCACGAAACAGAGTAAAACCTGATGTGAATAATTCACTGTTTCTAATGGTCAGTTGGGAGACCTTTTTTGGTGGATCGATATGACGACGCTAGTTTTGGTTTTACTATCAATGCGGATGGAGTCAGTTTTAGGTAAGATAGAGACTCACGTTTCCCTAGATTCTGTTGTCTCCCAAATGTGACATGACATGCGAATCTCCAGCGTTATTTTCGGCAAGGTGTTTGACCGTGGAAGGAAGAAGGTGATTCATGAAAGATGAGGAGAGACTGACAGGAATTTTGTGCGAAGCAAAAGAGAAGGAAGAGTGTGGTTTGAAAACCTGAGAGTGTATAAAGTTGAGATCTAAAATATTCTAAGGGTCGAGGGAGGAAGTTGTATTAGCGCGATATAGGGCGATGTTAATGGCACGGGAATGGGATTCCGACTCACCGAAAATTATTGTGGATATTGCACAGATCATGGGGTATTGACACCTATCTCTTGGAATAAAGATAAAGGATTCGACTATGTTGCCGATTTAGTCACCAAAACCCACCGCTTTTCTACCGCATAATTTATTAAAACGTTTGAATATATATATGTTTGAAAGTTGGTTTTATATGTTATGAAAACCGTGAAAAATCTGGACAGATGCAGACCAAAAACAAAAACATAGCTCTAAATTCGGTAAATTACTCGAACTCGTGCTGTCAATCGGGGGGATATTGAAGAAAGTAAATTCACTTTTAGTTTCTCCAACCAGGCGGCACGATAAATGCAGCCAAATATTGTGAGGAAGTTGACATAGTGTATACAAAAATTCGTTTCAGCACCATAAGACATTTTTTTAAATGCTCCCAAAATGAATTGTTATCCACGTTTCGCATCATGGAAGAGGTTAACTTCTCGGTTACTACTTAGTTTAACTAAATATTAACCTCGTGTGATTGCAGGAAATATCAGAGAATAGAGATGAGGCAGCGGCCTTTTAGCCACCATGATAAGGACAAAATATGCGCGCATTAATAGGGGCATTTTCCTTTCCTTTACAAATGTGCTGTTTCAGAAGACAGGAAACCGACCGAACTTATGAAAACTTTTCATAAACCTCGAAAATCCTCCAATCAATTCTTAATTCAATTCTTAATTGTTCTCTCCAGTGCTAGTGGTTGCTGCCCGTAGGCCATCTTCCAAACCATGCTAAGGTGCAATTTTCTTGTCAAAAAAATGGCTAAAAGGCAGAAGAAGAAGAAAAAACTACCTTAACCTGCAGAGTAAATCACATGTCCTATTCCACCCATTGACAACGAATCATGTTATTGTTCACCCAAAAGTAGGTAAGATTTTTATGCGATTTTGTGAAAGATGCAACAGGTTCTCCGATCCTCTTCTTCCATGCCAAATCCCCCGTCCATTCTCTCTTCTAATCCCTCCTCTGATGTGGGTTTTCTTCGAACAAAGGGGCATCACATTTGTTTTGCACATTTCTCTTCAAAGAACGAATCTATTCCCAATTAATCCCAATCGAATGCATCTGCTTCCTGGCCCCGGTACGTGATTCCAGCACCACACAATGCATCCATCCTGAAAAAAAGGAAAACAACGCACACCCTATGCCCCTATGCCAGCTGACTGGTGTGTAACGCAAAAGGCCACTTGTCCGTGATGCTGGATTTTTGGATAATGCAAACGAACAAGTGTTCTGAATATAAATGGGTCTCGAGATCCTTCTTCGTTTCCCAGTCGCCACATTGTCTGGCCGGACCGATCCTACTGCACATGCAGAAAATGCACACAAAAAAAAGTATGAAGGGAACCTAAGAAGGAACCTTAAAAAGGCGACAACAAAACAAGACAACAAAAGTCTTAGCAAAACGAGAGAAAGAAGGATTCAAGCGATGCTCAGTGCTTGACGCTTGTTGCTCGTTAATCTTTCGCTCGAGATCTTTTCGATTCACTGCTCATTCTTCTATTCTTCGTTTTATGCCCGCTCTCGAGAGGAGTGAAAATATCAAATTTCAAAATCTTGTGTAAATGTTAATGACTTCACATAATCCATCATGCATGCCAGTGAGGACTCTTCTACTCAGGACCGAAGGAGCAGTTTCGATTTTTTTTTCACTTCATTTGTATGTAGCAGCGATTGATTAGTGATTAGTGAGGTTCAGTGCCAGAACTCTTCCAACATCTGTTCCGTTTTTCTGTTTTTTTCTCAATCTTCGTCGGTTTCCCCTTTCGATCTTGAATCTCCGTGTTAGACACGTAATTCTGAATCACAGTCACAGATTGGCCGTCAGCAGCATAATATACGAGTACAATTATCGAGTGCGATAGTCGCCGACTCCCCGGCTCTTTGCAAACTTCACTCGCTTCTCCAAATCGTTCTCACGCAATTGAGCGGCACATACTGATCGGGAAAATTTACATGCCAGTGAAGACATCACGCCCTATTTGATACGCACAGAGCCGCACATGCATACTGCGAAGAGGACGATGCGTTTGCTGCCGTTGTGATTGTAGTGATTGATTCCCACGTCCGTTTCGACGGAGTTGTAGAACGATTCGGCAACCGGGTGTATCTAAGCAAACGATTGATTGGTACTGGTGCATGAACGTGCTTTCTAGTCCGTACAGAGTGGCGCGTATCTCAACGGAGACAATGTTATTTTTGACGTAATTGTTGGGAGTATCACACGCTCTCGATGAAAGGAGATGGGTGAGTGATAGACAGTGACATCCCTCCTGGCTGATTTCTTTTCAGGTTCTTTTTTTGTACTTTTTTTTTGTTTCCTTTACATTTGACGCATAAAGTGCTATTGTTGCGTCTAATGGGTTTGCTTAAAGGAGCAAGTTGAAGGAGCACCTGTTCCGTTGAAAAGAGCTCAGGGGATTGCAGTACTGCTGGTGCTGCTTCTGTGTTCCTTGCGAGAGGGAATTGGATTAGAAACCCCTTCGGAGTATCTATAGCATGTGAAGCGTTGTGTAAACATTTAAAAGACTTTGTAGGGACTAATCAATTCGACATTAGGTGATCCCATTTAAAAGACCAGGCTTCTGGCTTTCTTCTTACAGGTGCCGGGTTGTCATGATAAACCATGTTGCTCTAGGTCGTTTTAACACAGACCTCTCTGATTGATAGACAGCTTCGTCGTTGCGTCTGCATACTCTCTCTATAACTTAATACAGCCTCTACCGTCTAAGACATTTTCAGAACTTGTAAAATATTACGAAATAAATAACGTCGCTTAACGTCTAAGACAGCAACTTATAAAGTATCGCCTCTTGATTTCATTCTATCGTTTAACCACCAGCAATATGGGTTCAAACCAACATCTATTGCAACGAGACGATTGGCCTAAGCCTAATTAATTAGAATCCTGGGCTTTTGGGTGCTTCTGGTTATTGAAACCCCAAACCAGCAGTGAGTCCAAATAAATTTGTTTCTGATATCCTTCTAAAAGCGACAGATTTGAATCCCAGGTGCCTTAAAATGTGAACATATGTAGCCTCTACGGTTTGACTAGTAATGTTCAGATATATGCTTGCGAGCATACTTCAGACATATTGACCAATATAGCACAGAGCAGTTCATTCCCATGGAAAAATGAAATTCCTGTTACTTTTTGAACGCAACTCCTAGGTTGTACAACATAAAATGCACGATTTTGTTTTTAAAATATAAAGGCTAATACTATTTTCAATAAATATATGAACCGTAAGCATCTCAGGCTTGCTTGAACTATGACTCAAAGTCCATTAGCCTTTTTGGATGCTATAAAGCCTTCTTGGTCTTGGACTACCTTCTGCCAATTAATTGAAACCTGATAATCCTCTGGGAAAACTTCAGGAGTGTAAGGTAGAACACTTTTGAACACTTCGTCGTGGCTTCAGCTTACTTCTCCTACGACTCGGTACTGCCTCCGCCACCGAAGGCGGTTTCTGAACTCGTAGAATACTCATCATCTGTTGCGATACTAATGCTCAAAACACTTTTTGGGGCAGCAGCAAATACAACCGGAGAGGCAAACTTCAAACTTCACTCTTTAGTCTGAGCTTATCATCAACAATGTTGGCCCTCAACCGACCTTTGTGACGGCCGGACAACAGGAGGTGATTGACCTAACACTGTCTAATATGTACATATGTGAAGGTCATCACTAACCGGAGAGTCTTACCAGCTACTATGTTATCAGACCATGGATATCGAAGAAGAATCCGAGAAAGACGAACTGGGTACGGTTTAGAGAGGAGCTTGAGAAATCCACTCAAGCCCTGCCTAAATGTTACGACCAAGAACAATCACCCTATAATATAATTATGCTGTGTAAGTCACAGCCAATCGTCCTCCATATATGTAACACGATCCGTGGTCAATAACCACAAATAACCCAAATTACACTTTGCCGCATACTCAGTCATTCACCCCGAATCACTCCAAACAATATAAACATTAAAAATGAGGAAAAACGCAACGTCAAAACTGACCCACTTCTTTTACTAAGTAAACAAAGGCCGTTTCAACATTCGTTGAAAGCTGCCTACTAAGCATTCCGTTGTTGCATTCCGTTGTTCCGAGTTCTTTTCCAATACGATCGATCACTTCGATCGGGATATACATATATAGTAGGAAACAAATATTATAATTTAGTCTTAAGAGAGATTTGAATAAAAGAAGACATACTTTTTCAATAGAAACAGTGTTTTTTCTTTACTGGCGACGAGGATGGGATGCTGAAGTCGAGTTTTCGCGGTGTAAGAACGTCAAAAAAACTCTGTCCTACATTTCAACGTTTAATCAACACCCCAAAGACCATACACGTGAAATAGTGCAGTGAAAAAAGTACAGTGTGGAAAATACTACATGAAACAGTACAGTGCAAAAAAAAAAAACACAAAAAAAAAATACAGTGAGTGAAACAGAATACGTACTACAATATCCGATAAAGTGCGTGAAACAGTATCTGAGACGACACGTGAAACAGTGCACAAAACTATACGCCATATAGTAAATAAAAAAGTAGGACCTACAAATTGCAACAAGAAGTAAGAACACAAGAAGAGGCAAGAACAAGGAGCAAAATCACCAAAACAATCCGTATGATAAGTTTACATTAGTATATAGCCCCAACACTTCTTTTTCCCCACGAGTCGTAATAATTTTTTTTTTCGTATTCAAATACCTCACTTCTTTTCGTGGAAACAAAAGTAATAAAATGGCACAGTTATCAATTGACCCCCTGAAATATTTAGACATACTGCCAGAATTTACTGGTATAACGACCGAATTACAAACATTTTGTGACTTAGTAGACCGAATACACCCACTACTTCAGACATATGACAATTTAGCGCAGGGCCTCTTTTCTGACATAATCAAAAGCAAACTTAAGGGTAGAGCAAAAGTAGTAATAGATATAAATTATCAAGCAACTTCATGGGCTGACATCAAACAAATTCTCTCCAATAACTTCGGAGATAAAGCCACTTGTGAAGAACTGTTTGACGAAATGAGAAGCATCCAATTCCGAACAAACTGCGTGGACTACTATAATGTCCTAAGAAAGAAATTAAGACGGCTCAACAATAAAACCTATCTAGTACTAGGAGCAGGAAATCCGGCAAATGCATGCGCCGAAAATAACAAAAAGTCTGCACTGAGACCTTTCATTAGTAAAATTCCAGAACCTATGAAGTCTATTTTAGTCTGTAGAGAACCAGACACTCTAGAAGAAGCTATGGATATACTTTTCAAAGCAGGTTACGCCTATACAGGCATAGGCGGAGCACCGTCCGGAAAGATAGAGAATCAGAACCCTAATAAACGGTTCAAGGAGCGCCCTAAAAATAAAGTCCCAAACCAACATTATCAATACCAAAATTCCAACAACCTCCCTAGTAAGGCCTACAAAAGTGGAAACTATTATAAACCTCCCGGTGAAGACAACTACGCTCAAGGAAACCCTTACCAACAAAATAACCACCAAGCGTACCTAGAACCAATGTGAGATAACCAACACGCAGAGAACTCCAAACCCTGGAGAAAATGTTCGGCTTCCGGCCTCCACGGCAACCTTCCATATATAATAGTCAACACGAAAATCGAACCCTTAAAATTTATTATTGACACGGGAGCCACACACTCAATAATAAATCCCAATTTATGTAACCCTAAATGGATTCTCCCGACTCAAAAGATTACACTAAATACCTTACAACACTCAGTAGAAGTAACCAAGAAAGTACGCACACCTTTATTCAAAGAGTTAGGAGACTCCAGAAAAATTATAGAAATGTTCATCTGCCAATTTCACGATTACTACAACGGCATAATTGGTAACGATATACTAAAACAATTAAAAATAAAAATCGACTACGAAAATAATACACTTCACACAACGCAAAAACAAATCCCAATACACTTTCGCCACGAAACTACGAAAGAGATATACTACAAAACTAAATTAGGAGAAGTTACCGCCACTAACACATCCAACCACATACAAACTAACATTCAAAAGACAAAACCAGTACCCCCCGAAAATAAAAGTACGAAATACACACAATTAATCGAACAAATCCGAATGGAACACTTAAACAAAGAAGAAATACAAAACCTATTGCCATTAATTAAGAGATTTCATAGTATATTCTACAATGAAAATTCAGACCTCACATTTATTATACAAATGCTATAAAACATAGAATTCGAACGATACACCATTCACCAATAGTAGCAAAAACATACAGATATCCCTACATCGATAAAGACGAGGTACGAAAACAAATACAAGACATGTTAAAATCAGGCATAATCAGACACAGCCAATCCCCATACTCTGCACCCGTTTGGGTTGTACCCAAAAAACTCGATGCGAGTGGCGAACGTAAATGGAGGCTTGTGATCGATTATCGAAAATTGAATGACGTAACCATAGACGATAAGTATTCCATTCCAAATATGGACGAAATCTTAGAAAAACTCGGAAGGTGTCAGTACTTTACTTTACGTTGGACCTTGCTAAAGAATTCCATCAAATAGAAATTGCTGAAGAAGATATTCACAAAACCGCAATCAGTGTAGAAGATGGCCATTACGAGTTCTTGCGCATGCCATTTGGGCTGAAGACAGCACCAGCGACGTTCCAGCGACTAATAAATAACATCTTTGGAGATTATATCAATAAGATATGCCTAGCATACATGGACGATATAATAATATTTTCGACTTCCCTGCAAGAGCATTTGGAATCCTTAACGAAAATATTCCAAAGACTTCGAGATACGAATCTCAAGGTTCAGCTAAATAAGTCCGAATTTTTAAAACGCGAAACAGAATTCCTCGGGCACATTGTTACGATGGTGTAAAACCTAATCCACAAAAAATAGTATGTGTACAAAAATGTCCATTGCCAAAGTCCGCAAAAGAAATAAAGCAATTTCTAGGCCTCACAGGCTTTTATCGTAAATTTATCCGAGATTACTCGAAAATCGCAAAGCCGATGACAAAATACCTAAAAAAGGATACCAAAATAGACATAAACGACCAGGAATATATAAACTCTTTCGAAACACTGAAAAAACTCTTGACAAATGACCCAATACTATGCTATCCAGACTTTAACAAACAATTCGTCTTACAAACCGATGCAAGTAACTATGCCCTCGGTGCAGTCCTATCGCAAGACGGGCATCCTGTCCGTTTTGCTAGTCGTACACTTAACAGTCACGAACAAAACTACAGCACTATCGAAAAGGAACTCCTTGCCGTTGTATGGGCAACACAATATTTTAGACCATATCTTTTCGGCAGAAAATTCTTGATTGAGACGGATCATAGACCCCTCGCATGGCTCTTCTCCATTAAAAAACCAAATTCTAAACTGGTGCGCTGGAGACTCCGTCTAACGGAATACGATTTCCAAATTAAATACAAAAAAGGCGTACAAAACGGACGCGCCGACGCCTTGTCACGCGCAATAATAAACTTTACCGAAGTAATGGACCCTATAATCATAGAATCAACTTGCCCAATTAACATCTATAAAAACCAAATCATATTTAGAAAAATAAATTCAGGCTCTTTAAAAATTAAGAAGCTCAAAATATTTAAAGCAAACAGGAAAATAATAAAGGGTCCGCCAAATAATTTTTTTTTTTGAAAATGCTATAAAAAAAAACTACTGAACTCCAATAAATACCTCAGAATTTTTGCAGATTTTTCTGAGGTCGAGAAAACTCGACTGTTCAAAAGACCCAATGTACACACCGTGCCCTTAAAAATAGAGTATACACCCGCCGGGTAAATACGGAGAACAGAGCCGAATCATTTGGTTTATCCATATTGATTTCTTTATTTTTGACGAGCTAAGCATACTTTGGAAATAAATTGAACTTCAGAAGACAAAACTTTTGTAAAACTGGTTGGAAGGTCGCATCATAATTATTTTTCAAAAAAATCGAAAAAATCAATGGAAGTGGAGAAAAATGTCCACTGTTTCTATTGAGTCCCATCACTCAAAGTAGTGTGTAAAAAAATCATGATCCACATAAATTGCGGGGTTACGCATGGCCCGAAGTCGATCTTCATGCAAAATTTAATACAAAACAAACAATTTCGGATAAGGCACCCTTTAGTCACGCTCTCAGTGATGGTGGAGATATTTTCTGCACACCTTGTCAGAGGAACACGGGTTGGGGTCTTCACTTCAATATCATGTTTGAGCGTTCAAATCATTTATTAAATTATCCTTAGCTGTAAAGAATAATTTGAAGGTGACCAAAAGTTGCATAACCGCCTATGCAGTGTTTTCACAATTTCCGTAGTGAATTAACGCTAATTTCAAAATTTCAGTCCTTCTTTTTACCTTCTTAATTTTCCTATCACAATTTCTTAACGAGTTTTAAAACGACACCTTTTGTTGGACGACCACTTATTTACTTTAATCCCTGAGGAAAGTTCCGTTCCATAATATCCAATTCTGGCTATCAAAGTGTTAAATTAATGTTGCTCAACTTACTACCTCATTAATTTTAATGAACAGTAGCGTGTCCAAATCATAAACAATCAGCTTACCATAAATCAAACTATTTTTCAGCCTTTAATCTCATAGACGACCAAAAACGCTTCATTATCCAGTTTTATGTCATTCACAAGCCAATAAACCAAAATTTAACTCTTTGTTCTCCACTCGTCAGATAAAAGGAAACCAGGCAGGTGTAGGCCTATACAACTCTGGTAGAAAGTAATTAAACCTTCAACAAAACATAAAACACCGGACAATGCGGGTCACGTATTCAGTCTCAAACCAACCGAATCGACCAGTCTGTCACCAGATAGGACCTTGCCTGAGGCCCAACCAATGAATTAAGAGATTGTGATCGTAAAAACTACTCAAAGTTCGAACTTGAATAGGCTTTGTCAATAAATCACGGAGAACAAACAACGACCCATCGGCCATTTAACAATTTGCGAGGATCCTCTAAACAGGATCGGAACATAATTTAGCCTTCAATAGATATGTATTTAACATGACTACATCTAAGATCCTTTTTGGGTTTTTTTTTTCTTCTTTTAATGGCATTCGAGGAGGGAAAACAAAGACCAAAAATGAGAAGAAATCAAATTCAGGACACAAGTGAACACATGACTGCTCCTATGTCGATTTCTCCTCTTTTTTTTTTTTAATTTCTTCTTTTTGTTTGGCTATACCTCACCTTCGCCTTCATCCGTACAGGCAGCCGGGCAGGTCAAGCATCATCTACCTATCGAGGATTGAGAGGACCAAGGGACCCAGAGGGTCGAAGATCGGACTAAACAAAAAAAACAAAAACACTTAAAAAGGGAAACACCAACCACTGATTTGTCGAAAAGTTTTAAATTTCTTGGAAATAAAAAACTTAGCCAACCGAGGACAATAGAATCGAGACCCCGACCCGGGGACGACGAGGGCTATAGGGTACAGAAATCGAATGAAGGAAAATGAAAAAAAAAAGGTTCAGGCGATTTGTACAACACTCTGGCGCGGTCCTCCTACTCTGCACGTCGCGTTGTCCATTACGATATGGTGTGTTTGGGATATCTTTTCAGATTTTTTTTTTCCCATTTTACATATATCCATCTATCCATCCAGCAGTGGTTGTTTGGGTTATTTTCCTCTGTTGTCCCGGAGTTCCATGTCTGGGACGAGGAGGGAATCGTCTGTTTTGTTTCCCTCTTTGCCCTTTTCCCTGATTTCACGGGCTACTCTCGTCGGTGTTGTTGGTGTTCGTAGGTGCTTGAGATGTGAAACCGTGCAGGTGTCCAATTTTAAAAACTAGTTCTAGTCCACGGCAGTAGATATTCAATTCTCAACATATTATAGTCGTCGTCTCCATCGTCATCATCGTCATCGTCGTCGTATCTCCACTTTTTCGCTTTTTATTTTTGTGTATTTTTTTTTTTCACTGTACCCCTCGTTGTACCTTGCAACGATATCGTGTAGTGGTTGAGTTCTATAGTTTATGGTGAAACTGGAACGGTGGATCTTCCGATACCTATAGGCTGAGTAGCAATCCTCGTTGGGTTCTTAGCGTTTATCCAGGGATAGATAGATAAATCGGTGGTGATCCGGTCGTATAGGGGGATGGCTACGCATATGATTCGTTTTAAATCGTATCTTCGCTTCGGGACCTGTTGGTATCTCAGGGATACACCTCTCCCTCTTTGCCTTTCTCGATATGTATTTTGTATTTTATTCAAAGTGTAATAATTACCTTTTCCTAGTTTCTTTTTGGTTTGTTTCCCTTCATTTTGCTTTTGCGTATCCGTCCGTATTCCTGTCCGCTTTTAGCAGAGATATGGATTTGGTTTTGGTTTTTGCCTTTGTCTGATGGAGGCAAAAGTATTTAATTAGGGGGATGAATCATGTGATTCACACAGAACGAATGCCTAGACGTTGAGGTTTAATGCACGCATCGATTGACATGATAAACGGCGCGTTGCAAAAACAAAAACAAAAAACAATCTGGATGCAATCAAGGGACAGTGAAATTAATGAAAAGGGGATCGTTTAGATCGGTTACTCGTTTTTTGTTCTTTCGTTTTTGTTGTGATTTTGAACAATGGTCCGATGGAGTAGGGAATATCTGGGATGCGGTTAATGGGGAAGATAAGAGGTTGTGTGATTTAATTAGTTTTATGCGACTGTTTGGCAATCAAACTAGTTGCCACACTTAACGAGGGTGTAGGAAATTGGATTTTATATTTAACAATGCCGTTAGTTGCTGCTGGAGCTGCGGTTTCAGGTTGTAATTATGGTATTTAATGGCAGTTTATTTTTGTTTTATTTCTACGCAAGATTTTATTCACACTAGTTTGCTCAGGGAATAGAAGGATAAAACTGTTTCTTAGAAGCCATAACAATGTTAGTCAGATACTCAACAAAGAAATAAGGATCTGATCGCTAGCTTGCAGGTTGTTTTAAGACAGTTCCGAAGCTTCTTATTTTTTCAATGTGCAATGATGATTGGTTGGTTTATATTAGTCAGTTCACAGGTCGATATTTAAGAGGGTATGTCGCCACTATATTTTCAAAGATGGCATGAAAAATTAAAAAATAAAAGTGCAATTTGTACACTAAGGGAAAACGGCAGGGGTTTTTGTCGGTTTAGATCCTCCATTCAGAAGTTGTTATAATGGATTCTATTTCCCGAATAAAGACTATTGACATGAGATGTCCTTTGCTTTTTAGATGCATCATAGAAAGTGGAATCTTCACAAAACAAGTAATCCACGTCGCTGTCATGCGTAGTTCATATACCATACTGCCAGATTCATCAAATGCCACCTGATTTTCTTCTCCACACTGTACACTCTTCAGCCACTTTCCCCCATGGACTGCCACTAAATATTACTTCGCGGGGCTGACGAGTAATGCATGCTACTCCGGCGCTTTAGTTACTATCCTTGCAGTCTCGGTTTTCTTTCTTTCTTCCAGTATTCTTTGTGTAGTGATACGCAGCCGGGTTCCCAAAAAACAGTGACAGAAACGAATACTTTTCGGCTTAAGACGCTAAGATCTCCTAACCTTTTTTTTTTTGTTTTTTATTTTTATTTTTTTTAATTCATTTTTGTTTTTATAAAGGGTCCGCCAAATAATTTTTTTTTGAAAATGCTATAAAAAAAAGCTACTAAATATTTTCTCAAATTTCTTTTTTTATTTCAAAGTACAATCCTTCCGGTTAATAATGGAAAATAATTTCATTCAAATGGCTGCCTCGGCTGGCCATGCAGTAGCCTACACGATCGGTCCAATTTTTAAGCACATTATCGATTGTGTGCAGCTGTATTTCACCAATGGCTTCACGAATATTGTCCTTTAAAGCGTCAATTGTCTCTGGCTTGTCGGCGTAACACTTATCTTTGACGGCACCCCACAAATAATAGTCCAACGGTGTCAAATCGCAGCTCCGAGGTGGCCAAACGACATCAGCTCTGCGGCTGATAATGCGATCTTCAAAAACAGGGCGCAAAACATCGAGTGTAGCTTCGGCTGTGTGGCACGTAGCGCCGTCCTGTTGAAACCAAATGTTGCCAATATCCTCCTCTTCAATTTTTGTGAACAAAAATTCGTTCAACATGGCCCGATAACGATCGCCATTGACTGTAACGGCCACTCCTTGTTAATTTTCGAAGGAAAATGGCCCAATTATGCCTCTGGACCAAAATCCGCACCAAACAGTGGCTCGTTTTGGGTGCACCGGCTTTTCAATGTATGCGTGCGGGTTTTCTGTGCCCCAAATGCGACAATTTTGATGTAAACAATGATTGTTTACATACCCGCCAAGATCAAAATGAGCTTCATCTGAAAAGATTTGGAAAACGCATTGGATGTTCAGTTGGCTTCAACTCCTGAACCAATTGGAGTTTGTATGGCGTCATACCAAGGTTTTTATGCAAAATTCGTCTCAATGATGTCTCCGAAATGTTCAATTGTTGAGAACGACGGTGAATTGATGTTGATGGCGCTTCACGCACACTTTCTGCCGCAGCAGCAATATTCTCGGGTGTACGCACTGTTTTTGGCTTTTCACGCTTTGGTTTATCGATGAGGATGCCAGTTTCTTTCACTTTTTTCACAAGATAACGAACATACGGCCTGACGGTGCTTCTCCTCTTCCAAAATCCGTACGCAATTTTCGCACACATTCTGCAACATTACCATGATTTTCAAAGTAATGTCGCAATATTTCCCAGCGTTGTTCAAGCGTTTACACAACCATATTCGTTCAGCGGAAGGATAAAGCTAATTATCTGTCAAATCAGACATGAGCTAAGTGTTACCATTCACGAAATAAGCACTACTTGAAAAAAAAAACGTTAGATGGCGGACCCTTTATTTTTAGAACTCACTTATCCTGGACAAAAATGCTTAAAACTAGCTTAAATAACAACTGACGTAAAATACCTTACTGGCACCATACGAACACTCTAAGGCAAATAGAACAACTTAAGGCTGTGCCTTTCAGCCTTACGATTTACTTGTAATATGTAGTTAAAATAAATAAACAACTTAGGTCAAGAAAAGTGATATTTTAAAAAAACTTGGAATCAGATCTTTTTTTTTTTTTAACAAAGAAACCTATAACTAAGAATAACCATAGCTTAACTAAAATATATATACATAAATATTTTTTTTTGTTTTCATTATTGTTTTGTAATATTTTTTTGTTTTTTATTTAATTTAAATTAAAGCTCAGCCTGCCCTTACCTACTCTAACCTAACCTACCTTAGTCTATGTAAACTTGCCATTGGTATGTGGCAAGCTTTGCCTCAAAGAGGCTTACCTTTTAAAGTTAACCACTGACGCAGTCCGCTCCAGCCACCAAAAGCGTTGATGCTGTCGGACGACGTCTCCCCGATCTTGGTCTACTAATCCTGATGCGCTCGGTGGAAGGGATGCATCAGAAGCGCTGTTGGGATTCGGATGGTTAACCAGATCCTGCTCCGTTGCAGATCCCTCACTCGCATCCTCAGTAATTGACTCTTTACTCGCGCTGGTGCCTACTTCGTTCTCTGCGTGATAAAAATATTCAATATTCGAATTAGTACCTGTCGCACTACCTCCTTTTGTCTCGGGCTTTTTGGGACCCATCAACTCTATTTCCTTATCATGTCGCAGCAGACGTACATATTTGATTTTGATGACGTCTTAAATAACCGTTCTGGGTCTGAATACCAAACATCTTGTTACTCAAAATATTCTTGAAAATTCCTCTAAACCATCTTCTTCATTTCATGTACTCACGTACTAAAATTAGCTACGACAAAGAAAACTTTAGAGAAAACTTCGCTTTGTTTTTTCTTTTCCTCCGGTATGAAAAACGATAGCAGGTTTCGGGGCTGATGACCATGCAGTAACTCTGCTGGAGACTTTTGAGTTGTCGCCCTTGGTGTAGACCGGTAAGTCGAAAGGAATGAGCAAAGAGCCGTCACGGAATCACTGTTTTCCGTCATGTTCTTCTTAAAAAATTCTTTATACGTTTGAACAAATCTCTTAGCCCATTCGATGCTGCGAGAAACGGTGCAGTTCTCCAATGGTAGATTGAGTGGACATTACAAAACTTCTTGAAGATCTGTGCGGTGAACTGGGTGGCGTTGTCCGTAACGAACGCCCTTCGGTGGCGAAAGTCGATTTAAGTCCCTGAATTGGAGCTTCAGAGATGACTGCCGACAGTGACACCACATACGGAAAGTTCGAGTATGCGTCTAAACAGATCAACCACATTTTGTTAAAAAATGTTGCCGTATCCTTTTTTTGAGTTTGCAGCGGATTTCTGGCAAATGCTGCCACCTGCTGCCATTTTGTTGATCATACCTGGGAACCAGACATATCTCCGAGCCCGCTGTTTCATCCGCGTACAGCCCCAATTGCCCTCATGAAAGCACATTAGCACCCAGACGTGACACTTCTGGTATGACAGCTCGCTCGCGATCAAAAAACCGTTTCACCTTCAGCTAGCTTTTAAGGCTATGCATTTTGTATGTAATTAGCAACTCTCTTAAGCACTTTGTCCCTCAAAGTACATTTGCCAATTAGTGCGCCGTTAAGTGTACTTTTCTCTAGTCCTTCCAAAATGACGCTGTTCACTCCTTGGCAGTTTAAAAACTCGTCGAAATCGGCATCCGGGCCCACCGGAAGACGTGACAATGCCTCTGAATTCCCATGTTTCGCAGTAGGATGAAATTATATATTATATTCGTAGGCCATAAGCGTAAGAGCCTAATTTCGAAGACGACGCATCATCATTGCTGGAACCCGTTGCTGGGATTGAATATGGTCGTCAAAGGCTTATGATCGGTCTGCAACTCGAAAACCATGGACAATGGCTCATTCTCTATTTGGCTGTACAGCTTTTGATGATGATCAAGTGATTTTGAAGAGAATGCGATCGGCCTCTCGTTTCCGTCTGGATATCTGTGCGATAAGACCGCACCAATGCCATAATTTGAAACCGTAGCTAGAATCAGAGGCAACTTGTCATCGAATTACGCCAACTGAGCCGCTTGTAATATATTCTGTTTCAATGTCTCAAAGGCTTTCTGCTATTTAGCCGACCAGAAGAACTCAGCACTCTTTACTCTGAGGGCATTCAAGGAGTACCTGCAGAGAAGTTTGGAATAAACTGATGATAATAGTTAAGTTTACCTATTACGGCTTCCAGCTCCTTTAAATTCAAAGGTTGTGGCATGTTGCGAACTGCATCAAGATGTTTCTCGGAGGGGCGAATGTCGGCGGCCGAGAGTATTCCAAGTATTCCAAGTATTTTAGCTCTCCTCTAGCGAAAGTACTCTTCTGTTTATTGCGCCGGAATCCTCTACTCTGTAACCGCTCGAATATTCTTTCTAAAACGATAAGACGACGATGTCGTCTAAATAAACAGTTACGGGTAAGTCGGCAAACAGTTGTGCCATAATATTATGGAACTCCCCTGGAGTACTGCTGATTTCAGATAGCAAAGGCTGATTTTGAAATAGTCGGAATGGTGTATTAATAACCGCCAGTTCCTTTGAAGCGTCATCCAACTCGATCTGGAAATAAGTATCTAATAGGTCAATTTTTGTGAAAAGCTTCCCCCCACGAAGCCTATGAAACAAATCTCAAATGCGTGGGATCGGATTTCGACTTACTACTAACTGGGGATTCACGCTGGCTTTGAAATTTTCCCAGATTCGAATGTGCCCATTCGCCCTTTGCACTACGACTACGGGAGCTGCCCACTGAGTGCGCTGTACTTGCTTTAAGATTTTCGGCTCCACTGATCGATCTCCTTCTTCGTTTTATCCAGTAGTGCACAAGATATAGGACGATGGCGGATAAATCTCGTGGTCGAACCTTCCTTGAGTTCTAGATGCGCTAGGTACTCTTTGCATCTACAATACTTAACACCTTTAACCAAAGATCCCTTAAGATCCGCATCCCACGATGAGTATGTTTGTCCTGGCTCTATGACTGTCTTGTGGAACTCATATCGGGCTGCAAGAACATGTGTCTTCGAACTAAAGTACTCTGTCAGCTTACCAGACAAGTCTGTCTTCTACTTCTGGTAGGCAAGTCGTCGACACCGTAAAGCTTTTGGAGCATCTCAACATTTTAACATTTTCTCCAACCCAACACAGGACAACACGCTTTTTATTGTCGTCTATAATGAAACGCGCTTCGTAATGCTGCTCAGATTGCTTGAGATACGTCTTCCAATTTCCCTCCCTCTTGTATGCTGGAAATTGCTGGGAAATAGAAGTGCACGTGGATGAAGTTATTGCCGCTGTGAAGCGAAGTATTGAGGAGAATCCGAATGAGTCGATTCGCCATCGTGCACAGCGATTGAAGTTATGCCCATCCACTTCGTGGAAGATTTTATGGAAAGATCTTGACTTAAAAGCTTAGAAGATCCAGCTTGTGGGAGAGTTGAAACCGCGTGACCAATATACGCGCCGTAGGATTCGTAGGAAAACATGATTCAGCTTGATCTACATTTTCAACGCAAAATTTTGTTCCCCGATGAGGCCCATTTTTTGGTTAAATGGATATGTACTCGTAAACAAGCAAAATTGCCGAATTCGGAGTGGACGAAACCCAGAAGCGTTTATGGGGACGCCCTTGCAACCATTCAAACTCTCTGTTTGGTGTGCTTTATGGGCTGATGGAACATCGGCATCTTTGAGGACGATGCATGCCGGCCAGAATGGAGACACATGATTTCTTTGGTTTGAACAAGAAGGGGCAACTCGCCACACGCTTTCATAGGAGAGGACTCAGCACGGAGCTTTGAGGTATCCCCTAGGAGACTCAGCTTGGTGTTGGAAAGGTAATTGTGGACTATGCTTAAATCCTTACGAGCGTTTTCCTTATTTGAGACTAATTAACAATATTATTCGGTGTCCTTCTATGACTTCAGAGACAACATCGACTAGCGTATTAATGACATAATCAGTAATCAAAGCTCCCGACTCCTCTGCTATTATTCGTTCTGAAATCTAGCAGACATATGAGGCGATATAACGATGGCTCTCCTAAGGCTTACTTATTTTTGGTAGAAATATCATACAAGCTGTCACGGTTCTGGGCTTCCTCTAGATATTTTTGCAGATTTGCAATGAATATGTCTCGTTTCTTTTGAATAGTGGTCCTCAATGTTTTGCTAGGGTTTCCATCGAGTCCAGGCGTTAATAGGTATCTTTTTCCTAAGAGGACTCTCTGTAGTTCATCCAGTATGATGTTGTGTGTGGGCCTGCATATAAACATTATGTAGGGCATTACAGATACCTTTGATCTGTCTTACCTTGTTTTGACTGAGTTTGTTAATTCCAGTCTAGCCTAAATCCAAATCTCTCTCTCAGGACTGCTGGGCTTTGGGTCGGGCCTTAAAGCAGTTCGTATTGAGTGCTTTTATTGCGTCGATCGACCAGCAGTATGGAGCGCCTTCGGTTACTGTGGGTTATTGCCTTACTAAGTTGCAGAAATTAAGAAATGTGTTGTATAAGTTGATGTGACAAATTTTCAGCGACATTCAGCAAATTAGAGAAGATGGCTCTGGCTCTTCATAAGGTCCAACGCCATTTAAGGTGTATGTCAGGCAGCACAATGGATCAGTATTTGTACCTGAGTGCTCCGACAGAAGCCTCCAAAAGAACAAAAAAACAAAAACCACACTTATAATAAGTGAAAAAGCAAAGCCACGTAGTAGATGGGAGGACAATAGAACGAATACAAAAGATGGGACAGAACAGCGAAAAATTGAAGGAAGTCATGAGTGTGACAAGGAGGTTTAGCAAAGACTTACCAACGAGGCTCTGAATTTCCGAGTTTCAAATGGCCGGAAATAATAATAATAATACAGGTAATCAATAATTAGCTCATAACATCTTTCGTTGGCCGACATATGTACATTAAAATGGCGCTACTATTGACAAATCCTCATTATTTCTAGTAAGTACCAATCCTCAAACGACACGTGTCAATATTTTATGACAAGTTACACTGGTAATGTAATTTCCAGCTCAATAAAAAACTTGAATTCCAGCATTGCTTTTAAATGGCATATATACTGGCACCATTCAAACGAAGTAATGGCTTGACAAATGTATTCGGACTTTGCTTCATCGAGACATGACAGAATGAATGATCTGATCGCCCAAAATCAGTGGTTGTTTCAGAAAACAACAAATTCATGTTGCATGAGATATCTTACACCATAAAAATAATAGAAGATAATATATTTGGTCACAATCGATCAAAAACAGCAACGCACCGAGCAGTCAGAGCCCTGTTTGAAGCGGTTTTAGCGCAATAAAAATAATTTCTTCATGCGGTATATTTTGTTAATGGCTGTGATATGGATCAAATACTACACTCCAGAGTCAAACGGGTGATCAGTTGAGTACAGCAAATGATGAAAAGTGTCAGCTGGTAAGGTTTTGGCCTCCGTGTTTTTGGTGGTTATCGATCTTTGTTTATAAAAGCAATGTTGGCTTGAAGAAAAAAATGCAATGAATGAACAATAACGATACTTTTAGTAAGCTTCAGTTTAGCAATTTAACCGTGATATATCATTTTGTTTTCAAGGCTTTATTTTGAGAAAGACTATTATGGAAGGGATTTCCAGAATTCCTGTTGAATGAAAAATTCACAAGAGGACAAGAGAGATTCTGGCGAGGTTTTACTGTAGTATCTCATATAGGAGAAATAATCAGGAAAATCAAGTGAATTAGCAATCACTTTGGGAACACTCGCAGAAGTAAAAGCTCTTTTCAGAGTTAGAAGCAACCAAAACCGCCCCAAGGACTGGATGTAAATTATAAAGTAATTGGGTATTGACTTTTTGATTTTCTAAGTAGCAAGCTTCCTTCACTAATTTCCTAAAGTGTGTCTTGGAATAGAACAAGTTATACCAAAACCACCTACGAATATGAATGCTTTCTCATATCTGTTCTGTTCTGGCTTATATGCACGAGTCCTCAGAATGAATGCTCACCTGATAGTTCCCATTATTACTCATTATTTATGTGTGAATATAGGTTTTCACCCCGCAACCCGTAGAACCAGTTGAGTTCCATGAGCGAATGCCAAAAGCAAACAATACAATTTGTCATCCAGTTTGAACAAATTACCGGAAGTAGTGCTTGGCATATAATTTCATGTCTCTTATGGTTTTCTGTCCAAATTGTTTATACGAAACGTCTATGTGTGTATATATTTCTAATTCATAGTAATATCTATAGAATTACAGCGTAATATCCATCGCTGCTATTCTGGTCATCTCTGAGCTGGAAGATTGTGGATGACTTTGCCGACCAGCTATTCTGGCCATCTTTATATAGGTACAATATTTTTTTTCATTGGACGCTATACTAGAAGCGCAGTGATTAATGGGATAGTGTACCGAATCTTGAGCCGCATGCAGGTTGTATCAATTTAATAGCCAAGTTCATATTCGCCTTCAAATAACTCACATTTTTTTGGAGTATTTACAATTTCATCTTTATGATAATGTAAAGAGCTTTTAATCTCAAAAAAAATTATGGCACTGGCGAACATTACAATTCATTTCGGCCACCTTGTCCACTTTTACGTCGGTTGTTCATACTGGGTCGTCTAGATTTTTTGTTTTTTTTTTTGTTGGAGGCTTCTACTATCTGTTGGAGCACTCAGACACAAATACTGGTCCATTATACTAACAGACAGACACCTTGTCTTTATTGTATTTTCCCCGTTGTCCACAGAAAAGTGAGGAGGGGTTCCGTGATGTAGAGCTAAGAGATTCAGCACCCACCACGTCTGCCCCAAGGGTGCGCCAAAGTGCGCGAGCGAAGGCGGGACCGTCGCAGAGAAAGTGTTGTGCTGTGTCATCCTCCTTGCAACATACCGCACAGGTAGGCTCTCACGTAGAGATGCTTGGCAAAAATGTAATAGCCCGTAAGTCTTCTACAATCAATTCTCCTTAAGGATAGGATAAATGTTGCGGACTTCTTGCAGCCACCAGGAGTCATATACAATGCATAATCATCGCGCTTGGTATGACTGCACCATATATGTATATAAAAACAACAAACCAAAAAACATCTCTGACACCTTCCTCTGCAACCGAGCCAAGCCGGCTTGGTGATAAGCTTGCTCTCGCAGTGAGTAAACAAGATGCCAAGCCAAGCCATATGTTGCTAAGCACATGCTGAAAAATCGTAAACAACGCTGGGATAGTACAGTCTAGCTTGTAGTTTAAGCTTAGAATTAAGGCATTCTGTGTTTGTTAGAATTAAGGCATTCTGTGTTTGAACGTTGGAAAATAAAGATCTCAGAAAAAATTATTTGGGTCTTTCTTTAGTAAGGTGTAAGAGCGAATTACTCTTGTAACTCAGGGCGTACGCGCCTAGTCATCCCGTATCCTGGATATTCCCTCCATCTACGACTATGTGCATTAAAGACCCAGTCGTTTATGTCAGATTTAGCCGTGGAAACAGGCTTTCCCCTATGCCCCTTCTAGCGAGTTAATCGGAGATATCGTTTCCTGCGAGCCCAGAGTGACCTGGGACCCATACAAGCCTAAGTGAATTTCGTCTTAGCACTTTGTCTTGAGTTCATGCACTAATTTGGAGTTGGATAGAGGGTTGGACACAGCTTTGAGTGCAGCTTGGCTGTCACTGCAGACGCATATGCTTTTTCCCTTCCACCTGTGTTTCACAACATAGTGTATGGCCATTAGGATTGCGTAAATCTCCGACTGAAAGACAGACGCATATTTTCCTAACGAGAAGTGCAGTGGAATATTTTCGCGCTCAAAAAAAATTCCAGCGCCGGATCACTGCCCAGTCCTGGTGCCATCTGTGAAAATGCGAAGACATTCCATTCCAGGCACAGTGTCCGGCCAAAGCCAGTCCTGACGGCATGGAAATGTGACTGTGAAATTACAGCGCAGTAGGATAGCAGGTGTTATTGCGTCAGAAGGCATATCCATGAGACGGGGGTCATAGGATATTTCTCCCGCAAGTACACTTTCACTCCAATGCGAATTGTACAAAAGACCAAGAAATGGCTTTCAATGCACACCCTCTGATACATATGTCAAGGGGTGGAAGATTCATCATAGCATCTAGAGCAGCTCCCTGTGTGCTGGGGAAACCCCCCGTGCAGCTGAGACAGACCGCTCTTTGGAGTTTGGTGAGAGAACAACGTGTTTACGTGTTTGCCTGTTCCACCAAACAACCGATGCATATGAGATTATCGGTCTTACCGTTGCCGTGTAGATCCAAAGGACTTTTTTCGGCGATAAGCCCCATGTTTTGCCAAAGGCACCTTTGCATTGCCAGAAAGCTGACAGCGCTTTGGTGGTTTTGGACTCAACATGCTTTGACTAAAGAAGTTTGCTATCTAGGATGACTGGGATGGGAATGCCTTTTAGCATCAGCTGACTAATGTCAGTATTTTTCCTCCTTCCCGTGAAGAGAACGACATCAGTCTTAAGAGGATTAACCGACAGCTCATTTCTCGTGCACCAGTCTTCGATCACATCTAGCGCCGCCTGTGCTGTGAGACAGCCATTCGCTAAACATGAGCCGACAGAGAGAACAGCAACATCATCCGCATAGGCCTGGAGAGTCGACCACCATGCACCATAACAGCGGAGACAAGATGCCACCTTGCGGGCAGCCCCTGTTTACTCCAGTCTTGTTCAAGGCCTGCATCAGCGATCAATGTTCTGTGCAGACGTATTGCTTTGACCCACAAAACCAGTGCTTCATCTACGCCATGCCGTCTAGCAGCGTTAAACATGCTGTCGAAAGTAGCGTTATCAAAAGCTCTCTCAATGTCGACGAAAATGCCCAGCACGTACTATTTCCTGTCGAGTGCGGATTCAATTCTCCCACCTAGGTTTTGAAGCGCAATCTCGTAGGATTTTCCGCGCTGATAAGCATGTTGCATGTCCGAGAGAGGATGCAGTCGAAGGACAACTTTGCGCACGTGCATCTCTACCAGTCTCTCCATGCTTTTCAGCAAGAAGGAAGTTAGACTGTTTGGTTTAAAACTCTTGGCGTAATTTTCTTGTGTAATCTTCTTTCCGTCGTCTAGATAGTTCTTCAACATTTTGACGACATTCTTGAAAACGTTTAGTCGGCGCATAAGCCCTGGTATTGCTCATGATTTTGTCCTCAATTAATAATAATTACTGATAGTACCAAAAGAAGAGACGTGTAAGTAGAAACTTGGCATTTGTGATCAAACTATATATTATAAAAAGATTTATTTAATTATTTTAGTTTTCAAAATATAATTTATGTATAATTGAAATTATAAGAAAGCTGGACAGCGAGAGAAACTGTTAGCCTTGAATAAGTACACTCCACATATTGGACAGCTTACCAACCTAAGGAGAAAGTGAGTTTCTGGGTCGATTTTGCTGTATGTTCTTTTCGTGGCCTATAAATAGTATTTTTTCCGGGCAGAAATTAATTTGATCAATTAGACATGTCAACTTGATTTGCTCTTTTCATCTGACGCCTTGGATCCGTTCCATTCACCATATCGGGAACACCTTCCCGCTCTGTTTCCGACCTTTCTACCTACCTGCATTCTTATGCGGAACTCACACAACTATGCGAGTCTCCCTGCTTCCGATGCCTGCTGAACAGGGTACAATCCTTTCTCATTGTCGATCCCTAAAGCAAACAAAATCTGATAAATCCCTCTACTTTTAATTTTCTCAATACTTCCTCCATTGATCCGAGAATGACTGTCAACTTTTTTGCCCATTTCCGTTCAACGAACGGATCCTTCAACCTGTTCACGACTATTTTTGTCATATGAAAGACTGGCCTCAGACGTCTATAGCGTTAGTAAAAATAACTTCTGATTTAGTGCCTCTCCGCCCTAACTTAAAAAAAAAAAAATGCGTCAACTATCAGCTCTCGCCCCTCATTACTTTATTTCAAAGTTCAATTTCACATCGGCTCTCTCCTAAATAATATTTTGTCATTGTAAGTCTGTAAATCAACATGGGTTCAAAAAATGTCGATCGACAACCACTGGCCTAATTGACTTTGTCTCACAATCTTTGTGTGTACTTGATCATGGCAAAGAAGTATATGCTGTTGCCACGTAGTTCAGCAAGACCTTCGACAAAAATCTGGCATCAAATTAGAGTTTATAAATTCATTCATTTTGGTTTCACTCAGTCCCGTAACCGCTACACTTCATCTCGTAGAACCTACGTTTTTTGACCTGAATTTGTTCCCCATGTTAACTTTCTGGTTGACTAAGCTGTTATCTTATTGTAAGCGCAGGCGGCGCTAAACGTGATCGATGACTGGTGCACGAGAAATGGGCTGTCGGTTAATCCTCTTAAGACCGATGTCGTTATCTTCACGAGAAGGAGGAAAACAACTGGCATTGCTCAGCTGGTGCTAAAAGGCATTCCCATCCCTATATCCAAGGAAGCTAAGTATCTGGGAGTCATTCTAGATAACAAACTTCTCTGGTCAAAACATGTTGAGTCCAAAACCACCAAAGCGCTGTCAGCTTTCTGGCAATGCAAAGGTGCCTTTGGCAAAACATGGGGCTTATCGCCGAAAAAGGTCCTTTGGATCTACACGGCAATGGTAAGACCGATAATCTCATATGCATCGGTTGTTTGGTGGAGCAGGCTGACACGAAAACACGCTGTGGGTTCACTCACCAAACTCCAAAGAGCGGTCTGCCTCAGTTGCACGGGGGCTTTCCCCAGCACACCGGGAGCTGCTTTAGATGCTATGATGAACCTTCCACCCCTTGACATATATATCAGAGGGTGTGCACTGAAAACTATTTCTCGCCTAAAGAGGAATGGTCTTTGGTACAACTCCCAGTTGAGTGAAAGTGTACTTGAGAGAGAAATATCCTACGACCACTGTCTCATGGATATGCCCTCTGACGCAATGACACCTGCCATCCTACTGCGCTGTAACTACACAGTCACATTTCCTTGGCGTCAGGACTGGCTTTGGCCAGACACTGAACCTGGAATAGAATGTCTTCGCATCTTCACAGATGGCTCCAGGACTGATCAGGGATCCGGCGCCGGAGTTTTCTTCGAGCGCGAAAACATTCGACTGCACTTCTCGTTAGGAAAATATGCGTCTGTCTTCCAGGCGGAGATTTACGCAATCCTAATGGCCATGCACTATGCTGTGAAACACAGATGGAGGGGAAAGAGCATATGTGTCTGCAGTGACAGCCAAGCTGCACTCAAAGCTGTATCCAATCCTCTGTCCAACTCCAAACTAGTGCATGAACTCAAGACCTTGTTGAACAAAGTCGGAAGACTTAATTCACTTAGGCTTGTATGGGTTCCAGGTCACTCTGGAATCCCAGGAAACGAGATCTCCGATGAACTCGCTAGAAAAGGCTCAGAGGAGAGTTTCTCAGGGCCTGAACCCGCCTTAGGTCTACCAGCTTCAACGGTTAAATCTGACATCAATGACTGGGTATTTAACGTACACAGTCGCAGATGGAAGGAATATCCAGGATGCAGGATGACTAAGCGCGTACGCCCTGACGTCTGTAAAAAGTCCGCAACATTCTTCTTATCCTTAAGAAGAAATGACTGCAGAAGGCTAACGGGCGTCATTACGGGCCATTACACTTTTGCCAGGCATCTTTACGTGCTTGGCATCAGTGAGACGCCTACCTGTGCTGCTTGTTGCGAGGAGGACGACACAGCGGAACACTTTCTCTGCGACTGTCCCGCCTTCGCTCGTGCACGGTGGCGCACCCTTGGGGCCGACGTGGTGGGTGCCGAATCTCTTAGCTCAACATCACTGAAGCCTCTCCTCACTTTTCTCCGGATAACGGGGAAAATACAATAAAGACAAGGTGTCTGTCTGGTAGTACAATGGACCAGTACTTGTGTCTGAGTGCTCCAGCAGATAGTAGAAGCCTCCAACAAAAAAAAAAAAAAAAAAAAAAAAAAAGCTGTTATCTTTGATCGACAACAATATCAAACGTGCCAACTCTGCCCTTGGCTTTGTAGAACGTTGGTCCAAAGAGTTCTCGAATCCTTAGGTCACGAAATCGTTGTACGAGTATACTACCTTCGTAAGGCTATTTCTTTAATAGGCTAGTCAAGTCTGATCCCCCTTTTACGGTATTCACACTGCACGCATTGAGGTCGTCCAACGCATGCTTATTCGTTTCGCCGTTCGTGGTCTTTCATTGGTCCCTACAGCCCTTAGAAAAACGACATAAAACAGGCATACTTTTTAGTCACTACTTACCAATAATATTGACTGCCCCGTACTGCTTCGAATGATTTCCCTTAACATCAGTCCCTGGATTATGCTCCTCGTCCGCATCAATTCGCATCGAACGAACTATGGCTATACTGAGCCAGTGTTCACAATGCTGCATGAAGCGAACTCCGCTCTTAGAGATGATCTCTATTGTCCACATTAACCTTCTCACCTTTTTAAGTTATTTTTTTTCTTTGTTAAGCCTTGCACAAGGCCTCCTTGGATGCGTCAAATTAGCCACCAGATGTAAAAGTTGAGCTAGGCCCTAGGAACTCGTAGTAAATATACTACTTCCATCCCAATCCTACCAGAAATACTTGTACAAGGTGGCGCAAAATGAATCATCCTACCGAAAGATGTTATAATTTTTGCAAGTGACATCGTACGTCAATCATATTTGACATGTGTGAACTACACAGCCGCAATATACAAACAAATAACCATTTAAGCACTATACTTCATAAGAGCGTGGAATAATTGTGTCTGTTTTGTTAACCAAAATTCGATCGGTGGTATTAGTGCAGCGTGAATTTCGATGTCGATTTCTTATTCGTGTCATGTCAAAAACAAAATTGGATGATTAATTTTGCGCCATCTTGTACAGTAAAGGGTGAGCCATTTATAATTATTTTTTTTCTTAAATCATAGGTTTATTTGACACTGACAGTTGTTTACCACTCGAAATTTTGACAGAAAGTCAGTATCGTATCTCCGCGGAACGAAATGAGTGGCTTTACGCTTGACAACGTTGGGAAATATTGAAAACTTATTTCCAAAGTGAGTGCTGTGTAGCCCAAATAGTGCGTTTTTGAAAAAGAAGTTTTGGCCGAAATGAAGCATCCACCGCGACTGCTGTACGCAAGTTTGTGCAAGAAGTTCGTGAGACTGGTATGCTAGTAGACAACACTCATGGTCCTCGTCATCGTACGGTGCGCAGAGATGAGAATGTGGCTGCTGTTGCCGAGAGTGTGAGACTCAAGTCATGAACATCAACTCGCCATCGATCTCAACAGCTCAATATTTCACGCACTAGCCTAAGGAGAATTCTGAACAAAGATATCGAATTATTCGCTTGCATGGTCCAATTGACTCAGCAATTGAAGGTGCGCGACCATTCGCTTTGTTATCGCTTCGCAGTTTGAGCCTTAGAGCAACTTGAATTGGACAACGATTTTGGGCGAAAAATCGTCTTTTCTGACGCATTTTCATCTCGGCGGCTACGTTACATTTACATGCCAATGCATCCACAGAGAGTGACAGTTTGGTGCGGATTGTGGAGTGGTGGCATCATTGGACCATTTTTCTTCGAAAATGAGACTTGGAGCCATGTTAACCGACTTCTTTTTACTGAAATTGGAAACATGGATTTGGACGACCTCTGGTACATGTAAGATGGCGCGCCATGTCACACCACATGCCACAATCGATCTTTTGTGCACCAAATTCCCAAATCGTGTTTTTTTTTTTGTGCCTTTTTTTTTTTGTGGGGAGCCATGAAGGACCGATGTTATGCCAACAATCCGCAAACCATATCATTCAAGCAATCCGTGAACTACAGCACGAAACCAACAACTTCATGGACGAGTGGAGTGACAGAATGCACTACTTCCAAGCCAGCCGAGGTAGCCACTTGAATGACATTGTATTTCATAATTAATGGGAATGTTTATTCTTACTAATAAAGCCATAATACTCGTATATGGGAAAAAGTTAATTTTTAATTTTTAATAAGAAACTTGTATTTGGCTCATCCTGTATACGAAAGCACTATCCTAGTAAATAATTGATTCTCAAAAACCTCAAAATCAGGCTGGCGGCTGCTGACATTCGCGCCGAGCGTATATGTAGCTAAAAGCTGCTTCCTCACGACCGTTCTTGCCATTCACTGGGGCAACGGACGCGATGACAAGGAGGGGCGGAAATCTTCGATTAGTTTCTCCGAATATAGCACGTAGCTTTCGGTGTTAGACAACATATGCTGTGTAATCCATGACGCTGCCACGATCTGACGATGAGAACTTAATACCTTAAGATAATCTCAAGCAAAAGAAATTTTGGAGGTACCGCGGTCATGCATCAGCATCGACGGCCAGGGCAATTCTTTTGAGCCGAGTACAGAAAGAAAAACGGCATCACAATATGAGCGAAGCCACGACAACCTACTTTAAAACACTGAAATGGGTCATTCTAGCCAATCAGCTGTATTTTGCAGACATCGTCCCCTTTCGACTACCGCCTGTACTGATCGTTGACGATGGCCTAGTTCCTCCGATTTTTTAAAGAAGCCACAAATTATATATTCGTGGCTCGTCTTGAGAAGACGTACAGCTTTTCCAACGGATACTTTAAATGCTGTCAGAAACGGGCAAAAAGTTTTAATTTTTATTTTTTTATAGGCTTCGTGCAGATTCAAGACTGTACGCTCTAATGGTGTTTGTCACACAACCTGGACGGGGTGCAGATGGTTTGTGTCGAAAATGTTCGTTCACTACCCTCTGGGGGTGGTTGTCCTAGATAGGATTTTTTGAGAGATTTGAATGAATTTGTCGTGTTGATTGTAGTTCACAGTAACTCTGATGGACAATACTTTCCAGCTTAACGGCTGATTCCTTTCTGTAAATCTGATATCTACTTGCTGGGAAGTGTGGTGTCCATAAAGGCGGTGATGTGCAAAATCTGACAAAGACAGGAGTACTCCATCCATCCTTGGTTGCATTTGAAATGACTTGCTATTTTCTGTTGGAGGGAATTAGCTTAATGCTAGGAGAATACACAACCCAAATCAAGCTGCACAGTAAGCTTAACCACGTCTTAAGCATTGAGTGAAACGTAATCATCGCACTTTTCGGGGACCTAGTGCGCTTTCTATCATTCTATGGCTTGGTCTTGTGAAATCATTTTTCTCCATTAATAACCTTTTAGTGGAAAATAGTTTTGTAGCACTAGCTCACCGAGCTGCTGTTCTCTGCATGCATTAAAATTCTCCATTAAATTCCCATAAACCAACTCATTCGTTTATCCTTTGAATAGATAATCACGCGAAGGGGTGATTAGGATAAAAAAAGTCCTTAAATGCCTGTCAGCATTGAAAAGCCAAACAACGATCCATTATCCGCCGAATCCCTACTTCCTTCCTTCCTCACTCGATTGTTTCTGCCTAATCACTCCGGATCACAACGAATGAATAAAACTAAATGCACTTTCCCACCGTACCCGCTCCATCCCGTCTCACCGTTTTAATTAAATAATTTATTCATGACGCACCCATCGATGACAATGACATGCATTCTTAATTCGCAAACAAAAAAAGAAACAAATACCTCCGCACCAACTCTTTAGAGATACCAACCAAAATATGCAGATTCATCGCTAAGATACATATCAAATGACTTAAATAGGTACACTCCCCTCGAGCGAACGTGACGACCGTTTAACAGCCAACAAAACTGCATAGAAGAGCGAACGAAACGTCCATCAAGCCCTTCCTCTGTTCGTAAGCCCTCTCTTAATCATCTGTGATTTATGCTTCTGCATCTAGACACTCTTTTCGTTACTTTTTTATTTATTTATTTTTTTTGCAAAACCCTTGAAAGCGATAGAAGGTTAAATTGAGTATTCAATGCACTCACGTGTTGATCATGCCCCCTTCTCGTTCCCATAGAGGTGTGCGTCGCACATGCAAATTGCTATCGTGCCCTCTAGATACAGATGCCCTCCATCCATCGAATGAAGAGATACAGAAAAAAAAAAACTCAACAAAAGGGACAAAAAAGGAATTTAGAAAACATTTTTTTGCTTGTCGCCTTGAAACTGAGAGTCATTAACAGGTCATCAATCATTTCGAACAACTGCAACAACAAATTCATAATCACTAACGACTTTTCAAACAGTGGAAACAGTCCACGGGGGCTAGGGATAGGGATCTACAAATGCGCGTACTACGTACGAGTATGAGCACGAGTGCTCGACGCGGCGAGAAGGCGCGACACAGGCGCTTATCGTTGCATAAAATATGTTTTACACGATTCGTTTGTAAGGCAGTCGTACCTATGATAGATACTTTCGACCAAACTCATTTTTATGTTCATTTTCTGTGCATTGGACGCATGGGCCATGGACAGTATGACAACAAGACAACTACCAGACACGAGACGAACGAGACATGCCCTCGACAATCGCTATCGCCATCGCTATCTATCCAAATAGATATGAGATACAAAACAGCAGCAAATACATGCAACAACAGCAACAACAAGAACAATAACGTTCTGGCAGCAACATGAAATCATTAGATTAATTATCGTGTATTTTTCGATTGGATATGACTGAGATACATATTCATACTCGTACTTCGAACATGCATCGGATTGGATAGGAAGATGGATAGACGGATGGATGACTGGATGACTGGGGACTACACGAGGATGGATTGCACGCAATGGCATTTTGTATGACGATCGATTGTTGTTGCTGGTGTCCGACCGACTGCCAGTTGCAATCAATTTTCGGGACTTCAGATTACAGATTTCGGGTAAAAAAAAGTGTGTCCAACCGCTTAGCGATTGGTCAAGCTATTAGAGATGGGTTCGGATTGAAAATTGGAATATGATCTATGGATCGATGACTTGATGTTTCCGAGCCACACGCAGTGGCTTTGTGCCTATTGTCTACGTGAATGTGATGGAGCTGATGTATGACCTGATAAGAGCGTGACAAGAAGCTGTTTGGGGATTTATACTTAAGCAGCTCGACGGAGGATTGATGATGCAGCAGATATGGCGTGGGAAGACTTGACTTGTGTCGTGTTTCTGTCAGATAATTAAAAAGTAATTAGATGGAAAGGTTGCTGGTTAGTGACAGATCTTAACTGAATGCCATTGTCCAGGGAGGACACCTTTGGATATTTTAAATGATTCATGAGACGCTTCTAACCACCCAGTTCTGGGGTGTTTGTTAGTGAATTGAACCCTGACAAACGAGTTGACGAGATGTTAGTTGATCGATTATAGTGTTTTTCATGTAGCTTGAACCACCCGAAATGGATTTCATGGCATAACATATACTCAGGCCACACAAGGCCTGTTTTATATACTTTACAATGTGCTTCATCTACATTAAGGCTTAGAACATGTAGTGGTTTCAAACCAATAAAGACAATGGAGCCGATCACGTACATGTATTGTGTTCAAAAAGTATCGCGAATTTTTTTTATTATTTCCTGGTCTGAATTAAGTCGATCCCATCCTATAGTTGTTTGGCAAACATTCTGTTCCGCACTGAGTCGAGTGGGAATTAAAAAATGTTCAAATGGCGCTAATTAGAATATTCCACACATAGGCGAGTGGGAATTTTAACTAATTGCGCTTAATATGATTAAATAAAATAAAAATAAATCACTGTATAAACTAAACTTTATTGGTTGAGTTGTAACCGCCAAGTGACTTTTTCGAATTTCATTTCCTTCCTGGAAGCTGTTGATTTCTTATGTACCAATCCACAGCTGATCCATAGATGGAGGTCAATAGCCTCCGCTTATTTACATTGGTAGGGGAAATTCTTAATACAATATATTGAATTACATATGTTGGGGAAGGGCATGCATTGCAAGGAATTCCCCACACCCTTGGAGTAGGTACGCTGTATGTTCTCTGTAGTATGTATGTATCTCGCTCACACACTATTCGGCTGCTGGAATTGTTCAATTTGACATTTGATCATGTTTCGGCCTAGTGTGGTGTGTGTTTATTTTTGTTTATTTGTTTTTCATTTATATTGTTTGTTTTATGTTATTATTTAGTTTTGTGTTTTATTTATTGTTGCGACGCAACATGCTCCCGGCCCGGAAATGTTGGTATTCAACTCGTGAAGTGCTTGTTGTGTGATGAAGATGTTTGTGCCCATGTGTTCTGGATGCAGTGTCGGTAGTTATTTAATCTTCTGGTTTTCGTTCTTGTGTCTTCGTTTTCTCTCGGTCCGGTTGCGAAAATTGCCAGTGTTTTGCAAGAGAAATAAAATAAATGTGCATTAGTTTATTGTCTAATACATATAAGTTAAAAAAAATAAAGGTTATATTTAGCTGCTACTGGTCTGTCATCCGTCGTTAGATTCAGTGTTAAGCGAATCTTGCGACTTGGGGAGAATGTGATTCTGCTTGTGGGATACAGATCTAGTTAGAACTTCACTTATAGTCTATTTTTTTTGATTGTTTGTTAAGAAACCATGGAAATTCTGTTTTGTTGTTGTTTTTTTTGTTTTTAAATGTCTATTGTTTCGATTCGTTCGACGGATTAGTTACCGGCAAAGGGGATATTTTCGCGATCGGACGTTTAAAAACACCTCTCTCCGTTCTTATAGTCACCACGCGCGTTAGACCATCGGTGCCCGGATGCACCTCGATAATGCGCGCTAGTAGCCACGATGCCGGCGGAAGGTTGTCTTCCTTTACGAGGACTATGTCCCCAATTTTAATATTGGGCTGTTGCTGGAGCCATTTGGGTCGATGCTGTAATAAATGAAGGTAAGCTGTGCTCCATTGCTTCCAAAATTCTTGATTGAGTCGTTGGATGTATCTAAACCTATCGAGATTTGTTATGTTTTTGTCAATTAAATTTCTTTCAGGTAAAGTTATTAATGCTTCTCCTATTTAAAGGTGCCCTGGTGTAAGAACTGTCAAATCATTTGGATCGTCAGTCATCGGACATAATGGCCTTGAGTTGAGGCATGCCTCGATTTGTGCGAACAGTGTGGTATATTCCTCGAATGTTAACCGGGATGTACCGACTGTTCTTTTAAGGTGGTGCTTGATTGATTTGACACCTGCCTCCCAGAGGCCTCCAAAATGTGGTGACGATGGTGGGTTGAAGTGCCATTTAGTGTTTTGTTTGGCGAGGGATGTCGCCACTTCAGCCGACCATTCGCTGGGAATGTACTTGCTGTCCCTTTTCAGTTCATTCACCGCTCCTTTGAAGTTGGTCCCGCAGTCACTGTAGATGTTGGAACAGATTCCTCTTCGTGCTACAAATCTGCGGAATGCTGCAATGAACGCTGCTGCGGTGAGGTCGCTGACTACTTCAATGTGTATCGCCTTCGTTGCTAGACAGATGAAGACAGCTATGTACCCCTTCATCATTCTATTGCATCTGCCCTTCCACAGCTTTATTTCTATCGGGCCTGCGTAATCCACTCCCGTGTTGGTAAACGGCCTCGAAACTACGACTCGTTCTGTTGGAAGGTTTCCCATCAATTGTTGGTGCATTTTTGCATTGTATCGATGGCATCGGATGCATCTGTGGATTGTGGACTTGACCAACCGCCTTAGGTTAGTGATCCAGTATTGGCTTCTGATCTCTGCCAACATGATCTGTTGTCCACCATGCAATGTACGTTGATGTACCTCGCTTACGATCAATTTTGAGAAATGATGAAGGTCTTTAAGGATTATTGGATGTTTTTGGCTGAAAGGTATAAAGGAGTTAGTTAAACGTCCCCCTACGCGTAGAAGCCCTTGATTATCAAGGAATGGATTCAAGCGAAGGATATGACTTCCCTTTCCTATTTTTGTTTTTTCTTTCAGTGATTTGATTTCGTTAGGAAATAGTTCACCTTGCACAAGCCTGATGAGCTGGGTTTTGGCAGCTTCTAATTCTTCAAGTGTAATTGGATGGCTCTCCATTGATCTTCCATTGCTCTTGTTTTTAAGAAATTCGAAGTATCTTCGCCATATAGCTGCACTGCGTACAAGACGGTTCAGAGTGGAATAACGTTGAAGGTATTCACTGTTAGTGATTGCACAGTGACAGACTACTTCTGCGGAATTTGCAGGTAATTGTGTTAATTTAACCTTATGACCTAAAAATTGTATTTCCTCCTTTCTATTTTCCTTTTTAGTTTCCAGTTGTGTTTCGCAAGTCATTGGTCCTGGATGCTGCCGTACGGAAAACCCTCTTAAGAATTGTGGCCCATGCCACCACATGTTGCTGTTGAGGAGTTCCTGTGGCAATAATCCTCGTGAGCCAATGTCTGCTGGATTCTCTTTGGTGCCAACATGTCGCCAAGAGTTAATGGCTGTGAGTGACTGGATTTCACTGACTCGATTTGCCACAAAGGTTGTGCGGATTGCGGGGTTTCCCTTTATCCATGCGAGTGCTATCATGGAGTCAGACCAAGCAAAGGTTTCAATGCCTTCAAATTGCATGGCCCGTTTTACCCGATGTAGAAGCTTTGCTACTAATAGCGCTGCGCATAACTCCAGCCGTGGTAATGATACGCATCTTGCTGCCGATGGAGCAACCCTGGTTTTTGCAGCTATTAGATGAATGTGCTCCTTCCCTTCATTTAAGATGCGAGCGTATATTACTGCGGCATAAGCTTTCTCTGAGGCATCGCTAAAACCATGAAGTTGTACTTCCGATGAACTGCTGTATTGAATCCACCGAGGTATTTCGAGATTATGAAGAATTCTCAATCCTTCTCGCAGTTCTACCCATTGATTTTTAACAGCTTGAGATACTGGTGAATCCCAAGAATATTCTTTCAGCCACAGCTGTTGAAGAATCAGCTTAGCCTTTATGACGCATGGAGCGATCCATCCCAGCGGATCGAAGAGACGCGCGATATCTGCAAGTATGGATCTTTTGGTGAATTCTTGGACGTCGGGTAAGTTGATTTTAAACGAGAATGTATCCTTAGCTGGATGCCACTGAATCCCGAGTGTTTTTATGGCATCCGACGATTCAAATTTTAGAGGCAGATTTATTTCCCTTTCGTTTTCAGGAACCTGTTCCAGTACTCTTGCGGAATTACTCGCCCATTTGCGAAGAGGAAACCCAGCTGATTTGAGGACCTTCAGAAGATCTCCTTGCAAAGTAATGGCCTCTGTTTCGTCGTTAGCTCCATAGATAAGATCGTCGACATAAAAGCCCTCGGTGAGTACCTTCGCAACGTGAGGATATTCATTTTGAATATCTGATGCCAACTGATGCAACGTCCGTACTGCTAAGTATGGTGCCGATGCAGTTCCAAATGTGACTGTTTTTAGAGCATATGTTTTTATTGATTCGTTGGGATTATACCTCCAAAGAATTAGTTGATATGGGGTATCTTCCTTTGACATCCATATCTGACGATACATCATGCTTATATCAGCCACAAATGCAGTCTTGAACTTTCTCCAGTTGGTGATGAGATCAATGATGTCTGCTTGCAATCGTGGCCCCACCATAAGGCAATCGTTGAGTGATACACCATTCGACGTTTTGCATGAAGCATCGAATACCACACGCAATTTGGTGGTGCTGCTCGACGCCTTGATAACCGCATGATGAGGTAAATAATAATGGTTGCCATCGTCCATGGATGCTGTTACCTCATCCATTTGACCTAAAGAAGAGTATTCGCGAATACAATTCATGTACGCTTCTTGAAAGGCTTGGTTCGCCAAGAATTTTCTTTCTATCTGAAAGAATCTTGCCATTGTAGCCTTCTTCGAATTCCCCAGGGTTGGGCGAATTCCATCCTTGAAGGGGAGTCGTACTTCATATCTCCCATCTTCTTTCCGCTGTATTGTTTTGGAAAAATGTAGTTGACATTCTTCCTCCTCTGGTGATAATTTTCTGCCATCCAAATTTTCTTCAATCTCCCAGAACTGCCTAAGCTGGGCATCTATAGATTCGAAGTGGTTTTGGACAGCAAAACAAGTAATGTTTGTTTTCGACACAGTTTTTCCTGTAAGAATCCACCCCAATTCTGTCCTTTGTGCTACAGGAGAGCCCTTCGGTCCCTTCACTAAGCCTTCTAGAATTATTGAAGAGTACACATCCGCCCCTAACAGCAAATCAATCTTCCCTGGAATATTGTAGGAGGGATCAGCTAATGGCAGATGCGACAAGTGATGCCATTCTTCTTGCAACGGATAAGTTGGTAGCGTTGCTGTAAGCACCGGTAATACGAATGCAGTGACATTCAAGGAAAATGTTGCATTGGAAAATGAATGCAAACTAAAATTCACTTGGTAGTTGGTGCTGCCTGTTGGATTTTTTCCAAGACCTGTGATTTTAGCAGACACATTTCGCCTTTTGAGCTTAAGAAGCTGAGCGGCATGTTCAGTGATAAACGAAGCCTCTGAACCAGTGTCTATGAAGGCCCTAAGAGTGCACTGCTTCCCATTCGATGCATGCACCTTGACGAGTGCAGTTGCTAATAAGGTTTTTGCCTGCATTTGGTTAAAATGTGCACTAAATTGCTGTGAAGTGCTTGGCTGATCGGTAGGAGAATTGAATGGATTGGGTTGAGGCAAAGGATTTTGAATATAATGGGAATGGGGACTGTATTGGTTTGAATTATGGTTGCGGAATTGAGGATTTTGTTGAGTGGTTTCTAGTTGGGTTATGTTTTGTCCAACTTGTGTTTCTTTGTGGAGTAATGTGTGATGTTTGAAACCACATTTTTGGCACCTATTGGTGCTGTTGCATACCGCAGCATGATGATCATATCCCAAACAATTGTTGCAAATTCCATTTTTTCTTGCTACGTCAGCTCTTGTTTTGACGTCCATTTGCAAGAACTTTTTACAATGTCTCACCCCATGAGATGCCTTGCAAAGTCGGCATCGAAATTGTTTTGTCGGTTGGGAATTTAATTGGCAAGAAGCGGCTGTTTGTCGAAACGAATTTGGATTTGTAGTTTGTGAATAGCCATTCAATTGGGAAATATTTTCAAGTGAATTGAAACGTGCTTCAATGAATGCCATAAATGTTTTCCAATCCGGGAGATGCTTGGAGGTGCCTAGCTTTTCCTCCCAGTCCCGTTGTGTCTGTGGTGGCAATTTTTGAAAAATTAAATAAATTAAAATGGCATCCCATGTTTCGACTGTTATATTAAGGTTGCTGAGCGCGTGAACGCATTCGTTGCTGGTGTCATGCAACGATTTTAGGCCAGCTGCAGTCTCAATGGTTAATTTTTTCTGCTCTACTAACCTCCTAATTTGGGTGTTTATTAGTTTGCGTTCATTTTGATACCTATCCGTAAGAATTGTCCAAGCTGAGGCAAAACTCTTGGAATCAATTGGAAGGTGTTGGATTAATCGCGCAGCTTCCCCACAAACCGACGTTTTCAGATACTGCAACTTCTGAATATCTGATAATTCATTGTTTTTTCGAATTAGAGTTTCGAACAAATTATAAAATTCCGACCAATCTTCGAATTTTCCCGAGAAGGGATTGATGTGAATTCGTTGAAGACGTACATCGGAACCGGAAGATCTGGTGGTGTTTAACCGAGACATGTCGATTGAGGCATTGTGTTCCTCCACTAACCGATCAGTCTCATCGTGCAACTGTCCGCTAAAAGTGAAATAGATTCTCTTGATTTTTGAGAATATTTCATCCTGCATGTATTTCTCTTTTATTGGATCAGCCGCATTCCCGACTATATTCGAATGTTCTTTTTTCGCCCGCTTGAACATTTCATCGATGTCGACTAAACACGCGGTTAAATACCCCTTTGATTTTCGCGATTCTTCATCTTTTTTAAATTGTTCATAATCTCGGGTAATTTCATTAAGAATGTCTTCTTGACATTCAACCGACTTTGCTAATTTCGACATTATGTTTTAATCGTTAATCACAACACTTTTATTTGATATATATATATTATGTGTATATCTTATTTTAGATTAAGGATATTGTATTGTAAAATTTGAATAAATCTTATAATTATTTGTAAAAATATTAAGGATTGTATTGTATTGTATTTGTTCAAGATTTATAATATTATTTAATAAAATAAGAAAAGTTATTCTTACTTTGTTTAATCCTTTGTGTTGGATTTCTTCACTGTTGTGAGTCCACCGTTGGGATCTTTGACCGTTGAGATCCACCGTTGGTAGTCCACCGTTGGAGTCCACCGTTGGGAATCCACCGTTGAGATTATTTTCTACCGTTGGGTACTGTGGCCGATAGAGCTTTCGTCGTATCGGAAACGTATATTTGCGCTGGATATGGTCATCCAGCTATACTTAATCCACAGTACACTTTATAAAAAAAATACCTCACTCTGCTTCCGCTTCCTTGTGCTCCTTAGTTGAAGGACTTATCACAAGTCTGGCTTTCGTTGGGTACTGTGGCCGATAGACTGTCCGTCGATGATCGGAAACGTATATTTGCACTGGAGACCCTTCTCCAGCTATACTTACTCCACAGTACACTTTGAAAAATATGTTTTTTTTTTTGGAACACCAAAAAAACACACAAAAAAAACCGAAAATAAAAAAAAACCGGAAAGAAACACTGTTTACTTTGATCCGGCTCGAAGGACCATGTTCCGCACTGAGTCGAGTGGGAATTAAAAAATGTTCAAATGGCGCTAATTAGAATATTCCACACATAGGCGAGTGGGAATTTTAACTAATTGCGCTTAATATGATTAAATAAAATAAAAATAAATCACTGTATAAACTAAACTTTATTGGTTGAGTTGTAACCGCCAAGTGACTTTTTCGAATTTCATTTCCTTCCTGGAAGCTGTTGATTTCTTATGTACCAATCCACAGCTGATCCATAGATGGAGGTCAATAGCCTCCGCTTATTTACATTGGTAGGGGAAATTCTTAATACAATATATTGAATTACATATGTTGGGGAAGGGCATGCATTGCAAGGAATTCCCCACACCCTTGGAGTAGGTACGCTGTATGTTCTCTGTAGTATGTATGTATCTCGCTCACACACTATTCGGCTGCTGGAATTGTTCAATTTGACATTTGATCATGTTTCGGCCTAGTGTGGTGTGTGTTTATTTTTGTTTATTTGTTTTTCATTTATATTGTTTGTTTTATGTTATTATTTAGTTTTGTGTTTTATTTATTGTTGCGACGCAACACATTCCTTAAACGTATTTGCCTATTTATATCTTTTATAGTTTTTTTTTTTCTATATTGGTACAATTGTCATCTATTTGATCATAGTGCCATGAGCAGCCAAAGGCACTAGTCAATTTCAAGTGCTTCTGGCGGTTGAATATATTGAGCGAAGAGTTTGCTTGAAACTTTCTGTTGCAGACGGAATTTCTTGATTGAATTGAAAATTCTGGAGAAAGACAGCAAAGAGCATTCGAAAAGGGCAATGAAAAAGTTGGAAATTTGCCTAACCCAGTTTTACAGGAACTATTCATCTCTCACCAATCAGTTCGCCGTATACTAGTTCATGTTATGTGCGTGCGACGCGTCGCGCCACATCTTATTCCAAAAAAAGCTTAATTTTCTTCAAATGGAGCAACGCAAAAGAATTTCGGCAAAAATGGTAAAGGAGTCAATCAAGACCCCACATTCATGACCGTGACATACAAATCAACCGGCCTCGATACAACTCAAATGAACCGAAACGAAAAACCGTCACCCAAATAGCAAGGTTTTACTCACTGTCAAACAGTGATTCGACATTATTCCCCAAAAACGGACCGGTCCTTGACAGAACAATTCTTGGATTATTGCAAGCGACTTTTTGACCAAAATCGCTTCTAATAGAGTAAGCACCGTATTTTCTAAATATGGCACCTTGTGAGTTAAAACAAATTCTGAATTGATTTGAGAAGTTTCTATGGAATTAGCCCCGTTTATTCGTGTACATTGACAGAATGTAATTGCATAGCTTAGTTATTGTTGTGATTTTTATATCTTGAGGGCGATCTACGTTCAAAATTTTGAAAAAGAAGTCCTTCAAGTTTTATTAGATGAAAAATAATGTCAAACTCGAGAAAGATTACAAAAGTGGGACGACCTTGCCCAGTCATAAACATCAGTTGCTGAATCGAATTTTTATATGAGAAAAAGAAAGTTGTAAAGGGTGGCTAAATACAAGTTTCTTTTTATTTTTTCATTGTATTATAGCTTTATTAGTAAGAATAAACATTCCCATTAATTATGAAATAGAATGTCATTCAAGTGGCTACCTCGGCTGGCTTGGAAGTAGTGCATTCTGTCACTCCACTCGTCCATGAAGTTGTTGTTTTCGTGCTGAAGTTCACAGATTGCTTGAATGATATGGCCTTAGGTGCTTGAATCGTTTCCGGATTGTTGGCATAACATCGGTCCTTCATGGCTCCCACAAAAAAAAAAGTCCGAATGGGTCAGCTTCTAGGCGGCCAATTGACATCATCAAGAAGGCTGATAACACGATTTGGGAATTTGGTACACAAAAGATCGATTGTGGCATGGGCTGTGACATGGCGCGCCATCTTACATGTACCAGAGGTCGTCCAAATCCATGTTTTGAATTATAGTAAAAAGAAGTCGGTTAACATGGCTCCAAGTCTCATTTTCGAAGAAAAATGGTCCAATGATGCCACCACTCCACAATCCGCACCAAACTGTCACTCTCTGTGGGTACATTGGCTTCTTGACAATAACTTACGGGGTTTCCGAGCCCCAGATGCGGCAATTTTGTTTGTTAACAAAAGCTGTTTTAAGGCCCAAACTGCGAAGCGATACCGACGACGGGGACCATGTGTGTTGTCCACTAGCATACCTGTCTCACGAATTTAATAAAAGTGCGTACAGCAGTCACGGTGGGTACTTCATTTCGACTTCTTTTTAAAAAACGCACTGTTTCGGCTTGACAGCACCCCCTTTGGAAATAAGTTTTCAATATTTTCCAACGTTGTACAAGCGTGAAGCGACTCATTTCGTTCCTCGGAGATACGAAACTGATTTTCTGTCAAAATTTCGAGTGGTAAGCAGCTGTCAGTGTCAAAATAACCTATGATTAAAAAAAAACACTAGATGGCCCACCCTTTACCGTACAAGGTGGCGCAAAATTAATCATCCAATTTTGCTTTTAACATGAGTCTCCGCAAGATTTCCGGTGATAACTGTTAGTATTCTTGTCGAATATTCTCCTTAAGTGCTACGATTTTTTTTTGTTTTTTGAGTCTGAGGCTAGTCGGCATTAGCCCGCGACTTCAAGAAGTCTGGGAATGTTAAAAAGGGCGATCTTGCTGGATATGCCGATCGCCAAAACCAGAGAATACTTGACCAGGGCACGCTTCCTTCACAATATCCATTGTGGCTCCTGCTGTGTATGCGGTTGTACACAGATCTTATTTAAACCACATGTTCACATAATTAGGGATGGCGACTGACGGTCAGCGGGCATTAACTGATGCACTTTTTGCACTTTGTACGAGAACCTGTGTAAGTCTTTCACTAAAATTCGCTGTAGGCTCCGGTTGGTGATGACCAATTACGTGGCCCGTCATCTGGTTGATGTTTCTTCGTTCTCGTGCCTCTCACAGGTGCGATATTCTCCGTCGAACGGCGAGTCGGGTGGCGGCCACACCCTGCATGGTCTCCTGTGGTTCCGGTGTGTTCGAATCAAGTAGCTAAGGGCCGGAATGTTTGCCCAGTTGGCGCGATAGGATAAGGAAATCGAAGCTGCGAGATGAGCATTCGATGGCGTTGATGTTATCGGAATCCGAACTCGCCCATCGTGCATCAGAGGCCGACACACTACCCACTGCGCAACGGAGCTCCCACCGACCGATTATTAGTCACAACAATCAACACAATTATTCCACACTCTTGCAGAGTATAGCACTCTTTTTGGCTACTGCAGCTGTCTAGTATACAAATGCCAAATATGATTGACGTATGACGTCAATTGCGAAAATTATAACGTCTTCCTATAGGGTGATTAATTTTGCGCCACCTTTTAATTTGATTTCGAATCTCGACATCATACCCAAGGCTGCAGGCTGTTATTAATCAAATGTTGTTATCTTATTATGTGCGACATCAGATTCAAGCAAAATACAGAGTTTTCTATTGAACAACTGGAATAGACTAGGTTCTCAAAATGGCTTCCTCATCTATTGCTTTCATACCTACCCAAAGCAATTGAAAGATACTTCAAGTACTGGAATTTTAAAAAATATACGCACATATAACACTCATGGATTTTTGCTCCCAGATCATAGTCGTCTTCACAACCATAAATGTCTCATCTGCAATAGCCACACTCCTGACTGGCCTATAGACCCTATAGTTCTTTTTTTCTGAACATAGCCGTTCCCCAACCAAAATCGTCTTCTCGACCTAAGTTGTCCCCTCGATCGTCCCACCGCCTTAAGCCAGTCTCTTTGCCCTGAGTCGCCTTCTCGATCTTAGCCACCGCTTCGACTGAAGTTGCCTCATAGACTTTAAAAACCATCTTTTGGGCTCTGCTGGCATTAATATTAATAGCACAACAGCAAAAAAAATGCAAGAAACTCCTATATTTTTGCCATTATGAAACACGCTTTGATTCAAGTCCTAAAGTGTGCGCTAGCTTTAGATTCTTGACAGTCTCATAGCCTTGGACATACTGTTTCACACATAATTTCATTTCCTTTGAAAACAGCTTACTTAAAGATTTGACAATCGGGTTTTCGACGTTTTACCAGATCCTTATAAATTCATAACACTGTTATGTGCCTTCGGGCACCTGTTTCACATTAAAGTACAAGTTCTAGTTATACTTCGTTGCCGCTGGAGCAGCACATCGCTCATGAAAAAATGTGATGTCTCCCGATTTCAGTCCATATGTCAACCGATTTCCTCTTGGACTACTCACAAGTCCATTAAACGATGAAAAATTGCTTGTTGGACTGTTATGCTATTAATGAATCTACAAGTTCCTCTTGTGTTTGACATTGACCTTGTTCTAGTAATGCCATCAATTCTGCGCTTTCAAGTTTTTCCACCAGACCGGGACGCTCCTTTCGCTACACATTCTGCTTCACTTATAGAATTTCACCTTATATAATTCGACGCGCTTCAGTTGCAGTTTTTTTTTCAAATTAAAAGCGGAAATCAAAACTTTCCGCAAATAACACTTATTTGGCACCAGAGTCGATTTTTTCACGCACTAAAAAATGAATGACCCCGAAGCTGCCGAAATTATCCATGCCATATATCCGTTCCTGATCTGATATTTCAGACTTGTATGGTGCGCTAGCACCATCTATGGGCAAGTTGTTGATTCCCATGTATAGACGTGATACCTCGGCGATACTACCAGTTGGTCCTCTTAGGCCCAATGCATACGGAGCAACTGAAAAAAAAACTAAACCGGTTGGCAACTCGGGTTACAGATCAGTTACGAACTCAGCGGAGACTTGACTCCACACACGAGGAAACTCATCACCAATCAAAATGTCTAGTTCGTTCAGTATCATCATGGATACGATGATGAAACCATCATGTCTATCTCAGGATGAGGAGAAGAATATTAAGAAGGTTTTGGGTACACCCATGCCTTGAAAACAATTTCCAGAACCGTTTATTTGTTGCTCTTGCTGCTAAACAGTTAGAACTTTCTGATTCGAATTCTGCAGAATGACTAAAGAAAGTTGTTTGGAACTTGTAAAAGAGAAAGTAATCCAGAAGCAAAAGTCAAATTTATGACATATCCGACCTCTATCCACACCTTCTCTGTTTCATTTTTCTTCGAATAGCCGGGAAAGCAATAATATCTACAATAATATCTACAAAATAGGATTTTTTTCCCCGACCAGCAACAGATTGGTCTTGAGTGCGCTCATCTTCGACAAACTAGAAACTGAAATCAATAGGCAACCCGACATACAAATCAACAGACAACTATTTACAAACTGGTTTTTCAATCGCAATCGAGTTTTTTAACCTGTAGCGTCGTGTGCATCGTCCCGTTTGATTACACAGGCTACGACTGAAAGCAAACTAGTTGCCAATTCGCATCGCTGATCAGTTCTTTTTCCAGTTGCTCCGTTTGCGTTGGGCCTTAGACTAGAGTTCTGGCTTTATTGCCATGGAACGACAGCCTTACCTTTTAGGAATGTGTACTTATAAGCGCCAATTTTGTATATTAATCTGTTCGTATTCTGATTGGTATTATTCTACTCTCTTTGGAATGTGCAGAAACTTCCTGAGACTCCCAAGTCTCATTTTAAACGGTCGCCATTATTATGCTGTCAACATTGAACTTCTCAGAGAGTGAAAATATGACGCTTTAGGTAATCACCAAGCACCTTATTGAATAGTGTTATTCAATTTCATCGACAAATTGAAACCTCTGGCCGCCCCGGCGGAAAGTTCGAACGTTTCGGGATTCTATGAATCCTATCCAATTAGGAACGTAGAATAAATACGCTGCAAACGGGAAATACAACGGCCCGGGTACCTAACTTCTTCCACTAAAGGTTCCCAATCACCCTTGTAAAGAACACGAAGTTTCTTCCGACCAAGTCATATACAAGAAACAGCTTCAAGGCTTGCATCCCTCTACAGTTAAGTGGCTATTCAGATGGCTAATAAGAAAATTAGGACAAAATACGGATTATTGGTTTGGACTAAAAATATCAAGTTAATAAGCCTATTTCTATTAGTAATAGCTCAAATTCTAATCTCATCAAATGAACTAAACCACTCAAAATCAGACTCAGCCCTTCAGCCTAACCCGTCCCTCAATCTAAACAATAACTGGGAGTTAAAAATGGAAATAGTTATCAATTTCTCCTGACCTAACCCGATTCTCTTATCAAAAATGCACAAATCATCAATTATACCTAATCATTCCCTAATCATTCCTCACCCCGAGCGTTCTCGTAAAAATCCAATACACGGCAGTCGTATATCCTTTATTTCCCGCACCCGAAACCCAATCCACATATCGCGCTAATAAAGCTCCCCACTTCACCCCGCAACGCTCAAAATTCCCGCCATTCTCTCTCCATCTTTTTTCTCCCTTCTCCCACAGTCATTAACCAAGCACTAAAATAAGGCTGAAGACCGATATATCATGTCACGCTTAAGAGACAGAATAATCTTTGAAAAGGTAAGGTTCTATCATGCTTACCTACACAACAAAACTTACTCCAACTGCATTAGTAGGAAAACCAAAACTAAAGCCATGTTATCGATCCACCAATAAGGGATTCCAACTCTTTCGACAATAGTGTCGATCAGGATGAGGACGCGGGGTCTTCATAGCAATGCACTGCCGCTAAGATGAGTTTTCCTCTAAAACGTCGAACACCGCTAATCTCAACTTTACAAGTGCCTTAAAAACTTTCCCGAAACGGCAAATCTACATTGCATGCTTTTATATTCGTCCTTCACAACTTATTTATTGTCATCGACTTGATCCCAATGACATTATCATCATCTGCGCGGATTGCAACATTCCGTACTTGAAATGGGCTAAATCCCATGATGAGACTCACTTTGTCGCGACCAACCCCACGGCTAATTCAAAAATCCTCTTCACAGATTGTCTCCATGACTCTGGTCTCCTCTAACATCACCAACAACATGAAGCGACAACTTAACCTGATCTTCTCATTTGATGCCAAAAACCATCTCCTCTCTACCTCAGATAAGCTCAATTCATCCTTATTGGAAATACTTTCATTCGACGATTTTTCACTTAAAGCATACTTCGCAAAACTAAATAACTTCAGCAATATTACGAGTAACTTTAATTTTCTCCTAAGTCCTTAGACGCATATGTCCCTGAACTCTAAAGTCATCAGTTGCTTTATCCTATTTGTCCCATATCCGCCAAAAAAGAACTGCACCTCATCTTAAGCATCAAGGAACTACGCTCTGTGTGCAAGAAAATAACCAAACTGTTGCAGGCCTACCTTAAATTCCGGTCTGCTTCCAACCTTTCTACTTACCTGTAGCCGATCATTCACAGAACAGGTCCTTCAATCCGTTCATGACCACCTTCGTAATGTGAAAGATTGCATTCCGACGTGAAAAAAGACCACACGTCCTGACTGCCCCTCGACCCTGCCATAGATTTGAAAAAAAATGCGTTAACCAATCTACCACTCACAGCCTTATTATAAATTTCAATTTCACGGGGACTCTTTTCTCAGCTTTGGAAAAATGGTTACATTATCCGAATCCAGAAAAGGGATTGCCCAATTGGTAAACTCTATCGCATTCCCAAATGTAAATAGTATCGTTTACGACACAATATTTGATCTCTGCAAGCCCATCTTCCCCAAATCAACATGGGTTCTTAAAAGGTCTTAAAAGGTGTTCTTGAGAATGCAAAGATGTAGACATTGTCGTCACAGACATCAGAGAAGCCATCAAAATCTTCTATCAAATTATATTTCTTAAATTCACTGTTCTTGGTTTCCTTTAACCTTTAGATCCTACGTTATCTGTCCTGAAGTTGTTCCTGTTCTTTGCTTTGTGAAACGTTGGTCCAAGGAAATACAAATATCATCACTATTAAGGGAAATGTTGCACTTTTTCATTGATTTTTAATAACTCCGCTTGCTGGATGACGCTATACTACTTCTGTGTATTCAACTCGTTGTTGAACTTTCCGATACTCAAAAGCCTGCATTGGACGGTCGTTAGGCTCTCCAAGTTGTTAACCCCTGTCAAACTCAAGACTCAATTCATGAAAATGCTTATGGATTTCGCTGCCTTAATTCCATTTAATAACGAAGAGGCCGGTCTACCATAACATTCTAATCAAAAACCACTCAGCTCCAAAGGTCAACCTCCTTTACTCCCTGTCTTACCTTCATTCTTTCCACGAGTTACCTTTACTTTTTTCGTTTTTAATTAAGTCCATCATGTTAAAAGCCTCACATAAAACTCATCAACGATCATCATCATAACTTCATATTGCCGCCACCCAACGTTGCCGTCATTCAAATCGGCTTCTCTGTCATGTCTGCAAAGTCCCGCCGGCCATTTACGGACGTAACACTGAGACACGAGCGCACGCAGAATTGTCAACGAGTTCCGACTCGAAACGCACAGTACAATCATACCCTGCACCTGATGTACTCGTACTTATTCTCCTTCTTTACGACCCAGACGGTGTGGTCAGCAAGACACAAGAATGGTAACGACCAAGTGCCAGTTCCAATGAAATGTGTGCAAACAACTTGCGCTTCCGAATGCGCATCGAGGAGAATGAGGTAAAGGAAAATGAAGAAAAGGAAAGGGCGAGAGAAGACACTGAGTGATTGTAATTAAGAAGGCACGTATGGTTGTGGTAAGGTCTAAGGCGGTCGGTCTTATCAGCTTGATCGGCTAAAAGGGTTTTCCATTTACCACGCTGCATTCGATGGGTGTTTCGTGATCTAACGCTACGTTCGAGTGCGGTACGCATATTTTCTTTTAATACGAGGTGCTCAGCGTGCTGTTATAATATCCGAAATGCATGCTTGAAATTTTAAATTCTAACTGACAACTGCGGATAACGTGCCTTGGGATATAAAGCTACTAATCTCAGCTCAGCTTGACGTTCCATGCGGTAGGGACTATACGACGATAGGCGATCTCTATATGCAGTGGAACTATAGAGCTCCGACAAGTTTAGATCCAACTTTGACAATTCTTGCAATATTTCCCATGCCTTGCTGGTTATATAACGTCATAGCCATGCCACCTCCTGACTGTTAATAGGCCCGCGGGCAATTTATATGCACGTATGTCACTCCTCCTCACCAGTCCTTCTATAGCCTAACACACAAGAAAACATCAGAACCAAAACAAAAAACAAAAAAACATTTTAACTGGGTAATCGTTCATCCAGTCGGTTCGGGGCACCTTAGTACTAAATGGTAAGAAGGAATTATACCGTCGTTTACTTTCTTGCATTTACAGTTACATGAAAGTTCTACACCCGGGACATAGTAACGCGAACATCACAAAGCAATAGTGCAGCAGACAATCACGGTCATGCAGTGTGAAGTGCAAGCCGAAAATGAATGATAGACGAAGCTAATGACGTCCAAGGAGGAAGGAGTGCTATTCAGGGAAGCAATCAAGCGACGACGACAAGGAGGTCCGACTGTAATCATTGTAATTTCGGGCATTGAATGATAATTTCAGTGGAACTGCTTCTAGATTTGTGTATCGCAGAAAGGCAGTCCATGTGATTAGGGTAATTATGTCTGATATACGAGTACGTTGTTATTACCGGTGGTCATTGTATCTTTGATCTCCTACTCGGATTCTGGTTTTGTCTTTTGTCATGGTTTTGTGGGAAAATAAACGTGAATTGGTTGACTTGGGGCGGCTAATGTCTTAGATTATGACGGGTCAAGAGGAGGAGCTGCCAGAAGTTGTATTTTTTAATCGTGTAGGTGTCGGACTGTGAACCTGTCAAACTCAGACTAAACCTGATAAAAATATGTTGACGACTTCCGTTGGCCATATGTGAAATGATTTTCTTTAAGAGGGCTTAAGCCATTTAAAATAGTGGCGTATACAGGCCGACTTGTTAGTCCAAGTCATAATCAAAATTCCAGTGAGAAGAACATCGTGGTTATGTTTTTCGTTCATTGAAACATTGTTAAGTAGCCACTTTTGATAATTATTTATTAAGTAGGTGGAACTTTTCAATAATATCAAGGGATAACTACTAGCAAAAACCTTTACGTGAGGCTTAACCTAGTATTACATAGGCCCGTCGCGTCGGTCTTTCAAGGATCTTCCTTTCAATGTAATTATTTTAATTCGATGTTAGTTGAGCTATAAGCGCATTATACGACAAGGAGTTTTCATGAAAGTATATTTTAGGTCTATTAATGAGAAAATCTATGCGGTCGACATTGGTCTTTCGTAAACTCTTGTTGTTGAATACTTGACACTATTCAACAACAAAATTAAGCAGATTAAGGTTCATTTTTAACAGTTTATTTTGGCAACCTTGCAGTTTCAACTTATGGGTTTTCGCACATTCGCTCCACACAAGTGCACCATACATAAGAATGGCTCGAAATGTTGACTTGTAAATTAGTGAATTGTTTTCCACATTAAGCTTTAAGTTCCTTCAAATCAATGGGTACAGAATTTTGGTTAATTTGTGTGCCTTGTCGATTGTGGTAGAAATATGAGCCTATGTAGTTTCTGGTCTAGAGTCAGACCAAGATATTTATATTGGTTTGCCCAGTCTCCATCTCCATAGAACATTACTGCAGCTTAAGGTTTTTGGTTAGGAAACACTCTTTTCTACGCCTAGTAAGCCAAAGAGCTTGTGTCTTTTGGGGGTTTGGCTTAATCTTCTATTTAATGCAGTACTGTTCAAATTTGGGGAGCCCAGCTTATAGTTGATTATTGACATCTGAAAATAATATAAGGCAGTATTATCTGCATACTTTGCTAAATTTACATTGCTGTCAAATGTAGGTAAGTCTGATACATAGACGTTAAACAAAATAGGCCCAAGAACAGAACTCTGAGAGATTCCATGTTCAATTTGTTTGATTTCTGATTCATGGTTTCTGATTTTAACTACAAAATTTCCGTCATTTAAAAAGTTTACAACCAATTTGGTGATATGGATTGGAAATTTGAACTTGTAGAGCTTGTGAACTAGCGCGTCGTACCATAATGTTTCAAACCCTTTTCCGAGGTCTAACAAAACAAGGCCTGTTAGCTCTTTGTATCTTAATTTATCGCGTACATGATTTTTGATTCTTGCTATTTGGTGGCATGTGTTATGCCCATTTCTGAAACAAAATTGATGGTAAGGTATAATGTTTTTATCCAATAAATATCTAATCATTAATTTTTTCGTTGACAACTTTTTCAAACAGATTACTAGTAGAACTTAGCAATCTGATGGGTCAATAACTACGAGGGTTTTCTCTGAGTTTTCCAGGTTTGCCAATGGGTACAATTTTCATTGAACGGGAAAATAACAAGGCCGTAAGCATGAGGTGAAGATGAAGGTTAAATAATTAATGCCACTGGAGGGAATACCTTGAAGCAGCCTACTGTTAATTTTATCCAATCCAGGGGATTTATTCGGCTTCAGGGTTTTTATTAGCTCCTTGACTGTACTTGCTAACTGGGGAATTGGAAATAGTTATTTTAGTACGCATTACGTCGTTAGCAGTGCGGACATCACTTTGGTGTGCTGCTACTGTATGATTTCTACAGAATGTATCGGCTAATAAGTTCGTTTTTTTCTTCCGGGCTGACGAAGAGACGATCAAGATTTTTAAGGGGCGGAATATTAGAATACCTATTTTGAAGAATTTTCGACGCCTACCAAAATGGATTACTTGATTTTTCAAGAGAACAGAGTACATTACTTCAACGAGTGTCCAACCCAAGTTTTGATATGGTGCATTGAGCTTCCATTGGGTCTGCAAGGCAGCAAGGTCATTCCATTCTTTGAATGGTATTAGTTTATATTGAACTGCGGTCAAGAGTAGCCTTTTTTGAAGACTTATGTTTGGCCTATTCATCACATTGATTATGTAATCAGCATTTCGCAGGTAGATTTGTGGGAGAACAGATTCGACATGGATGGCTTATGTGAGGGACTGTCGAATGGCCAATCTTTAGGTTCCAAATGTCAAATTGTTTTGGAGAGTATGTGAGTTCTCAGCCAAACTAAGTGGTCCGCATTCATAAGAACTCAACATTACTAATCCGAAATAACAAAAGTGGACTAAGCGCACATCCTTGTGGAATTCCTATTTCTCCAGCAAAATGGTCTGATAGCTAACTTCCATTCTATACCACGGCAAACGTGTGTGTGATAAGATCTATAACTACCTGTAAACTCTTCAAATTTATATGTAAGATCCATAGTCGACAGTTGGTGCAGTGAGGAATTCTTGTCAGCTATATTGAAGGCAGCATTAAAGTCTACAAAGAAGGCATATCGCTATTTTCCTTTCACCTTGAAAGGAAACACTGAAAGCAAACCATCTTGGAAAATACTTACATAGATGGCTATTTGTTGCTACCCAGGCCCCAGGGGCGGTATCGGCTAAGGTGATTTGTGATAACTGACAGTCACATTCTCGTTTTCGGTATCGTGTAAGGTGGTAGTCACTGTGATTGTCACATTTTTGTGACAGTTTTCTGGTGACAGCTATTTAGCTATCACTTTCATAGGTTTTGTGTTTGAAGTGACTTCGTTTTGTGCTTTTGTCTATTATTTAAAACAAAAAAAAAATAGGTTTTCGTGTTTCGAATTATTTTTAAGCGATGAAGAGGTCAATGAGACAGTGATGAGCGTGAACGTTAGAATTCTAAGGAAGACTTTGAGAGATCGGTCTAACATTCTTGAACTTGCAGATGACATGTAAGTGGGAATAATTTCACAGTTCATATTGTTAATATTGTTAAAATTATGCTAAATTATTGTTTTTTTAGATTCATGTTTGTGTTACGCTGCACAAGATTTGCTGTGAATTGCAGGTGTCGTTGAATGAAAGTGACCTACCCCAACAACCAACCAATCTTATCCACCAACCCAATATGCATCAAACAGAGAAGCCGAAAATGTGTGATGCTGTTAGAGACACTCTATTATAAATAAAATAACGAAATGATTTTGCAACAAATTCAATTTATTGCTCTGTTTTTAATTTTTGAATTTTTTTCTTGGATAATTTGACAACTCTTATCTGTCATCAACTCCGAAAAAGCAAGTGTTGCTCCTTTTCTTAATTTTTTTGTGATAATCTTACCCGATACCGAAAGATGATGATAGTCACAAACGACTGTCACCAAAGTGACTATCACTTATCACCTTAGCCGATTCCACCCCAGCTTGTCAATCTTGGATATACAATTTGAGTGAATACTCCTAAGAACACAGAGAAGAGAGTTACCGCCTTCTTTAGAAATAGCGAAAATAATAGATTTTAAAAATATCTTCAATATTACTTTGAGATAATATATAATACTATTAAAAAACAAGTTGCAACAACTCGCGGAAAATAGGAGTGAAATATTTTATAAACTCTACCGGAATGCCATTAGCACCTGGGGATTTATTATTTCTCGTTTTTTCCCATATATCCTATATATGGAAAAACTGTGCAACAACATCAGTTGTGAATGAGAGTTGATCACAAAGTGCTGACGAAGGCATAACACTTGTAGCACAAAAATCACTTCAATATTCATACTCTGTGTGTGCATTTCCATTATAACACCTTAATAACATGGAATCAAAAGAAGTTACTGTGAACTACAACCAACGCAAATCCAGTCTAATTTCTCAAATCCTATCTAGGACAACCACCCCCGGAGAGTAATGAACGAACATCTTTGACGCAAACCATCTGCACCCCGTCCAGGTTTTGTGACAAACATCGTAGAGCGTACACTCTTGAACCTGCACGAATTATAAAAACAAAAAAAATGCTATTTTCAGTTCATCCATCGAAATCGGGGCACCAAGCCTAAAAACGATGACGTTAAACAGAGCAAATTGAGAGTATAATTTGCATGCTGTTGAACTTACCTAATAGAGGAATATGTAATTGGTTTGCTTTCCTTTTACAATCCAATCATTTTCCAAAATGTTATCAAGTCTTTACAGCACTCCATTTTAACAGCTAGACTTTTATAATATTTTGTTTGTTTGATTTTACATAACTGCTTGTAGGTCTTATTCTTATAAACACATCAACATTGGTTTTCATATAAAAATGTTCCTAGATTTTTTGCACACACTATCACACCACGCAGATTTATAAGCCGCATCAGTAGAAGAAAAGCCTGGAAACCCAGAAGTGTTGATCGACTGGTACAAAAACATCAACATTTGTTCACAGGTGAGATTGGCTATATTTGTGAACATATTTGCGTGGGAATAAATCCTGTCTGATAAAGCGTTGCATCGTTTGGTCTCTACTTTATCTTCTACGTTTCTTCTTCTTCTTCTTAGATGGCGTTACAGCTCATGGAGAGCCAGAGCCAAGCTTCTCTCATTCACTTATGCTGTGTGCGATTTATTTTTCACACTAGTGAACGGGACCGAGAAGCTTTTTCAAGGCAAGTGTACTACGGTGGGTTTTCCAATACTCCGCTGAAGAGAGAAGCCGCGCAATGAACATCGGTGTTGGTGTTATCGGGATCGGAACTCGCTCATCGTGCATAAGAGGCCGACACAATACCCACTGCGCCACTATTTTTTCTCATTTTTCTTGGGGCACGTACATATGTATATTCCATGTCTAAAAAACAACACGTCTTTCGAGACTAATTCAAGAATCGACCTATGTTTTCATATTCCTATATGGTAACTATTTCCTTGCGAATTTGTAAAATTTCGAAGACTTTGTTTGGCAGTACTTGATTTTATTATCTAGCAAAATCAGCTGTTAAGACCACCACTACAGTTAAGAGTGTGAATGAAACTCAGGTGTGTCCATTTCCAGATGATCACATCAATAACAATTGATCACGTTTGCTACAAGAACGAGAACCGGAAGATCACAAGGAATTTTCTTATATCGTACTTTCGCTAATTGGATGCTGGGATAAGTGAACACGGTCGTGGATTTACACAAAATTATTCTGGAGGCTGAGATCCATTTCAATTTGTCTGCGCACGGCTGTAAAAATGTTAGAAAAATTGTGGAACAAAGTCATTTTTTCCGAAAATGAAGTTGAGGAATACTGAGTGATGATGAATGAAGTTTCAGTAAATGGCTTGCGTTGACGGTTATTTGCAAATTAAGCTGCAATTATGCGAAAACCTAATGTAAAATTTCATCAATAGAATGACTATTTTTAGTTAGGGCTAAGAAAGATATTTTGCGGTTAGTCGCAGAGCTTGTACCTTACACTAAAATGGAAATATTAAGCCTCTTTATAAAAATGTTTGCTTTCAATGACTTAAAATGACACCTCTTGTTGGACAACATTTTATATTGCTGTTAAAAAAAAAACATCAATGTAGGTATTATATCCCCGAATATATAAGAATCGAATAAGATTTTCCAATTTCAACGAAAAGATCGCAAGGAACCACGGGTTCTTTGTCGACCACATCTCCTCATCTCCTCAAGCTCATAAAAGGAATATTGACAACGGCTTTGCCGCTGACATATTGATTGTATACTACCCATGAACTAAAAATGTATTAGATAAGGTTCAGTTTGTAATATTTATTCTGAAGTCTAGGAATGAAGAAACTGGGTGGTCCAAAAACTATCACCGGAAGCTCCGAGTGAGTGAGTCCGGAACGAGAACACCGCCGGAATCCATGAAAGTGTACAGTCGATTCCTTGCCGTGCACGAGAACTTTCATGCACAAGGCCTTTCGCAGACTTGGTGAATTTTGGAATTGGCCTTCAACCGTACAAGATCCAACTGACCCAGAAGCTCAAAGTTCACGACCATAGGCAACGCCGATCGCAATTTTGGTCGAAAAATCATCTTTAACGACGAAGCGCGGTATATTGGACGACATCAACCCACAGGTGACAATGCATTCTTAAAAAGTTACCGTTTGGTATGGATTTTGGAGCGGCGGCGTCATTGGTCCGTACTTTTTCGAAAACGTCGTTGGTGAGGCGGTCACCGTAAATGGCGAGCGCTACAGAACGAGGATAACCAGTTATCGTCTTTATCGTTATGGCCCAAATTGAACCAAAGGACCTAGACGACATGCGGTTCCAGCAGGACGGCGCTACGTGCCATACGGCGGACGCCACTATTAACATTCTGCGTGAACCATTTGAGGGTAAGGTTATCTCTCGCAGAGGTGATGTGAGTTTGCCACCAAATTCAGGCGATTTGACCCTGCTTAACTTTTTCTTATAGGGTTTTTGTGAAGTCGCAGGTCTATGCGAATAAACCACAATCAACTGATGGCCTTAAGGTAAACATAACACAAGCAACCACTCATATTCAGCCGGATCTACAAGTATGCGGAAGAGTCATTGAAAATTGGTCCACTCGGATTGGTGCCGCCGTAAGAAGCCGAGGCTGACGATATCATATTCCATACCCTACATATTGACAAATAAAAAAGAATTTGTTAAAACTTCGCACACAGCTTGTTTTATTCCATTTCAAGAATAATTTCTACCCGCCCTTATTGAAAACCCCTTTATAAGTGGCCACCGCCCTGCCTGGCGACAAGTTGGACTTTTTTACTGCAGTTTTCGGTGAGTTTCGGCCAGAACTCCGGGTGATTGTGTCGGATATTCTCTTTACTTACAGAACCTGTGGCTTATACTGATAGACCCCTGACTTCATGAAACTCCGATGTAAGAAGTCTAGAGTGGTTGAACCGGGTGATCTTACCAGCCAGTCTAAATCGCCATCGTGCGGTTGCACTATACTGTTGCAACGACAGTGTTCATAGGCCTTTGTTGCTCACCAGTCACAGTGACTGTGACCGGCGTAAATGGCGCACCAAACAGTGGCTTCCTCATGATTGGAATCTGATTCTCAGTGTCTTCAAGTCGACTACGAGACCTCTTGGATGGCTCGTCACCTGGTCCAGTGTTTTGTAACGTGTTGCTTCAATCTCTTCGAGGCGAGCTTTACGTCGTAATGTTTGACCAGTTGGTTAAGGACGGTCGAGAATCTTCGCTGAAGTTCTCTTGGCGCCAAAATCGCTGACGAAATATTTGTCTTCGATTTTTTTTAGGATGCCACTAGGGTGACAGATTCGGGTCGCCTTCTTCTATCTGTCGAGGTCTTTAAAGTTAAACTGCTTTAACAGTTGAGGTTAGAAGAAAGAAGACCCTTTACCTATCCCACTCTTACTTGTGCTTCATTGCACAGTACATTATACTCATTTTCCATATTCGTCGACTTGAAAAATGCAGGTCAACTATACTTCAGCGTATTCCTAGTTACTTGGGTCAATTGCTATACAGCACCAGCCAAATGCGATAATTGCCTGCATGGTTTCATAGACGCCACATTTAGCAGCTCATCTTACCCCATAATCTGCAAACCACATCATCCATCACATTAAAAGCTATAGCCACTCGGAACTGACCCATCTCAACCAGTCGCTGTCCATTCCGAAACGCCTCTAAGTCCGTCATCACCTATCCTCTCCATCGCCACGACCCCCAAAGCCACTCAACCATTTATTTCCTAAACAAAAATAAATTTCATAAATTTCACACAAGTATCTTTGCGCTCGTAAATCTATTTTTATGTCACTATACGCAAGCATTTCCAAATAGCATTTGCATCTATTCAACAAGGAACTACCGTAGAAGGAATCGCTTCGCTCCAAACTATTGCACGCAGCCACGGCTCGTACGACTCGACAATGAATCCGTCATCTCCTCGCATCATTCCCAATCTCATTTGAAGTGTGTTTTCACTGCAATTTGAGTATCTTTTTGCGCGCAATCGAAATCCCACCCGTATCTACAAGCAACACACAACTCGCACTCTAATGGAGTATCTACAAGTAATAGACTTACTTACGGCCTATCAATGCTGCTCTCTGTGCCTGTAGCTCATGCATCCTATCAGCTCACGTTCGTCTACGATACGTACTACTCGTATATCTATTTTTAACCCGCGCGAACGAGCAGCAAACATTTAATGGCATGCGCCCAACTGCTACAGATCGCAGCCTATTCGCTAGCTGCGATATTTAAAGACTGCGCGCATAATTGAAAGAATAAAATAATAAAATCGGCAGTAAGCCGGACGGGGAGGGTTTGCCATGGAGTGGCATTAGATTTAGTGTGTTAATGATATTTGTTAACGAAGTGAGTTTTGGCGTAAGGCCAGAGGCCCCCAGGGTGCCAAGAGAAAGAGATTTTGGCGCGCGTTCGCCTTTCAGTCAGATCGGTTGCAGGTTTTTTCGCTCCACTGTCGTGTTTCATATTGTATCTGTGTATCTATTGCTTGCGACATTAATGAAAGCGCACCATCGCGTCGTTGGAGTTTGTTATAATGAATCCAGTATGTTAGCCACTTGGGCGTTATGTTCGGTATTTATTGCCGGTGTATCTGCGTCGAGTACCCGTACCTAGGCGGTGACGGAAGAGGTGCTATTGGATTTGAATATGTTTGTCAGTTTGTCAGATTGTCGGGGTTGTAAGTGGATTTAAATTGGCGATTTATTAAATTTCGCATACGAGTGCTCGTAATTTGCCAAAGGATTAGGCGGGCCATTGCAGGGAACTGGGATCGGTTAGGTGCCCCTTTGGCTGCTGAATGGAACTACGATTCTAGTCTTATTTTTGTGCTATTTTTCAGGTGGATAGGACAGGATTAATGTGCTAATGTTTGTACGGAGTTTATGACTCATTCGGGGATTAGGAACGACGAGGCTTTAAGTGATTTGCAGGAGTATGGACGAACGCTTATCCGCTTATATGTGCTTCTAATCGCAATGTTTTTGAGTGCTTTGGTGGTTAAGCAGCGCATAAGGAAGCCATTCGAGATTGTGTTTTGCAATAATTGCTGCGGTGAGTGCTGTCGGGAATGGCAAACAAACAGACTTTAAGTGGATTTTTATGACCGTGATTCATTTAATGTCTATTGAAGTTATGGATTGATCTTTCATTGTTAGACATTCTTCGTTTATGGCACAAGTAAAGAGCATAGGTTTGAGTAAAATGTTCGTCGATTAATGACGCATTTGTGTCTGAATCCCATTTAAATCTGCTTGTGGCATGATGACATGCAGGAATACAGAAAAGAGAAGTAAATAACACTGCTTATTGCTAGTTTACATCAACCCAAAGTCCGACATCCCATGTGTGTGCCTAATAGTTTGCATTAAAAATATAGCACGATGAGGCAGACTGCTTACTGCTTGGACGTCGAGTGTGAAATGTTGCATTTTAGCTGCTAAATTAAGAGGCATAGCCAAAAAGTTTTTTGACAGTTTGATATGATACTGAACCCTGACACCCTGTCTGAAGTAAGGTCGGTCCTTATGATGATGTAAAGAGTTTTTCAATAAGGGCAGCTAGATAAGTATCTACAAAATTCTTTTTTATTTGAAAGGCCATTAAATATGACATCATCCGAATGTGGCCTATTTTTCAATGACTCTTCTGCATAGATCTGGCTGAATTTGAACGATATTCACCTTCGACTTTAGGAAAGCGCACGATAAGAACTCTAACCTTACCCTCAAATCGTTCATGCAAAATGTCAATCGTGTCATAGTTCTGTAGCGTTCGCTATTGACGGTGACCGCTTCACCAACGTCGTTTTCGAAAAAGTACGTACCAATGACGCCACCGGCTCAAAATCCACACCAAACGGTAACTTTCTGAGGATGCATTGTCACCTGGTGAACCTCGTGTGGGTTGGTGTTGTCCCATATATAGAAATCTTTTACACAGCCATTCGTCCAAAAATGAGTCTCGTTGCCAAAGATGATTTTTCGTCCAAAGTTGGGCAAGTCTACCAAACGCTTCGAAGCTCAGTCATCGAACAAACAGTGTTGTCTATGGTCATGAACTTTGAGCTCCTGAGTCAATCGGATCTTTTACGGGCGTAGGCAAAATTCACCAATTTAAAGTCTGGGAAAGGCTGAATTCTTGTACACGATGACGATGATGAATGCCTCGGGTTTGCTGTACACTTTCACGCGACGATGTTCTTGGCCGATCTTGCGTTCCTTTGCCGAATGTTGACTGATTGATTACCGAAATGGTCGTCTCAAATTTGGTCATCAAACGCTGAAGAGTAGACTTGAAGGGCCACCACGTCACATAAAGTGGGCAGAGTGCGCACAACTTTTGCTCTAACAAACACTTATTTTGATACTAAAGTCTTATCATTTAGATGTGTCGTTCCACCGTGTAACTTGCCATGGTAATTTGGCATCGGTAGCTGAATAACAAACAATGGACTTGACAGATGTAACCGTAACAGTATGGCTGCCACAGGCCGCCAAATTTTACCCGCGGCTATTGAAAAACCCTTTATTAAACCCTGAAACCCTGTCTGAAGTAAAGTCGATTCCAATGCATATGATGATGATGTAGTGCAGACAGAAGCTAAAACTGATACAGATGTTGATGCTGATGCTGATGTTGACGCTGAAACTAGTGCTGATGCTGGTGCTGATGGTGGTGCTGATGCTGGTGCTGATGCTGGTGCTGATGCTGGTGCTGATGGTGATGCTGATGGTGATGCTGATGCTAACGCTGATGCTAACGCTGATGCTAACGCTGATGCTAACGCTGATGCTAAAGCTGATGCTAACGCTGATGATAACGCTGATGCTAACGCTGATGCTAACGCTAATGCTAACGCTGATGCTAACGCTGATGCTATCGCTGATGCGAACGCTGATGCTAACGCTGATGCTAACGCTGATGCTAACGCTGATGCTAACGCTGATGCTAACGCTGATGCTAACGCTGATGCTAACGCTGATGCTAACGCTGATGCTAACGCTGATGCTAACGCTGATGCTAACGCTGATGCTAACGCTGATGCTAACGCTGATGCTAACGCTGATGCTAACGCTGATGCTAACGCTGATGCTAACGCTGATGCTAACGCTGATGCTAACGCTGATGCTAATGCTGATGCTAACGCTGATGCTAACGCTGATGCTGGTTCTGATGCTGGTACTGATGCTGGTTCTGATGCTGGTGCTAATACTGATGGTGATGCTGATGGTGATGCTGATGGTGATGCTGATGGTGATGCTGATGGTGATGCTGATGGTGATGCTGATGGTGATGCTGATGGTGATGCTGATGGTGATGCTGATGGTGATGCTGATGGTGATGCTGATGGTGATGCTGATGGTGATGCTGATGGTGATGCTGATGGTGATGCTGATGGTGATGCTGATGGTGATGCTGATGGTGATGCTGATGGTGATGCTGATGGTGATGCTGATGGTGATGCTGATGGTGATGCTGATGGTGATGCTGATGGTGATGCTGATGGTGATGCTGATGGTGGTGGTGATGCTGATGTTGACTTGTGCCGGTCATGTTCCGGAGTCGATTTGGATCTTCATTTTCCTTTTTATTAATTTTTTTTTTGTTATTACAGCTCATAAAAAGCCAGAGTCAAACTTCTCATATTCCCTTATGTTGTGTGCGATTTGTTTTTCACACCAGTTAACAGGACCTACAGTTTAATACTGATTCCGAACGGTCAGAACCGACAAGTTTTTTAAGGCAAGTTTACTACAAGGAGTTTTGCCAGTACATGAAGAAGAGAAGAGAGAAGCCGCGAAATAATCATTCGATGGCATCGGTGTTATTGGGATCCGAACTAGTTCATCCCGCTTGAGAGGCCAACACACTACCCACTGCACTACAGCGCTCTGGATTTCTGTACTAGGAAGTATAGTAACCTTATTATATCATTGGCAAAACTTAAACGCTCTTTTCGAGCCCATCACCTTGGTAGGAACTTGGTTCATTGCTAAAAACCTAGTTTCATTAGCTACGCGTTAGAGGCTGGCTATATTGCAAGAATTCATACATTCATATGTGACAGCCTGGCGCTCTGCCTTTTTTAGGTAAATTTCGATATTGTTACCTACATATACTTAGACATCTGTTAGCAGAACAAACTTTAAAGGTTGCTCTACTAACATCTGCCGTCATAGCAGCGTATATGTATCTGGGTGCCGCTTTCTGATGCTGATGACACACGGATCGAATCTCGGCATCAAAAGAGCAGTCATATACTTATTTTACGGTGATGTCTTGTCAATGGAGTAGTAATAGAACAGCAGATTTCGCAATTCTCCCAATGGTCTCTTGCAAATATAGTCACTCTTCGATATTGCAGGTATTTTTTTAAAGATTTAACCATTCGGAATAACATTACTTTCTTATAGTGCGAGGCATAAGAAAGGGTTGTGTTTTTCATACCAATTTTTAAAAGAGCCGATGGCCTAACTTTTATAACTTGCTTGTATGCCTTAAATATTCTTATTCCTTAGAGAAAATGTCTAGACACAAATTTGCACTGTCAGCCGTCGGACTTGTGTTCTTATTCTTTAAGTACTACCTTTATATACCATGAATATTGAGTTGAGATCCACCAAGACGCTAGCAAAATATTTCATTGAAACTTGCCTAAAGCTGTCAACCCACCGAAATTGCTTTCATCAGCTTTCTATTTTACGCAACTTCGTTAGTCTTTCGGAGTACTGTGGCTCAGTGAATACAGGTCTGCCTCCGACGCTGTCGACATGAGGGATCAATACAAGAGCCAGTTCATAAATGTTTTTCCGGATTTTTTTTTCAGAAAATAATATCAGAAATTTAATACAATATCCGAACGGTAGTCGTTTTCAAACTAGGTTGAGAGCAGCTAGAGAGAAATTTAGTCAGCAGCCACCTGTACCTACGGACGAAAATCATATTGCATGACTTTACTTGTTATAAGGTCAAGTCGTCTAGGATGCTACATGACTTTTTTAATCTTGGAGGCAAATTCACTGTGTCTAACTACTTACATGCGTGGCTAACGAATAATTTTTCCCTTGAACTAGCTAATATAAAAGGAATTACCCAAGACTTGGTTGGAATAAGATGTCTCAATCCAGACTTATCTATTCAATATTTCACCATGCATCTTGCCTACAATGGACAGTCTGAGACTTTAGAAGGTCTTATCAAATCGCCGCAGATCGTCGACCAAACAACACTTTTCGTTCTTGACACAGAATCCTGTATAGTGCTTGTCGACCACAGTGCAGCCGTAAAACGTTGTTCTATTGTCTTCCAAAGCACACAAATCATGTTTAACACATCCGTGGTCATGTGAATTTGCATCTCCTTACATGATCTTCATCCAAAATTAGCAGATGAGCGTATAACGCCGTCGTCGGGTCTCGCTGCACTTCATGTTGCTTAGTCACTTGTGTCATTGAACACGTTGGCCCAGTCACGCTTGCTACGCCACACGTGTTCGCGGGCATTAAGATGTCGACTTAAGTCAGATGGTCGTATTCAGCGCAAGGTAGTTGTAACTTTAAATACAATGCTCCAGGGGCAATCTCCATTTCAACGAGGCTCTAATTATTGCCCAAGCACTTTAATGAAATCAATTAAATTAGATTTTATATTCTGTCAGCAATCGATCCTAGCGATCGAGGAATCCATCTGAATTCGAACGATTACACGACTCCATAGACGCCCTGACTACAGATGAAATCGTAAACAATCCGCTCCGATCGATGGCGGGCATACTAGCAGTTAGAAATTGCAGATACAATCACATAACGAGAATAGCTTATTCGAGCACTTAATACCCGAGAAAGAGCCTCCATGCCCGGGCAATAGAATGGTAATTACAAGTCATAGAGCTCAATTGCTGATCGCCAGCATGGAGGCACATACAAGACAACTAGCTGCTCGGATCGAAGCCACCGCCTCGTGCTGGGTCTGGTGTAATGCGATCGGGAACAGCCGACATAGTCGATACATTGCACAAGAGAGTGCTCTTGTTGCGCACACTTGTGTGCTAGAGTCGGCTAGTCGACAAGCTGCCATCTGGGAATCACACAATTCGCAAATCAATCTCCCAAGTGGGATTAGAAGGCGGTTCCAGTAGCTTGTACTCCGCAATCTTTGATCCACGGCTTGGACATATTTCTATCTTAGATTTCGGTCGTGTAGAAATGGATTTAGGACTGCAATGCTTTGCTATTGAGATTCGATGGGCTACTCTGTGCCAAGGATATCGACTGAAGAAACAGTTTTTAATTTAGTTTTCAATTCAATATGAGCGATACGCCGATATTAATCTTCTAGGCTTCGAGCGCACATTTGTCAGTAATTAATTCTTGTCTTCAACGTTGATTGTCTATGTAGGTATGTACGTTTTAGCTGTATCTATGAGATGAATGGGCAGAATTAATTCGGTTACAAATTGATGTCAGGCGCGTTTGATTGACAATTTGACACTGAACTGGTGTTTGATAGATGCATGAGAGACGTGACGACGCTGGCGATTTAATGGATTTTCACTCACATTTTGAAAGGTTATAAATTATTTAAGTACTTTCTGATTGCATTGTGCAAGTTCGTGTAACGGTCTGCAGATCGATGATACTGAAGTTTGGTTTGATATATGGGATACATGAGGTATTTGATAGGTCCATTGTGTACCCTGTTTCATATTCTCTATCTATAAACCAATCGGGGCTTACGATGATGCAAATTATTTAAGCAAAGTCTACGGGGCATAGTATTGGCTGAGAGTTAAGTCAACGTTAGGGTTGTTATGTAAAGCTGACCTACGAAAGAGGTATACAGAAATGTTTCCGCGACAGGCCTAAGCTTTCTCGATTTTTCAGTTTAAAATTGATATCATTCAATTGGTCTCCGCGGCATCGTCCACGGCACTCGTTCCGAGAGGTATTTAGAATAACTCTCTTGCTTAAGTCGGATCTCGCAAATGGCTTGATCCAGCCACTGAATGGATTGGATTGAACTGAATTGTGGTCTAATTAATTAACTAGCGAAATAACGTGGTATTGGCCACTATTCAACATACGCTTTTCTGTGAATAGCTCGTTCTGAGGTCTTTCATTGAAAAACTTCAATCTAACGCTTGCCAATGTAACGTTGCTTTTGTTGGAATCATAGGTCCTGCAGGTGCACGTTACTAAACTGTGGCTACAAAAAGTAATTAATGATGGTCCGATACCCTTCATTGCTTTCAATAATTCATAGTATACTACGCCGAGCTTGTTCCATCAATGGATGTTTGGCTTGGACGTCGATATTGATGCATGACTTGGCAACCCCAACTATGTATTACTTTCTCTAAGACTTCGATGCCCTTTTTGTTAAACTATTCATCTTTCGCCTCAAAATAATAAAAGCCAAATTTCTTTCCCTGGAGCATTATTTTACTCAATCATTCAATATTGGTGGTCGTTCTTTTCTCAAGGTAATAAAACGTATACCCGGCGTATCCCAAAATACGGAGGCCACAAACTTATCAGATAACATTTGAGTCTTGGTTTGCTTTAGATGGTTTTCATCCTTTGCTGTCCCCTCAGCTGACTGCTAATTTAACTCTGGAGTAAAGAGAAGGATTATGTTTCAGCGCTGAAAATGCTCACAATAGCGCTCTGAATTGTCGACTCGTTATTGATTTCATGCTCAAGTTTTCATGCAAACTGATATCTCACGCAACTTCAATTTATGATCGACCATAACCATTTGGGGAACTTTTTCTATGTCTTCTCTATCATTTGACTCGATGGAGTCGGACTAGCACTTGCCACATTAACAACTCACGAAATTCGAATTCTGCAATTGATCTGAAGATTGCAAAATTAACGTTAGTAAAACCACTAAACTAAACTTCAGATTGTCGTACAATTTCGACACGTGTCGTTTGAAGGTTGGTACTTCCTAAAAAGTGGCATTAAACATTATCAAACGAACCTATTATCTTATGGCACCCAAAGTCCATGTTTTGGATCATTTCCGAGGCTTTCAAAGATGGGAAATGGTCCCTCCTTCTTGTGCTTAACATGGATTCTGTATTTCAGTAATGCCTCCAGTTATACGTTTTCAAACTTTTCCACCGGTCCAGGACTCTGGTTCTCTTCCAATGCAAAATCACCACTTATTTGGAGCAATTTTGCAGTTGACTTATGATGTGACGTTTCTGAATCTGACAAATTTGACCAGTACGTATCACTAGCGTCGTCTATTGGGAAACAAGAGTTTCCCTTTGAATACCTGCTAATACATTTTAACGATTTCAAAGTTATGTTGCAATGCTTTATGATAAAATGATTGCCCAAGTATTAAAAAAAATTCAGAGTTGAAAAGCTAAAGGACATTTGTATGCAGCATCAACACCAGAACGAAATTAATAGCCGGGTAGCCCTACTAGATGGCACAGAAATCGACCATGAAAGCAGACAAATTGTAAAGTGGGCAGCGGAAATCAAACTAGGCAGGCAAAGAAAAAAGGTAACGAAAAAAATTCAGGAAGAATGTGCGGCAAACACGAGAGCAATGTATGTAGGGCTAAACGATGTTTGAAAATGGTACCAGGTCAGCTCCTGACAACGAAATGGCAGCTTTCAGAAAAGTGATAGGAATTCCACGAAAAAGTTCACCAACTATTCATATAACTCTATAAACTGATCGAAAATGTATCATGTCCTTGTAAGTCTGGAAATCCTGAAATGTTGGTGAAACTGATACAAGTGTGCCTAAAGGGAATCAAAGAACAAGTTTAAGTAGGAAATGTCCTATCATCTGAGATACGTGAAGGATTAAAACAAGGAGTTACCTTGTCATTACTTCTTTTTAATTTGGAGCTGGAATTCGTAATGAGATCCCTTTAGGAAAAGGAGAGGGGAATGGATGTGAAGCTTGGTCTCTGACTAAGAGGGAAAAAAATAAATTTCGGGTCTTTTAAAACAAGATCGGGAAAACAGGCGGATGAAGAAAACTTCACAATCAAGAACTCGAGGAACTCTATTCTTCCCCAAGCACTGTGTGAGTAATTAAACCGTGAAGGTTAAGATGGACAGGATACATAGAACGAAATAGTCAAATGAATAGTGAGTGGAAAAAAGACCGCCGGGAAGTACATAACTTGCGAAATTCAAAAATGTCATAATTCATGTCAAATTCAGAAAAATAAAAACGCTGATCCGAGTACATATTTAGAATTTAATCAAGACGACTTCTTGCGCTCGTACTCGTATGTTCACATGCTTCAAAAAAAGTTGAATTTTGAGGGTCGTGTTAAGGGGGGTGTTATGAGTTTGACGTGTCCGCTTGTCTGTTTGTCTGTTTGTCTGTTTGTCTGTTTGTCTGTTTGTCTGTTTGTCTGTTTGTCTGTTTGTCTGTTTGTCTGTTTGTCTGTTTGTCTGTTTGTCTGTTTGTCTGTTTGTCTGTTTGTCTGTTTGTCTGTTTGTCTGTTTGTCTGTTTGTCTGTTTGTCTATTTGTCTGTTTGTCTGTTTGTCTGTTTGTCTGTTTGTCTGTTTGTCTGTTTGTCTGTTTGTCTGTTTGTCTGTTTGTCTGTTTGTCTGTTTGTCTGTTTGTCTGTTTGTCTGTTTGTCTGTGTGTCTGTCTGTGGCATCGTAGTTCCTGAACGAATGGACCGATTTTGATGATTTTTTGTTTGACAGCTACCGTGATCGAGATGGTTCTGAGCTACAATTTATGAAGATCTGTTCAGGCGTTTCAAGGTTATTACCACTTTTTCTTAGCTGTGGTAGGGATCTTAGTAGAGTTGGGTAGTTCAGGACATATGTACATATATGGAACTATGTCCTCAGTCGGAAACATTTCCGATCGTTCCTCAAACTGAACGATAACATGTCCATAGTTCCATTCAACCTAGAAATTCATCAATAGCAGCGTTCATATTATACAACTCAGCCGAACGTCCGAACGACGCGGTCGTAGGACTATGTTGTAGAACAACGTAATCACAGACAAAACGAAAAGAAAGATAAATGCAATCGAACATGTCTTATACTACGTAGTATTCAACCAGAAACAAAATGTGAATAAATATCGTATACATTGATGCAGCGATAAGCTCGAACATAGTTTATGCACACCCACACACTGGAACTGGAATAGCAGAAGGGTGATCAAACAATAATGTCCGCAATCATACTCGTACAGGCAATTCGTTCCGTGTTTCGTGAACGAATTAGGAATGAAGGATCGGATATGGATCTCTCTTGCCATACTAATAGTTTCGATAGTTCCGCCAGCTTCGATAGTTCCGACAGTTCCGGGAGATAGTTCCGACTGGGAAAGGAAACTTTCCATGTTCGTTTCGGGGTTGGAACTATTTTGCGGAACTCTAGATCTTAGACACAATGGATACTTACATTACTTTCAAACATATTTGCCACCTAACATTTGAAACACCCATGTATGCTGGTACTACTGAGCCGGTACTCTGATGATGGAACTCGAAGGTAGGAGACGATTGCCTATTAGTAAACCTATTAAGTATGGGCTCATTACATTCGTCTAAACTAGTTCTGTTTATAGTTAAGGTGCTGTACTTGCTTTAAAAACAATGAGTTTATTCCGGAATCGCGATATTAATAACAAAAATAGCTTTATTATAAAAAAATAGACACAGTTCCGTCGTAGATTACATTTTTGTCTTATATTCAGCCCAGTCCAATGCACCGCTCAAGTGCGTGAATTCAGCAGAAATCGGCGGTTTCATTCGGTTTAAGCAGCTTATACAAGGTGGCGTAAAATTACTCACCCTATCGGAAGATGTTATAATATTTTGCAAATATTTTCGTACTTCAGTCATACTGGACATTTGTGAACAAGACAGCTGCAGTATACAAACAAACAATGGAGCGCTATACTCCGCAACGAATAATACGAGTAGTGTCGATTGTTTTCGACTAATAATCGGTTGGCGGTGTTAGCGCAGCGTGAATTTCGACGTTGATTTTCTAATCGTGTTGCTCCAACTGGGCAAACATCCTGGCGCACAGCTACTCGGCTCGAACAAACTAGAACCACAGGAGATCAAGGGCGTGACGACGGGCCACGCAATTGGGCATCACCAGATGAAGCCAACACCGAATTTTAGTGGAAGACTTACACATGTGCCCATACAAAATACAAACAGTGCATCAGTTAATGATTGCTGATCGTCAGTCACGTGTGAATTACTGTCAAACCATCTGAACCACTGAAGAGGACGATTTTGTGTCGAAAATCATCATGAGCGACAAGGCGCATTTCCACTTAAGTGGTTACGTCAATAAACAAAAGTTTGGTCTTGGGCACTGAAAATCCGCGTGTGATGCCCGAAGAGCCATTACATCTACGCAAAGCGGAGTATCAAAGTTTGGTGCGGCGTTCACGCGGGAGGAGTGATTAGGAAGTATTTTTTGAGGATTCCATCGGCAATACGGTCACTGTTACTGGTGAAGGCTACAGGGCCATCATAAACGACTTCTTACTGCCGGAATTGAATGAACATGTGGTTTCAACTGCAAACACAGCACGAGCCGCAATGGATATTGTGAAGGAAGCATTTCCTGGCGATTTGGCATGGCCAGTAAGATCGCCCGACTTAATCATCCCAGACTTCTTTCTTTAGGGCTACTTGAAATCGCGGGCTTATCCCAAGAGGCAACAGACAATCGCAGCCCTCAAGAATATTCGACAGGAATGCAAACAGTTATCACTGGAAATCTTGCGGAACGTCATGAAAAATGCGATAAAACGGTTACAAATGTACAGCAACACTGGAGGCAGTCACTTGGCGGATATCATTTTTTCCACTTAACAGAAAAAAATTTAAACTTCGTAGAAAAAATTTCCATTAAACAAAAGTATTATTTTTTATTTAGTAAAAAAAATAATTTGAAAATAAAATTGGATGATTAATCCACCTGAACATGACAGAACTGAAATCTGGAAGTGGCTCCGAGCTGTTTGTTCAAGGTGATACATAAGATGACCAGGCAATAAAATAGAATAGAATTAGAAAGGACAGGATAGTTAATACGGGTCTGGTATGGTATGGTAGGGTCTAGGGTAGAGTAGATATCTTCAGGAAATGAGAGAGGAATAACTCTATATTCACAACAGCTCCAGCTTACCTTCATGATCTGGACTGGGAAATGCAGAAAGTCTAATTATGACAAGGAAAAGAAGTTACCTTACAAGTAAATGAAGAGAAAACAAAAAATATGGTCACCTGATTGACCTGATTGTGCTAGATTTTTGAGAAAGTGGACGAGTTCAAATATTTGGAAACCGTATTGACTGCCAAAAACGACACAAAGATCGAAATATATAAATAAAAAGCTGCTTTTGGGTAACTATTCAACTATTCTATTCGAACTATTCAAAACAATTCTTTGGCAACAAACAGCAATAATGACACTTTAACTTTGCGGATGTGAAACTTGGTCTCTGATTAAGAAAAAGAAAAACAGATTTCGGGTCTTTGAAAACAGGATCTTAAGGAGAATCTATAGATGAAAACAGGACGAAGAGACAGGCGAGTGGAAAAACTCAACAGTCAAAAACTCAATGAGCTTTATTCAGCCCCAAGCATTGTCCCAGTAATAAAATCGCAAAAAGTCTCGTAGAACGAATGGACAGTGGATGAACAGCCAAGAAAATAATGAGTAGAAAAAAATGAGTAGAATGTAAGGGAATGAACAGAACAACGAAATATGGAAGGAATACACAAATGACAGAAAGCCTTGGCCAAGGGTTATCAACGAGCCTCTGAACTTTCGAGTACAATGCTTGGGAGAATTTGCAAGGAAGTCGACATGGTGTCATATATGTAGATGTTGTCTATATTCACTTAGCACGGAAAAGGATTCCAATGCCAGCTACAATACAGAGGTAGCTTTCCCCAAAAAGCAAATTATATTATAAAATCACCGCGTTGGTCGAATAGGTACAACTCAAATTTACATAACGTACGAAATCGCGAGCAACGATTGCATGATTTTTGAAAAAAAAAACAAAACACTGATCCCACCAGCTAGAACTTAGTTAAGGCCTGGTGGTAAGAAAGCCTAATGACAGGAAAAAATAGCGGGAATTCGGCAGCTTAGTGGATGTGACAAGATGTTTCATTTTAAATTAACACAAAAAAGCAACATTTTACCGAAATGATTTTTTTTTATTTTTTCGATATTTTTATTTTGATTTCGACCTATTTTTTTTTTTTTTTAAGCTGAAATTGGAAAACTGCAATTATTCAAAGTATTGCTTAACTAGCTAGTTAGCCACTACTCTCACAAATCGACCCATTTTTAACAATCCTTATAAGAAGGCTTGGACATGTCAGGAATCATCATTCGGAAAGAGTGATTATTAGTAAAAATGTCTGAAGAATTTCCCGTTCGAGTGTTTCCATGTATATTTTGATCGGTTTTGGGACGTGCTAAAAAATCTAACGTCTTCGCAAAGCTCTGATATTTTCTCTTAGTGCTTGATATGCTGGTGGAACTTTGCGAACTTTGTGGAACGCTCCCATGTGGCGAATGGAGCGATGGTTACACTATTTATCTAATGTAGCCTCAGCTAAAGCGAAAGTTTTGTTCGCTTACATATTCGGTCAAATGGAAATGAGTCTCATTGATTAGAATAATTTTTTGCGAAAAGTTATAAGCTTGTACATTTATTTCCAGCATTCAATCAGCGAATGTAAGGTCTTGTATTTGGTCTGTTGGCTTCAGATCTTCAAAGCCTATAAATACAATAGCAGGTCGAAATCTTTAACCAAATTGCGGATAAGCTTAACTCAGTAATAGTCTCGAAATGCACATGCCTCTATTTTCAGTCACACTCTCAGCTTCGGCAGTGATATTTTTAGCCGATCTTGCTGGACGAACACGAGTAGGAGTCTTCACATCACTAGCCTCTCTTAAATGATCAAATTTATCGATCATTATAGCTGCGCGAGAATGCCGTTGTTGAAAAAAAGTTCAAACCATAAGAGGCGTCTCCAATATATTTTCACCTTTTTGTAATGAATTTTGACAGCATCAGCACATTGTGCGAATATCTTTCGGCCTATTTCTGATAGTCTCCTAGATTATCCTGCAAAAAGTCATCACAATGATGTTTTTAAGCTGTCAATTCAACAAGAGCGCGAAATTTAAAATTACACCTCGTTGTGGCTAACCCATATTTTATTAGTATAACTCGTGCCTATCTTTATTTTCCACGTGATTGTTTGTCTTTTCCAACCAACGGGATGGCATTCTGAGATCCCTATTGAAAGAGGGGCACGTCAAATGCACATGGCCTCTATTAATACTCGAAAGCGCCCTAAGTGGTTTCCTTCTAGGGACCCCGCTTGAAAAAGTAATTTTCTATCCAAAAGCATCTGTGTCTATCAGCGCACTGACAAATGAATTCCGAAATGCCAGTTCATGATGCGCCAGCGTTCAACAATTACTGAAATGCATTGATAAGAAATTCAAATTGATCTGCCCACGAACGCATATTGATCCACATAATAGAACTCAGGGTCTTGTATCGAGTCATTGTCGAATGCATATCAATTACTATTCGGGTCAATGCAACAGTTATGCTCTGAGATAAGCGTTTAAGTAAACAACAATCTCACTGCCAATTGCCTATTGCCCAATGACCCATGGAGCCCAGCGCGAGGCCAGTTTACATTTGTCGTGGCACCAAGGAGGGAGTTGATAATTAATTACAAACTAATTAATGCTTTTTGCTCATTTTGTCATCATCATCATCATCAGTACCGGCAGCAGCAGCATCATCATCACCGGCTGTTTGTATTGTTGTTCGTGACGTTCAAGAGATTAGCACGTGCCGGGTCCGACGGACGAATGCGAGAGGCAACAAAAACAAAAACCTACGTGACCAGCGTGTGTGCATACACTTATTATTATAAATTGCTTCTTGGATAAGCACTCAGAGATACTAGGCAAAGATACACGATGCACGAGTACTATGTGGCCGCGTCTCTTACGACGAAAGGTCATCAGAAGAACGGGATGGAAAAATACACAAAAAGGTTTATGACGTTGAAAGTACCGTTAGAAGTTTACATCCCCAGTGGCTACGAAGTAGAAAAAACGGCTTGAAGTACAACATCTCGAGTTGAAAGTGTTTTCGAACGCGACTTCATTAGAAGCTGCAGACAGATGGTGGTAAGTCGGCACGGAGACAAAGTGTAATACGGGAGTGTAAACTACAAGCATAATAAAGCGACACAAAAGATACACGAAACCTGAAAGAGATACTATTATACAACGAAAAAAAACAAAATCATAAAATCAAATTTGTGTACACGACGGAGTTATATCCCTCGAACAGGAGTCACAGTCGGCCATTAAACCATAATCGCGGCTATTAATTTACCAAACCTGAAAGGTTTAATTAATCTATCTCTGGTGCAATCTTTTCTCTTCCATTCCTCGCTTTCGTTTTGGTTTTTTGGTTGAAAAATTAATTAAACGTGGAGCATAGAGTACACGGTATCTGCACTGTATAGTAGCACTATCTACCCGAGTGTATGATTTCCCCACACTGCACTGAGCTTGGCTTTTCGCCGTATACAGGTCCGCATGACGTCTAGTTCGTACGTAGAACGTACTTCGTACAGTGGCTTGTTGTCATCATCGTCGTTGAGTCGTTGGTTGGGTTTCTTTGACGTTATTATAGGCACAAGTGGCGGGTAAGTATCTTGAAAATTTATAAACAAACTTAACCCGAATTTTAGGTCATGTACGTCGACTTTGTTCCAAGTCGGCGTTGCAATTTCCGTGGCGCATTAAAAACGAATACCAAATACACATGTGACGAGGTATCTAGATACAAACTGTAAATTGCTGAGGTTTTTTTTTAATACGTTCTGTGTACCGCGCGTACATTGTACACGAGGTGTATCTGACGAGCACTTAATGTCGCGTGTAGGCTTGTGATATGAGCACAAATTCGAGTTGTTGATCTGCTCCGAGATGCTGGTCAAGGGCTTTGTGACAGAATTGTTTATGGTTTTAGACACAACAACAACAAAATCTAACAAGTCACGTGCTTGAAACTTGAGGCATAAGTGGGTTCTAAGAACATCGCATGTGTACACCGAATCAGAAACCGATTTTGTGAACAAGATTTGTGGTCGGCGTTCGGTTAATGTTGCAGGTTTATGAGCTTGAAGTGTCTATTAAGCTGGTTGTTAGGTTTGTAAGATGTCTTTTGTGCAGGTGTGAAAATAAGTACTCAAAATGTGACGTAAGAAGATGAAGATAAACTCGTCTGCACAAAATCTTTCTGACGTAATTTTTATGGAAAAAGTCTGCACTTTAGGCTGGGCACAGGGGAGACGCGAAGTTTTTTTTGCAATTGGAAAACCGGTCATATCTTACGTAATAAAATTACTAATTAACATGTACATTTTCAGACCGAAATGCAATATTTCGAAGGTGTCCAATTGAATCTTAGCTCGAGCAGAGTATATCATCCAACAAGAGGTGTTATTTTAAACACCGTCTCATTGTTAAGCTTCTACCAGTCAACTCTACATATATGCAATGGCTTTCGATAAGTCAAAGCTAGCTAGCATTTTTAACAGAAGATAGCAAATGAAAAGAGTTCTTCGGAGCATCAGAGCATGAGACATGAGAATTACTCAATCTTGAGTTGGATATAAGCCTTATAGATTGAAGCCAAATCAGAGGAAGTGACGTATTTCCTGCATTGTTTAAGGAGACCTTAACCTCCTCCACTAAGAAAGAAGTTAAAGGGTCCCAACGCGACATTATTAAAATTGATTTCTCACAGCTCAGATCAGCTCTTTGTCTTGAGTTTTAGGAGGAAGTGTGTACTAAACAGAATGCTTCCGAGGCTTATGATATATTAATTCTATCTCTTATTGAACATATCAATCGCTGCAATATCAGAATTAAACCAGTGAAATCTAAGAAAAAATTGAAGCCATGGATCTCTAGTTACTTGGTTAATAAAATTATCCTAAAGAATCGGCTTCCAATTAAAAGTGCAAAGCATCCTTACAACTTCGCTCTAATCACAAGGTACAAGAAACTGTGTGCTCAATTAAAAAAGGAAAAAGCGATGGCAGAAACCAAGTCACCAGGAATTGACGGCATTCGAGCAATTGACATCGAAAGATATCCCGAAATCTTTGCTCCAATATTGTGCAAATTTGTAAATCTCAGCCTGACACAAACAAAGATACCTTCAACCCTAAAACCAGCTATTGTGAGACCAATTTATAAAGGAAGTGATAAAAGTAACGTATGTAACTATCGACCAATATCGATTCTACCAACAATTGAAAAGTGCTTGGAAGAAGTTATTTTGATTCATACTCTGATTCATAAAAGTCATTACGGATTCCAAAAAAGCAAAAGCACTGAAAAACTTACAGGAGAATTCGCCAATTGTGTTAATGAAAGTCTGGATAAAAGTCATCGCGTATTGGTATTGTTCATGGACTTTAGTAAAGCCTCTGATACATTAATGCACTCGAAGCTCTTAGAAGCGTTACATCGGATAGGAATACGAGGAGAAATGGAGAATTGGCTAGGAGATTACTTACATAATCGACAATTCCGCGTAAAGATAAACGGTGTATTAAGTAATAAGAACAACATACAATATGGAGTCCCTCAAGGTTCTAAGCTTGGACCACAATTATTTATACTCTATACAAATGAATTGCCACGCACCTTCAAACTATCTATTCCTTTTGCTTTTGCTGACGATATTGCAATTGTAGTACGCCACAGGTCATTGGAAACTGCGATTACAACAATGCAGAACGAGTTTGATGTTGCAGTCAAATGGTGTCACGATAACGGACTAGTGATCAATGCTTCTAAAACTAAATTGATGCACATTCGAAGCCCTAAGTTCCCACCAGCACAAAGACCAATATGCTTAAGCAATGACGCATGCTGCAATTCACAAAAACAGTTAATAGAGATGGTTGATAGCTATAAGTATCTAGGTGTCATCATTGATTGCCATTTTCTCTGGGACAAACACATTAATAAGTTGCGAAAGGACCTAAAGAAGGCTTTATACGCCCCAGCTCATTTGCGATTTCATGCCACATTGCCTATCCTGAATCAAGTATACCATTCACTATCACTAGTGGAGTCTAAGCTGCGATACGGTATACTTGCTTGGGGAAGTGCAGCCACAACTCATATCCGAAAATTACAAGGGTTGCAAACCACAGTGTTAAAGCAAATTAACAGCACTATTCCACGATACCATGAAGCCAGCTTTAAAGTTCTGGAGGTCGAACATATTTACAAGATGTCGCTAATTTTTGAGTTCTATGATGGCAACCGATTTATTTGTCCAATGAACCATGATGCAAACACCCGACGACGTGCCCAAGGGATGCTCCAATTACCCAGAAATTACAACACCTATGGAAGACGGCAGCTGAAATATAGCGTTCCATCAACATTAAATGAGTTACCCCGGAATTTATTAAACATTGTGAACGTTATTAATAAAAGTTTTTTCCTAAATGATTTAAATGTAAATTAATTTAATATAAAGCAAACAAAATGCGAATTATTTGATTAACTAAATGTTTATATAAAATACGCTCACGGTCTTCTTCTTCTTTTCCTTTTTCCAGCGTTGTTATGGTCAGAAGTGTAGGACCATAACCTTCCCACTTAACTGCATTCCTACTGGTCCGCTTGTGGGGTCCGCCGGTTTGACCTCAGAAAGTAGCGGCAGGCTTCCCGGTTTGGGAATACTTCATCGCTGAGGCCAATCAAATGCTGGTGTTTTTGCATTTGTTTGCACCAATTGTTTTTCGGCCTGCCTTTTTGTGACACGGGCATGCTCCAGATTTTTTTGTTTGATCTTACTCTTACAACACCGGTGATCTCCAGTCGTATCAACCGACTGATTTGCATGTACACTTGTGGGGCAGTTTAATGGTGGTATATGTGTCCCTAGGCTCACCTTGGTGTTTTCTAAATTGCCTAGATGTGATTTTTGTTTACCTTTGTTTTAGTCGCCTTTTACGACAAGCGAGTGGTATCGCTGCAGGGATATTCTTAACCCGTCCCTGCACGGAGGATAAAATACGCTCACGGTAAATTCATTATTCAAATTTGTTAGATAAATAATCTTCTGCAGACAAGAAAATGCTTCGCAGAAATTTATATGAATTGTTAAGATATTGTGAATAATAAAACTTAATCTAAATCTAATCTAAAAACATCATCCAAAATCCCAACAACTATTCGTGTTGACGAATCATCAACCTCTGACATATTTGAAATGACTAACCTGTTTAACGAATATTTTGCTTCCATCTCTTGTAGCTCATCCTCGCGTTACAAGCCGCAATTGCATCCCCCTCACTGTACTTCAAACTACTGCCCCGAGCATCTTCAGGGCAGCCAATTCAGTTTTCGAGCCAATAACCGCTTTTGAGGCCTTAAAAATTATAGGCTCGTTAAAAAACTCAAACTCATTCGGAAGGATGGTATTTCAAATAGGACACTTAAGAAAATTGGATGTTTTATAAATAGTTGATGTCTTTGCACATATGTATGTATATTCAATAAAAGTATATATTCGGCATCTAGCACAAAATAGTTTTGGGTGCGATGTTTTCTTTCATGCTCCTGAGTATCACAAATTCAAGTTCCACTGTACCTCCTGTTGTTCTTCCTTAACCTTTTACAATAATATGAGCTGTAGTGAAAAATGCTTTTCAATTGAGGTGGTTAATGAATTTAAATACTTGGGAATAATCATTGACAGCAGATTAAATTTTGTCAACCATGTTGCTTTACTAACAAATTATTTTCGGTCTACGCTTGGAACTTTTTTTACCTGCATAAAGTTTGTTCTAACGAATTGTTGAAAATAGTTTATTATGGTATTTTCCACTCCAAATTGCAATATGGTATTACATGCTGGACTGGTATATATTTCAATAGATTACGGCCGTTGTTGATTTTACAAAAAGCTGTTCTAAGAAGAATATGCAATAAGTACCGTATGCATCCTAGTTTTTCGTTATTTCGTAATTTGAATATTCTTCCAGTTCGTCACCTCTATTGCTTGAAAGTGCTAAATTTTTTTCTAAGATCAGGAAATATAAACTACAAAGTATTTGATACTCATCGCTTGCGAAGCAATTTATTTATAACAATTTATCGTACAACTGCATTCCGAATTTTTTACTCTGTAGTTTCGTGTCGCTTATTTAATAAACTGCCTATCAACATAAAAATAGTACATTCATCTGGCACATTTGTTAAACTTTTGAAACGCTGGCTTTTTTAGTTTGAATATAATAACCTGGAGTCTATTTTAAACAACATGACTTAGTCCTTATTCTGATATTTTGCGAATTGAAGATTAAAGTTTTCTCTTGCTTTCGTTTTAGTAGTTAAAACACTTTCTTTTTAAAAGGGTCACCCCACCCATATTTTTAATATATACTATCATATCTAACTGAAATGACATTTAACTCTATTTTGTTATAAATACCAAATGTCATTAATATTTCTCCTGAATTTGTATCATATTTATACATATTTATATATATCTATTGAGTTATGTAATGTTATGAATGAGAAATAAATAATTTACAATACAATACAAAAAAAAATACAATACAATAAATATATAAATATTGCCAGCGTTACTGGCAGCCCCTACTCAGTGGTCATTCGAACTAAGTGTTCAACGCACATGTCAAGGATTTAAAGTTTTTTCGGTTTCAACGGCACAAGTACTATTTATGCAGGCTTCGCATTGGGTTTTAGAAGCATTCTTAATTATGCTGTCGAGTTCAGAATTTGCTTAACATACGCTGCCACTCTAGTTTTATGGCCGAGGAACAGGCATTCGAGTTTCAGAATTATTATGACAAATTTAGATTAGTGTCGTCAGCGAAGCAGACAGAAGATCATTTATAAAAATGAGGAAGAGTGTCGGTGACAGAATAGAACCTTGGGAAACCCCAGATTTAATTTGGTGGATATTCGGCTTAAAAGACCCGAAAAGTTATTTCTAATCGACATAAAATCCTGATGCCGAACTTTGTCAAATGTTTATATCAAGCGCAACAATCTTGCTGTCACCAAGGTTGTGCAACGATTAGTTCCACTTTTCGGAGAGATATGCATCAGTGGACCTGTTGGTACGGAAACCATGATGGTCATTTAAAGGTTTGCACGATTGAAGATATCTCATAAGCTGACGATTTTTTAGCATTCCCAGAAAGAAGTGATTTTAGCGTTATGGGTCGATAGGTGGAGGAAGACGAAGATTTGCCAGGTACTTGAGTTCTTGAGCATCATTCACAATTTTTTCAGCTATTTCACACCGGGGGTTGCTTACATTAGCACGCATAAATTTGGTATTCTCTGTATTTACTTTTATGTCGAGCTCAAGGTGTCGTTTGTAGCATTTCGTTGTACATAATAAAAAGCAATGAGGCAAGTGCACAGCCCTGCTTTGCTCCTGAAACAGTAGGAAAGCACTCGGCAGCATGAAGCATTATACTGTTAGTGGTTTTAAAGATTTTACTTCTAGCAAAAATATTGACCAAATAATGTCACGCCTTAGTGCCTCAAACGCTTTAGTTTTTTTTTTAGTTTTTAATTCATTTTTATTCATAATTTCTTAGATCTATCTTACCCTAGACAAAAATGCTTAAAAACTAGCTTAACTATCTTAACAATCTAGATATCTTACTGGCCCTAAGCGGACACTCTACTCAACTTAAATCTATGTCTTTCGACAACTATATCAACTTACCACTAACATTACTATAAATAGCTTAAGCTAAGAAAAATGTTTTTTTTATTAAAAACTTAGCATATGATCATTTTTTGTATTATATATAAAACTTAAGCCTACCTTAATGTAACTAAACCTAACTTATTCTACCTTAACTAAAATATAAATATATAAATTATATACATAATATATATTTAATTTCCGTGCAGGGACGGGTTAAGAATATCCCTGCAGTGATACCTCTCGCTTGTCGTAAAAGGCGACTAAAACAAAGGTAAACAAAAATCACATCTAGGCAATTTAGAAAACACCAAGGTGAGCCTAGGGACACATATACCACCATTAAACTGCCCCACAAGTGTACATGCATATCAGTCGGTTGATACGACTGGAGATCACCGGTGTTGTAAGAGTAAGATCAAACAAAAAAATCTGGAGCATGCCCGTGTCACAAAAAGGCAGGCCGAAAAACAATTGGTGCAAACAAATGCAAAAACACCAGCATTTGATTGGCCTCAGCGATGAAGTAATCCTAAACCGGGAAGCCTGCCGTTACTTTCTGAGGTCAAACCGGCGGACTCCACAAGCGGACCAGTAGGAATGCAGTTAAGTGGGAAGGTTATGGTCCTACACTTCTGAGCATAACAACGCCGGAAAAAGGAAAAGAAGAAGAAGAAGACATAATATATATTTAATATATACATATATCTTTTTTTTTTGCTTTTCTGTTTTATATACAATATATATACCTTACTACTACCTACCCTACCCTACCTTACCCTACCCTAGCCTATGTAAGCCTGCCATTGGTGTTAGGCAGGCCATGCCTTGAAGAGGCTGAAGCTCTCAAAGTGTCCACTGACGTAGCTCCTTCCAAAAGCGTTGATGCTGTCAGACTACGTTTCCCCGATCCCGGCGTGAGACCGATCTACAGAACCTGAGGCGCTCGGGCTCACGGAGCGCGACATCGGGTTCGTAGAGGAATCGCCGTTCCACGGAATTGCGACCCACGTGGAAGATTAGCGGTACCGCCAATCTATCCTGGATCAGCCCACATCTATCTAAATAGAGGAATGTTTCTGGCGGCACAAAGCCATTAAGGCGCACTCTCTCGTGATATAAATCGTTGGGGTAGTATCCCCCGAAGGTCAGGCTATTGACCGAAGTCATTTCTCTCGCAACGTGGCTTCGAATCAGTTTGATCAAAAAATTATCTATCCGTACAATCCTGGCCCTATTGTATAGGACCTCGTTCGGGTAAAATTTCGTGTACTCAGATTCGGGTGTCCTATGTAGCCCAAGACAAGTCCTGAGACATTGTCTCTCAAACACCCGAATCCTTTCCATTAAGCTGGCTCTCACATTGAACCAGACGAGACATCCATAGGCAACCATGGGCCTGATTAAGGCCATGTAGCAGATTACCTTCACCTTAGAATCAAGTTGGCTGCTATGACACAGCCATCTTGTCAGAGCGAAAGTGCCCCGGGCCCTTGCCAGAGCAGCATGTTTGTCAAAATATAGATACTGATCCAGCACGATCCCAAGGTATCTGACTACACTTTGTCTCGCCAGTGGACGTCCGTCCGGTCCTAAAATTAAGAACCTGCGCCAATTTTTTCTAGTGTCCCGAGATGCCCTAGACAAAGGCGTTCTAAACAAAATAGTTTCTGATTTCTGGCAGTTGATTCTCAACTTCAAGTCATAACAATACTGCTGAATTTTTTCGAAGTCACGCTGCAAGAGAGTGACAATGACGCCGATCGTTGGACCTGATCTGTACGCGATTAAATCGTCCGCATACGCTATTGAATGGTGAAGAGAAGCTATCAAATCACTGAAATAAATGCTGAAAAGGATCGGCAAGTGCCTCAAACGGTTTTGCAAAGTTGATGAACGTCAGGTAAAGGGGTAAATTATATTCAGCTGAGCGCTCTACTAATATTCTTGCAATATGGATATAGTCAATACACGAGTGTCCAGATCTAAAGTCAGACAGGCTAGGTCTGATGACTTTATCTAGTGGTGCGGCTATACGGTCCAGAATGATTTGATTTATATGATTGCCGGCAGGATGGATATTCATTTTTACGATGTGTTTTCACATTTTTACGATCACCTCTTTAGTTAGATCCATGTTAATAAACCTATTTTGAGGGCCTCTTGACCTTATTTCAAATCTTTCTTAGATTTCATCGTGTACAACGTTTAGAGTTTTCTGAAAGTAGGTTTTATACAACGCAAGATTTTTCTCTTTGCAAGTCCCTAGCGCTCCCTTTTCATCTAACAATGGTGCTGCACAGGCCGCTCAACTTTCGAATAACTTAATACAAATTTCTTAAATCATTTTTGCCAGGTGCGATTGGTGCATTCTTTCCTAGTTTTTATGTATACAAATATTGTTTTTCATCTATTCTGGAAAAGACCAAAAGTCATATGTTAAGTTTTTTTTAATAAAACTATTATTTTTCTTAGCTTAAGATATGATAAGGTTGAGGTAAAGATATGATCAGTTATATAGTTGTCGAAAGATATATAATTAATTGGTCCAGTTTGTTTTAGAGTGTCCGTTTAGGACTGCTTACGTAGTAGTTTTGCCAGCGTGGAAGGATACCTCTTCGGACGTATGAAAGGAATACCATCACAGCCAGCGAATTTCCGCACGTTGAGATCTTTAAGTACTGTTGCAACTGTACGAAAGTCGATTTGACTCCTTAAATACAGGGAGACGGAGTAAAATTTAAAAGCTTTAAGCTGATTATTATTAATTGTGCAGAAAGTAGATTGACTTTGTGTAAAGAGTTGACTACGGAGATGTCATTGCAAACGAGCAGGGGGGTTGGAGACGAGACGAACATTTTTCTGTTATTTGCAAATGACATTCATTTCACCACTTTTTGCCTCAACTAAGAGAATTTGACATATCCAAACTATCCATTGCAATTATGTCTAACTGGTTTAAGCTTGTTCCGGTTTTCCTCAGAGGAAACTCAACTCTCTTAATTTAATTGTCTCTTTACAGCTCGAGTCGTACCACGCATTCGCTTTGAGTTTGATACTTTCCACCCTATGGGGAATGAAGGATCTCATGCCCAGCAGAAAGTGCTTAAAAACACCACTTGACAAAAGCCAGAGAACCACACACGATCTTGTACTTTCGCTGATCGGATGCTGTTAATGAATAAACAAGCTTAAAATTTTTACACACAATTATTTAGAGTAACGAGACTCATTTTCATTTGCCTTGATACGTAAACGAACAAAATTGTCTAAGCTGAGGCAAACTGGAGCACACTCTCCATCGGATTTTGGGTTGGCGGTGTCGTAGGGCCATATTTTTCGAAAATGTTGGTCTCACCACCGTTTGGTTATCAAACGATATTGATAGATATTTTTTTGCCAGAAAAGACAAGATCGGCGTCCATTTTCAGCAGGATGGTGCATATGGCATTAGGCAAGACTCCATTAAGCAATACAGGAGTCAATGAGTCTCCGAGCTCGTACGACTTAACAAAATTACTTTTTCCCAATGACAAAGTCAACGCCAATGTTACACCAACGATTAACCAAAAAAAAATGAAAGCTAACCATCTAGAGGATCGGCCATTTTTTAGTTTCTTCTAGATTAGAAGAGCTGCTCCATCAGGCCATCCGTCATGGACCGGAACAGGTACTAGTCGGAAGGAGCGATGTCTGGGAAATATAGCGCGTGAGATAGGAGTTCCCATTTCAGTGAGTCCAAGTATGTTTTTCTGACTTGAACAACGTTGTTGTGCTGTTCAGTTTGAAAGTTTGTCGTATTGTGGCGTTTATTCCTCCTTGGTTGTTTATTTTGATGCATGGCTACCAAGCCCCAAGGTTTTTTTTTCCCTTTGGGTTATCGTAATGAGTCCCTCGATGCAAAGTGAATTCTTTCCGCTGAAGCAGCATTTCGATCGTGAAAAAAATTCTATTATTTCAATTAGTATGGACCCGATTTCCCCTGGCTTTCAAACGATAGGAAATAACTTGGTGAGCTACGGCCAATAGATCTGCAGGTTCTAGGTGTAACTGATGCAATAATGCCTCCAATTCGGTACATTCTAACCTTTCACCAGCCACTCCCCCACGAAGAAACACCTGTCAACCATCCGTTCTTTCGAATCACGAAAGGCCGAACTTGTGGCAAACAACCCTTATTTGTCTCAAAATATCACAAATTTGATGATGAGGAATTTTTGACAAATTTGTGCAAGCTTACCAAGCGATGTATCTGTCTGATTTAATATTTCTAGCCAGCATGTACCACTAGCGCCCTCTAATAGAAATGGCGAATTCCCATTTGTACACCCATTACTATCCCCACACCTTGTACTTTAGACTCTTCTGGAAAGAAAAGAAATAAATAAATCTTCCTAAGCACGTTAGCTTGAAAAAGAAACGAAACAACAGCAATTGCCGATATTGACAAGTTTTAATTTCTGGAATTCGGTTTTTACAATAGCACTTAGAACTTTCAATCGTGACCTTTTACTATGCTTAGGTAATGATGTCTCTTTAAGGTACCACTTATCAGTTGGAACATAATAAGAGCACAATGACCAACGTCTGGTAAATGCGATCTTCGGGGCACCATTGTAGTATTATTGTTTTTTTAAGAATATATGTATGAAGTATGTATGTAACAAAAAGGAATTCCCAAAATTCAACAAATTCCGAACAAATTTTGGTGCCACATACAGGTGTGAAAATTTAAAGTGAAATTAAAAGCGTCTTATCTGGTTGCCACTTCGACATGGTTTAGGACCATTTCGTCAATTTTTTAACATTTTGTTGGGTGCTAAGGTACCCAGGAAGGCTATCATCTTCACAGCCTTATTGGAAATGTTCATATGTATATTAGTAACAAATAAGCGAAAAGTATTATAACATTCTTAAGTTTTTGCAATGTTGATTGTCTGATGTGCTTTGGAAACAAGTTAATAATTGGCGATCGAGCCGACAGTTAAACTTAGGTTCCATAACTAGTTAAGGTAGTATCGTAAAAATGTCCACCACCTATTTCGCCCTTCTTGTGCTCTGTTTCTCTTCGCAATAGAGACACAATTCCTGATGTCGTCGACATTAGTCTTCTTTTTAACAGCTTCCACTCTCATCTATACAATATCTACAATGTCAGCCAGGTAGGCCCAATTGTGAGGTAGCTGCGGCAAAGTAGTCAAACCTGCCACGAAGCTCCGTTTTCTTCTGCGGAAGAGAGGACAAAAAAATCCAAGATGGAGCAAATTGCGACGTTCACGCTTCGAGTAAGAAAAACAACTTGTTGATCACCTTATTCGGTTTACTACAACTTATTTTGGGTTCAGGAGATAACGAGGTCCAATCTGGCCTTTCTATTCGTGGAACATACAAAAACCTGGCAACCAGGCGGACGATTGCGCTAAGGATAACATCCCTGTCGCGGAAAATCTTTTTTGTTCAAAGACACAACAGCCACAAGTAGCAAGGTTAAGCTATCACCTATCATGGGACCACAATGATCAGTGCAATCAATTGTTCAGAAGTTATGTGGATTTAACGACGTCAATCGAACAAAACCAACTTTTTCAAGCTAATATGTATGTATGTACGAGAGTGGTCTGATAAGTACTTAGCCTCACCGGATAGCGCCAGTATCGCAAGAGCATCTTACTATCGTGTAGTACATTCTACTACGTAGACGGCTCTGTAGAAATTTCAGCCGGATCGAACTCGTAGTTTTGTTTTGACCGGAAATGGAAAAATACCAATATGGGTCGATGATTCGATTCTTGTTTTTGGAAGGGAAATCGCGCAGCGAAATCAGAGAGCGTTTGAATGCTGTGTACGGTGACTTTTCTCCTTCGATTGCGACCATCAAGAATTGTTTTAACGAGTTTCAACGTGGTCGCACGTCGGTTTTTGATGAGCCACGTCCAGGTGCCCCGAAAACGGCACGGAGGATAACGTGACAAAAATCCACGATCTAGTATTGGCAGATCGAAGGTGCGCGAGATAGCTGAGACAGTAGGCATTTCAAAAGATCGCGTGTCAGCGCGATGGGCGCCGCGTTTGCACACTCCGGACAACAAGCGCAACCATGAGACCACTTCAGAGCAGTGTTTGACGCTGTTAAGCGCAATCCGAAGGAGTTTCCGCGTCGTTTTGTGACAGTCGACGAAACATGGATTCACTGGTAGACATCAGAGACCAAGGAACAGTCGAAACAGTGGACTTCACCCGGCGAATGTGCTCCGAAGAAGGCGAATACTGTCCCATCGGCCGGCAAGGTGAGGGCCCCCATTTTCTGGGATTCACAAGGTGTGATCCACATCGACTACCTGAAGAAGGGCAAAACGGTCACGAGGCTGTAATATGCCAAATTATTGGGCCGATTCGACGCCAAATCGAAGAAAAAACGACGAAAAAAGTGCTCTTCTACCATGATAACGCACCGGCTCACACCTCCGCCCTCGCCACGGCCAAATTGGTCGAATTGGGCTACGAACTGCTGCCCCATCCACCGTATTCTCCAGATTTGGCCCCGTGCGACTTCTTTTTGTTTACAAATTTGAAAAAGTCACTCGCCAGGCTGAAATTTCAGTCGAATGAGGAGGTCATCGCCGCCACGGAGGCCTACTTTGCAGACCTCGAGAAAACGTATTTTTCAGACGGGTTAAAGAAGTTGAAGCATCGCTGGGTCAAGTGTATCGAGCTAGAAAAAGACTATATTGAAAAATAAATCACCATTTCGCGAAAATGTTTGTTTTTCTTTTGTAGGCTAAGTACTTACCGGACCACCCTCGTATATTAGCTATATTTAAAATATTTTTATATACGGAGGCACCAGGTCGATCTTATTTCCAAGCCAAGGTCTTTAACAAAATTAGCCACAATGTGGACTGAGATATCCCCAATTCCTGTGGGAAGACTATTACGACCGAAATTTGACCGTGAATTTCACCGTGAAAACAAGAAGGGCTTGATTGATAATTTGACATTGAAAGATCGCAAAAGAAGCTTAAGGTTGCGCTTGTGTTAAAATGCAAAATTGTCACGTCCTCAGTAAAAAACCTTGTACCATGGGAAGTGATAAGAGTGTGACTTGTTTTTCCCTTCTTGCGATGATTATTTTTATTTCATCATTTATCTCTAATCTATCAAACCTAGAAGTACCTAGAAGACTAAACCGTCAATCATGGAAATATTCGTACCTGATATTTCACCTCCTTGGAACTTTATTAGCGAACAAGTTTTGCTCTTTTTACTCTTCGTTCGACTTCTGAAAGAGGTATGTGACCCGTCGGTTCACCATACATTAAAAGAAATCTTGGAGGTGCACTTACGGATGCGCCTATTAATGGCCCTCCTAATCTTAATCTGTGAGGAAAGTCAGTAGTGGACATCGTCTTCTTCTTCATAAGTATTCCGTGATTCTCGTGGATATGGAATGGATCTCCACTGATTTCGTGGCGCCAATACTCGAATAACATTTGCAATTCACTTTGGCTCATGATGCGTGTCGACCACTTTTCATACTTATGGAACCTAGCGATTCTGATGAGTTAAGTGAATCTTTGTCAGAATGATTTGTACGTGGACCACACAAGTCCACTATAACAAAAGAGTCTCCGAGCTTTTATTTACGTTTGTCCGACTCTACTTAATGAAACCGCAATCCTCCCTCCTTCACTCTGACATTCCTTTCCACTTGATCCTACAACATTGCAACTCCCATTCCATTGGCCAAGCGACCAATCGTCCCAGTTCCATTCAATTTATCAGGACAACAACGACAACAAATCTGTTTACTGTTTACCCGAAAAAGAGCAAAAAAAAGGACTTCCAACTCCATGACCAGAACGTATGTAAGTTCTCTGTTTTTGTGCTCATTCACAGATTCTCCATATATCATTGCCGCCTGACATCCCGAGAAGACACGATTACAATCTTCACTTAATAAACCGTCATTTATAACGGACATCAAGAACCAAATGCCAGCACCCACCCCGGCTGACCTCATTCCAGCTCCTGCGTCTTATGTTTTTTTATTTCTTATATTCTTTTCGTCCTCCAATCCGTCGAAATTGATTTAGAGATATCCATATGTGAAAGTACTTTCTCAGGGATTCCTTTGTTGGGCAGGGGTAAACAATGGAGTCAGCTTGGCTCCGTGATGCTCCGGGAACTAGGTGCAGGGATTGGGGTGTTGCATGGAATATGCTGGTCTACCACCATCAAGCCCTCATGTCAGTTAAATAACTCACCAACTTGTACATAGACTTGGATTATTTCCACGGCGATACCGGTTAAAGTGCACAGATCATGAGAAAGGTAAACAAAGTGCTGAGTGGATAAATCGACAAGTCGGTCGGGCAGATGCAGATGATTCCGAGCGAACAGAGTTCTAACGCTTTTTTTCTTCTTTTCAATTCCCAGTTGTGTGTGGCTGTGAAGTCGGGAGATGTACTTTGGGTAGGATGAAAGCTATTCGATGAGTCATACTCGTAGGCACGTTAAACCTTAAACAGTTCTGCGAGAGTCAGTAGACAAAAATGCGGTATGTAGTTGGTGCACGAGGTAATGGAGTAGTCACAGCGACCTGCCATTAGTCATCACGATAGGCAGTAGTGAGCAAACGTTGCAGGGGTCTTCAGTTGTGGAATGTGTTTGTTGGATATGCCATGTGGACTGTGAACCTGGGTATGTTGAATAACAATTAAAGGAAATTATTGGTCATTTAACGGCTAATGCAACGATAATGATTCGTTAAACTCATCTAGAAGTTATGTTATAAAGAACGAGGCATCAAAACGGATATTTAAAACACGTTATAAAGGGTCGTCCTACCAAATCCGTGTTTGGAATAAAGTGGTCTGTCTAGTGCCTTTTTCAATAGCGCAATAATCATGTTCTAGGGGAATAGAGCAAATCAAATAATTTATAGTCAGGACATGATTAACATGTCTCAATCAATGTTTCTCCTTCCTACATACATATGTCTCTACAAATTTACTTTGGGAAAGGCTGTCTTTTATTCTGATGCATCGTCTAAATACTATTTAACCGAAAACTAGGTTTCATAGACAATTTATTTGTAGAGTTAGAAATAGGCATTGAAGATCTTATTGTTGCTATTAAATGCCAATGGCCGCAAAGGAACTTCTCAGTCATCTGTGGTCGCTCGTGAGTTTTTTCTTCTATCGGTGAAAGTAACAAACCATCACAGAGACAAAGAAGGAAAATAGGAAGAACAGGTGGATCTCTGCATTTCCCCCATCAAAGGCTGTAACCCCTCAGCCATTCTTGCTTATAGCATCGCTTGGTAAAAATGGAAAACTCTTGCTTGCAGCCAGAACCTTTTCTTTATCAATACTCAGATCTGCCATCTACATTATGGGGCAAAAAAAAAACCGGAATTTTTTAATGCTGCCAATAGATGTCGACACTAGCATTAGAATAACATCGAAACGGCAATTTCGTTTTTTACCATCGAAATCCGATCAATCCCATGAAATCTTAGGAAAGTCTCACGCGTCATACGAGGCTCTCTGGCCAACACAAGATCTATTTCAAGTCTGCGCAATTGCTTTCGTACGTGGATGACACTGAGATAATTGGGTGAGCACAGCGAAACGTCAATGAAGCATTGAAGCAGAAGCGGCTAAAATGGGTCTTTCGGTGAACGAGGGTAAAACAAAACATCCAAAAAAGACGCACAACACCGACGTCTTGGTCAGAACACCACAATATGGCTAGACCATGTAGAGCGAATGGACATGACAGCTCAGGGCCGAAGAGTCTTCGAATCCAACCCTGGACGACGCAGCAGAGGACGACCGAATCTAAGGTGGCGTAAGCAGGTGGAAGGGGACCTAAACCAACTGGAAGTGCGGCACTGGAAACAACCGGCAAAAGATCGTGCCAGCTTTAGACTCTTGTCGGTTGAGGCCCAAGTTTACACCGGACTTTAGCGCCATCTAAGATAAAGAAGAGCTCATCAGAAATGAAGTCAATACGATTCCAGAGAGTTGGCAAACATGAACCAATTACCAAGGTATAATCAGCTATATTTCTAAAAATTAAAAGAGGCTACAAGTAGGCTACTTTGTTAGATTTTTTCAAACATAGGTTTAACTATTTTGAAGCAGACAAGATATAAATATGCTTAAGTGATTACCATGGAGTATAGGTGAATCGCTAAACATTTACGGAAAGAAGTTGTGATAGAGAGACCACAACTTCTTTCGCTAAGATCCTTTAACACCCACACAATACCCAGATTTTTACAGAGTAAATAATGTCAACCCTCTCTCAAAAAAGCTGCTTCTTATACACTGGATTTTAATCCACTCCCTTCAAGACCAAAGTTGGCAAGCCTGCAGAATGATTCAAGATGAAATGAGATATAATATGTCTGTCTATCAAAGACATATACAGAGATTTGGTGAAAACATTGGGGCACTCTGTTCCTCCATAATTCAGAGTAGCATGCTGGGCGAATGAGTTTAAGCTGAACAGAACATCCACTGAAGATGGACTTCGCAAAGAATATGCTCTCAGTGAAGATAAGGTGAAAAAAATTGTGTTGGCAGTTCAAAAAGTGACAATCAACCATATAGCTGCGGTCAGAAGGATCTCATATGGCAGCGTTCAGTGAATACTTCCCAACTAATTGCATATGCAAAAGGTCTCTGCGCTGAGAAAAACAAGTCGACATTTCGAGGGTGAATCTCGAGAATTTCCAAGCAGATCAGGAAATCTTTTGTTACATTTCGTGGTCATGGATTCTGATCTTGAAACCAAACAACAATCGATGACTTGGAAGCCAAAGAAATTCAAAGTGTAAAGTTCAGTGGAAAATGTTATGGCAACCGTTCTTTGAAATGCTGAAGAAATAATTATGGTGGAATATTTGCAAGAACGGACACCAAATGAGAGGATTGCGAGAGGTCATTAAAGACCGGCTCACAAAGCCGCAGTTGCGATGGTTGGGGTAGGTTCCTAACTTCTAACTTTTCGTAGGCTCAAGAAACACGTACGAGGCAAAAAATTTTGAGGACGATAGCGATGATATGACCACTTTTGTGGCATTTTTTTCTAAGAGAATTTTGGGCTTAGAAAAAAATGGACTTAATCATTGACTTGGTAGGAGACTATGTAGAGCAATAAATTTTTTTTTTAATTATAATCACTGAGTTTTATTTTAATTATCATCAGTTTTGGATCAACCCTCGTAGGAATACATATGTACTTGAGACGACCAAAGAATTCCGAACTTGATCTGAAATACAAAAAAAAATCGTGTTTGAGGTAGTTTAATGATTTATGTTTTGATTTATGAATCGATCTAAATGATCGAGAAAGAGGTAAAGTGCTGCAGACAACGTCAACATATTGAACTCTTAAAAGACCTTCCAGTCCGAAGACCTAATTTTAAATAGAATGTCTTGCGCTAAGTAAAGAAAGAGATTTTTAAAAAAGCAAGTAAGAAGTTAGTAACCGGAACAAGTCGATGATGACGTGGGTAGTGTGTCGGCCGCTGACGCAAGACGAGCGAGTTCGGATCCCGATAACACCAACGCCATCGAATGATTATTTCGCGGCTTCTCTCCTCGGCGGAGTAGTGGAAAAACCTCCCGTTGTACACTTGCCTTGAAAAGGCTTCTCGGCTCTCGCCGTTCGGAATCGGCATTAAGCTTTAGGTTCCGTTCACTTGTGTGAAAAAACAAATCGCACACAACATAAGTGAATAAAAAGAAGCTTGGCTCCGGCTCTTCATGAGCTGTAACGCCATCTAAGGTGTCTGTCTAGCAGTACAATGGACCAGTATTTGTGTCTGAGTGCTCCAACAGATAGCAGCAGCCTCCAACAAGAAAAAAAAAAAAAAAACTGGAACAAAGCCGACCTCAAAAATGAAAGCTGCAAGGTTGCAATTTGCAAAAATGTATTAAAACTGGATCGAAAATGACTAGGAAGCTATTATCTCAACTAGTGAGGGCAAATGTAACTTCATTCAGCGCGCGCGGAGAATTTTTTGAATTTTTAGAATAATAAAAGGGAATTGGCTTTTAACAATAGTCATATAATGAGGAAACTTCTAAAGTTATGGGAACCCCCTTATCCAAGGTTAATAGCAGGACGAAATTAATAATCTGTTTGCCTTACTGTAGTAAAGGCTGAGCCCGATAACGAAAACAAAGGAAAAAGCCTTGGTTCGACGAAAAATGTGAAAAATAGGCAAAAGACCCTAATTTTCTAATGCTTAGTATCGATTTAAGCTTTCGCTAGCTGAACGTGAGCAGTAAGTTTAAGCTATAGCTCAAGGCGAAATTATTTCACAGTTTGCTTTTATTCTCAGTACAATAGTTCACTGACATTTTGTAGGTCACCTTGGTTAAAATCGAAGTCTAAATTTTACAACAAGTGAAATAAACGTATTTGTTTCACTCGTTTCAAAATATAAAGATCATTGAATAACCAGGGTTACAAGACATACTGGACATGAAAACAAAGGACGAAATGTCATATCTGAAACATACGAGATATGCGAAGGGTTTTTTTTTTTTTTTTTTTTTTGAAATTGGGGCTAGTGCTAACAAGTAGTATAGAGCAATGCGACCAGTGTGGGTCTATTTTGCCTTCTAGCCGATTAGACGAGGATTTCATCTACGTTCTTAATAAAGCTGCGTATGTCCCTCGTAGGAGCTGAGAAGAGATTCCTAAGATGGCAGAGGGCAGCACACTCGCATAGTATAGTTTCCTTGTCCTCTAGACAGAGTCGACACTCGGTTTCAGACGAGTGGTTAATTTTGTTAAGATGATATCTCAGACTACAGTGTCCTGAAAGGTGGCTGACCAATCTTCTGACTGGACGCAGACTCTATTATATTTGAGAATATTGATAGGGAGTTTGTTCAGGGGCCGTATGAATCCTTTCGATTGTCGGAGTGCTTGAAAGCTGTCTCAAATTTGCAGGTGTTGCAATTTTTTCCCACCTGTCTAATAGAAAATTAATCTTTGACTTGGGGATTCCGCAGAAAGGTTCGCACATACATACAGTTGTGTTCACAAAAATAGCAGTGGTCCCCAAATAAGACAAAAATGTTCGAATTATTCAAACTATTCGTTTTTTAAAAAAAAAAAACAATATATAGCAAATTAAAGTATTTCATATTAACGTTCTTAAAAAATAACAAATGATTATTTATTGTTTTTTTAAATATGCAGAAAAAACTTAAATTATATTACATATTTGGTTGTTCATAAAAATAGCAGTGCTTAGTACTTATTGTATCTAGAAAACATTAACAGAAAACTAAATTAAGAAAACGGTAAGAAATCATAAATAATCATAGCTTACTGTTAGTACTTTGTGGCATAGCCATTGTTTTTTTATGACCGAGATACATCGATGTTGCATTGAGTCCACCAAATTGCGACACCTCTCGTCTGGTACAGCTTGCTATGAGTCTCGCACTACCTCCCACAATTCTTTGACATTCTTCGGTTTTCGCTCAATGACGGCATTTTTAACATCGCCCCACAAGTTTTCGATGGGGTTAAGGTCAGGCGATTGTGCGGGCCACTCCATTACAGATATTCTTTTCTGTCCAAACTTTACTCGTTTCGCCGTATGTTTTGGGTCGTTGTCGTGTTGGTAGACCCAAACTAACGGCATTTCCTCTTCGGCATACGGCAAAATATTATTAAATATTCTGCAGCGTCCATTATGCCTTTGATAGGATATATAGGCCCAACCCCGTAGTATGAGAAGCACGCCCATATCATGAGCTTTGCACCTCCATGTTTAACTGTCTTAACTGTGTACCGAGGATCGTGTGCCGCATTTTGGGGTCTTCTTATATACTCCCGACGACCTTTGGACCCAAAAAGAACGACTTTGCTCTCATCGCTCCAGAGAATATTCCTCTATTTCTCCTTTGACCACTCCTGATGCGCTTTTGCGAATTCCAATCTTCTTGCCACATGTTTTTTTGTCAAAAGTGGTACTTTGCGAGGACTTCGAGCTGGTAAATTAGCTTCAAGCAGGCGTCTTCTTACCGTAACAGCGCTCACAGAGAGTTGGAGTTCGTCTTTTATTTTGCTGGAGCTTATTGACGGAGTCTGGTTTGCCAACTGTATGATCTTCCGGTCAGTTCTCTTAGAGGTCATTCTTTTAGGACCGCGAATTTCGGGCTTATTTTGCCATTACTCACCATTTTAGCGGAACATCCTATGATATTCTGGATGCACTGGTAAATTTTCCCCTCGCTTCGTAATTTTTTTATTAAATTTCGCATTTCTTCTGTGCAATGCTTTGATCGGCCCATTTTGCTAATTAAAATAATGCTAAACTAAGTAAAAATGAAGTAACACAAAGGAAATAAATAATTACTCACAAGAAAAAAATAAACAATTTTTTTTTTAAATCTTTTATTGATCACAACACGGACACTGGTATTATTATGAACAGTCGTCAACCATAGCCTTTCAACGAATGTGTTTTAAAAAACGGAAGGATATGCATTTATGAAAACCATAAACCTCTAATACGATAGCTGAGGTCCCGTTAGATGGAAAAACCTAATTCAAAGTTCTGCGAAAAGCAGGTCATGAAAAAAAAAATTGTTATTTTTTAAGGCTGTGTGAGCACTGCTATTTTCGTGAACACAACTGTATATACCTTCCGCAGAAACCTTTCCTAGCGAGTTGGTCGGCGATTTCGTTACCTTTGAGTTCGTACTATACGTGTCACTTTGAGCGCTGCCTGACTCTCTGTGAGTATATTGGTGGTAACACCTCTTATGCCAGTCTCTATGTTGAGGTTGACGCACGTTAGGATGGGGTATAGTTCGCCTTGGAAGACACTAAGACTTATTCCCAGGGCCTTCGATATCTTCCTATATGGTCCAAAGATGCCAGCGCCAACATCAGAATCCATCTTGGAGCCATCTGTGTACCACGTGAGGCCTTTGACATTAACAAGGGATCATTTAGTTTTCCCAAGCTGTGCGATTTGGGCTGTGATAATCACATCCAGGTCAGGACGGTGTTATAGATATGTGACCCGATGGTCTACACGGCCGGTCCATTTCCGAGCGGAGGAATCTGATTGTACTACGTATAGCAACTTTTTTACTAAAAGGTTCAGTAGAGTAATCCGATCTGTGCCTCTTGGACTGCTTGCGGACAAGTAATGCCGAGATATGCTAGGCCCTGAAGGCGTTGAAATTTAACTATTGTAGTTTTCTGTTCAACTTTTGTCAACCATAAAGCAGACGCATAAGTGATGATAGGACTAAATTTCGTGGTATAAACACAGTGGATTGCCTTAGGTTTCAATCCCCAGGTTTTACCGTAGGTACGTCGACAGGCCCACGGTGCCTTAGTCGCCTTTGCAAGTTTGATGCGAAGGGTTGCAACAAGTGTATCATAGCGTCCACCTTTTCTTAAACTGGTGCTGAAATACGTCATGGGCTCCCTTCAGGAAAATGATGGGTATATAACCTTTAATGGAATCGCTTCGCTCTAGCTTACGTTGACGATCTGGTCCTTCTGGGAGATAGTGTGGAAAGAGTCAAGAGAAAGAGAGTTTAATAGTGGGGGGAAAGGAAGTAGGTTTAGAAATAATTGGAAAGAAATTCAAATATGTGGTGGCTGTTCTTTTGAGAAAGTGGACGATTTCAAATATCTGGATAGAGGACACTTTACAGATACATATGCAACTTGGTCTCTGGCTAAAAAATAGGGGAAAAAGATGTCTTTGAATGCAATATGCCATGGAGGATATGTGGTGGAAAACAGGACGAAGAAACAGGCGAATGGAGAAAATTACACAGTCAAGTTCGAGTAATAAAATCGCGAAGACTGGAATTAACAGGATCCCTGGAACGGATGGACAGTGGACGAAAAAAATTAAATAACGAGTAGAAATCCTGAGGGAAAAATACCGTCGGGAAGGCCGTATCATAAAAGAGAGGAATATATAAGGATGGAGTTAGGAGAAATGGAAAGAAACTTAGAAGAACACGCTCATGACAGAAAGGCTTGGCAAAGGGTTGTCAACGAGGCTCTGGACTTCCGCGTTAAAAATGATCAGTTGTAATAATAATAAAAAGTTATAAAATAAAAAATAAATTGCCTTGTCGAATCAAATTTGCTTAAAATGTTTCCTTTCCCCTTTCAGTGTCAAATCAGTGGTCAGCTGAGAGGAGAACAAAAAGGATAAAAATTGCCCAAAGTGACCAAAAAGAAAGCTGGTAAGCTGGTCCGTATTTTAGGACGCGTACCGTAGTTCATACATCGATCGCCTGGAGGCCCATCTATATGGCATCATTGATGCGTTTGAAAAAATAAATAAAAAATTGTCCCATTTGAAGGAAAAGTGCTCTTTTACCAAGACTATGTACCGTGCCACAAGTCGATCGTAACAATGGTAAAAATGCAATTACACTTTGAATTGATGGATGCATCGTATCCTTCGGCAAAGAAGTTGGTTCCGATAAAGAAAGTGAGTATCGAAACTGAATGGTATTTTGAGGCCAGACATAAATCGCATCGAAAAGTTAGAGTAGCGTTGCATGAGTGTATCATTCTTGAAGGAGACTCTTCCGAATTTTGTTTACAGATTGTTGGTATATTACAAATATAATAATTGATGTGGAAGATCTCGGGGGCTAACTTTTCATACGCTATTCTAAGCTTTTGTTCGATATGCCCGGTTTGTATACGGGTCAATGAAAGATGGTAAAAAGATAAACGACGTGACTCTATCGCAAATTTTGACCCTGTTACATGTGATTAAAAGCATGGGGGCTGGTCATGGTGCAATGGTAGTCATCACTGACTGTTAAACGGAAGGTCTGTAGTTCAAGTTTGTCCATTGTCAAGAACAATTTTGATACGGAAAAACTGTCCAACAACATCAATAGTGAATGAGAGATGATCAAAAAAATGCTGACTCGCAGTATAAGATCACTTCAAAATTCATACTCTGTATGTGCATTTCCAATATAACACTTTATGACATGGAAACAATAAAACGTTACTGTGAACTACAACCAAACGCGACACATTCAGTAAAATCTCTCGAATCCTATCTAGGTCAACCACCCCTTAGAGTAGTGAACGAATATCTTCGACACAAACCATCTGCACTCCATCCAGGTTGTGTGACAAACACTATAAGAGCGTTACTCTTGAACCTGCGCGAACCCTATAAAAAAAAGGAAAAAATAGCTCAAATAGCTCATTAATAATGGTTCCATCGGAGAGGTAATGCACATATCTTGTGTCAAACTGCTCAAAAATGTTACCAAAGCTGTCTTTGGTGTACTATTTTATGACACTGATTCACCAACAAGTCCTGCAAATAGGCCATATAATCAACAAAACCAAGCCCCCTGTTACAATAACAAAAACCTGTAGTCCTTATCAAAAGCCTTCAATTCAACGACGCAATTGTCGCCAGAAAGTCTCCATTACGGCCGCAAGTTTATTTGATCAGTGCCATATTACGATCGCCCAATCGGCATCGAGCTGACGTGACACTGCTTCTCGATTTTCTCACCATCATTACGTATCGCCTTGCTCCACTTACGAATTATTTATCTCGATTTCTGCAAAATCTCAATCCGCGCAGATGTCGCTTAGTGCCATTCTAATCAGTTTCTCAACTCGCACTACGAGATCACAGAACAAAAAAATAAGCAACGAAATCCGCCTCAAGTATCGCGTATCATGTTGCCTAACAAAAGATTAAGTAAACGGAACAAAAGCAAACACTTAATGCTTTCCGACAACACGATCAACGCAGCACGCTCTCGACGCAACGCAAAATACTCTAATTACGCCGCTTTTCGCGCTTTTGCTTTGGTTTTTTTTTTCCTTTCAATCGCCTCGTAAGCGTATTCCTAGCTCGTCCAAGCCGGTTAGTTTGTTTTCACGTCCTCCGACTTCGTGTAGCAAGTATCTTCGTAGATAATGAGTCACCAGAACCAATTCGTCGGCAATCGTATGTGTTACTTCATACACCCCGTGACGGGGTGTAGATACGTCAACAAAGCAAATCGAAAAATCAAGCCTCAAGTCCGAGTCGGTCAGACACCAGTTCGAGCACAGACAGCACTGCAGATATGGTAGTTGCCTTTCAGCTACCTGCGAATTTCCCTAGTTTCACAAATTACACGCCGTCGACAGGTAGATGGTCGGGTTGGGATTGAAAGAACATTCCCTACGACCAGGGCGATCGGTGACTCATCCGTCTGTTTGCCTTTTATTTTTTCTTTTCCTGCCTTCGTGCTCGATCAAAAATGACTGTGCTTTATGTGCGGACGGTAGATCTGTGACTTTGACTTCCTCCACCTGAGCTGGTGGTGGTGGTGGATACATAGAAGTATGTACCATAAAACGCACATCAGACGATCGTTATTCGATGAGTCATCAAACAAATACAGAATATAAAACAAAAAAGACCCTATAACACGATCTACAGCCTGACACAGGTACAATCGCTGTGTCAGCTATCATTTGGACAATTGCTTGACCTCAATTTGAAACAATGATCCAGTAGCACTAAGTATTCAAATTAATTTAAAAGCTGTGGATACAGATTAGGGATTAACATGCAGATCAATCAGTCAAGTTGGTAAACGATCGGATGGTGTGCAGCTATGTGCCTTAGATGTAATTTTGGGATTTTATTATGCTCGTCAATCATGATGTTTCGTCTTACCCGAAGGAGGCCAAAGGCCCCTAAGCATAAACACAAGACAAAAAAAAAGGGAAAGAAAGAGGAAAACTGTGACAAAGACTGTGCGTAACCTACTTTCGGTGAGTTCCAAAGTCACACTTGGGGGGTGTCGTCAGTGTGGGTTTTTGTTGGTCGTTTTTTTTTTTTGGAAATGCTGGCGCAATCAATAATTGTGTGCTCGTGTCCCACTTTTGAGTGGAAATACATCATTGAAGAGGAGAAATATGGAAAGTTGTGTTGGATCGCAGACCCAGAGGTGAGTGTTGATGTGGAATCAATTTGTTGCGGGAGATTTCGTTTATTCTTAGGTGCCTACAAGTGGGGTGTTGTTGACGATGATGATACTGACAATGTGCTTATGAGTCATTGCAAGTCGTAGCTTATTGGATGTTGGGCAACAGATAGACTTTGGAAAGAATTAAGTTAGACATGCAATAGCTCTTCCGAATCTTCTTCCCTGCTACCTCAGATTTTTGAAGTAATTACTGTTGACAACCTCAATTACGCCCACCTTTCTGCCGATCTAATCTCGAAAAACACGTGTAAACATCTTGAAAACATAGATTTTCTCACAACAGGCCAACCCCTTTGCTTAACGCAGCGGAAAAACGAATTCAAATTTGATTTCACTTTCGGCACGACTCCCCATCATATACATGTTCACTAGCGCCTGGCACCCGCAAGTACCTCTCATGAAGTTTACACGCACCGCTGGCTTCATTCCTTGAAGAGGCACCTCACGTGCAAGCGTCAAACATTCAAACGTTCCAAGTTTCTAACAGTCAGTGTGCATGGAGCAGTAGAACCACGTTTTTATGGCAAACACATAGGGACAAGCTTCTACGCGGAGTTTGTCCGAATAATAAAATGATTTACGTAGTGGACGTGATGGTCGGGGTGTGTCATGGCGTGTTCCCACAATATTAGCGACAGATCCACTTCATTAAGCACGGAAGCGCACACTTGCCCATCGCGTTCGATTTGCGTCATTACCACTCAGGAGACTTAATTCGAATTTGTCGAAACTCGATTTATCTCCCCAAAACCAAACCCTTTGGTTCCGTGGAAGAAAAAACCGAGATTGCTTCTTCGGACAATGTGGTAGTCCGGAGTAGCAAGCAAACTCCACGGTGACTGAACACGTAGAGTAAATCTCTGTGGGAACAATCGAAAAAATCATTTTCCATTGTCTGGTGGACGCACTCACCACGTCCAACCGCAAAGTGCTTGTGATATAATCCTTTATGTAGATCTGGAATCTAAAGACACATTGCTCTTAGTCGTGGTAAGGCTGGTGTGTAATTAGACAAGATATCAAACCGCTTGTTAGCAAAGGCATGCGGTGCATTATGACACACTGACTGACTGACTGAGTGGCTGGCTGGTCCGAGTGGTTAGGAGTCATTCTACGCATTGTCCCGGTCAACGTGAACTGATGCAATTCCATAATTGGACTCACCCAAGTGGAACTTGGACAAGTTTTTCGCTGTCGGCATATTGGCGTGGTTTACTAGGGTTCTCGCTGCTTGTATCACGATGTGCCACCGATTCGCCTTCAATACTGATGCTGTTCCTTGGTGTTTTGGTCGTTGGACTCTATCCCTGTTGGGTAAATAGTCGCCGGAGTTTTGTGTCGAAATGTACGGTGGCAGATAATTATTAGCAAGCACTGCGGGAGGGAGATTTATGTAGATTGAGTCACAAGGCTTAGCTATTTAATTATTGCCCGATGCGGTACGGGTTTTGTGTTTAAGCGGGATCCTTATCAATGTGGGTGTGTGATTGAGGTTTAAGTGCCGCGTTTTGATTGTCCATTATGCATTAAGCACCGTTGTGGTGCCTGAGCCCTACAAAACTTATTCGGATTAGTTATTTGGGGAAATATCAGGGTAAATAGCTCAAGGAAGGAAAGCTAAGAGCCTTACCTTGCAAAGCTGGGATATGAAAGATTTGTGCAAAGGCTTTCTTGTCTATCCGTCTGTCCGTACGCATATATGCAACCAAACTTGTCGAGTAGCTATGAGTCTGAAACTTGGCTGTGTTGTAGAGTACATGATTCTGAGCTTATAGCGGTTTTAGAACCCTAGCTACTATGGCTCCTTAAATCCAGGTAAAAGTTTGCAGAATTCAAGGTACAAGACTTGAAATTGTAGCTTGGCTCCCGGCAAGCTGATCCCATCTTGTTTTATTTTGGCATATTTTCTGCCTTAGTTTTAGCCCACAGATAAGGTTCCTTCTTTATACATTTTATCCCTAATGATCGAAGGCTTATTAAAAAGTGCGCCGATCCTATTATAACAACTAATGCAGTTATTGACGATGGCTTTCGATGACACATCCTGCCAGTATGTTTCAACTTCGCTTGAAGCTCATTATAGGTGGGAGCTTGAAAATTCAAAAGTAGACGGAATCTCTTAACATATCCCTTGGTTATGAGGTCATGCGTAGGCTCTGTACTGAAATCCGATGATTCCAATAAAGAGGACAACATCGGGAGAGGTTCAAATCCAAAGACTGTTTGTGTCGGGGCAATTTAGGAAGACGCATATTCTATTAACATGTTGGTAATGCATTTCATCCGTTTAAGGAGGATTGTAGAAGTTAACATTCATTTACACGAGTTCAAGTGATCATCGTCAAACACAACACTGGCTGAAGGTATAGAGGAAGAAAAGAAGAGGAGATACCGGTGCATATGGGTCTGGAAAGACCTTTCCGTATTCGTGTGGTCCGGCTAAAAACTAGGCTAAATGGTAAATTGATGGACATTGCTGACCAGGCGAGTGTTGCGATTGAGTACTTTAAGTGGAGGAATTAGCTGGCTCGCTTAAAAATTGTTTGTCGAAATAGTGATAAAACAATTATGGAGAGAAAACATTGGTTCAACGTTTTTTTTTCTTATAATTCGTGCAGGTTCAAGAGTGTACGGTCTTATGGTGTTTGTCACTTAACCTAGACGAGGTGCAAATGGTTTGTGTCGAAGGTGTTCGTTCACTACTCTCCGGGCGGTGGTTGTCCTAGATAGGATTTGAGAGATTCGACTGAATTCGAATTGAATTAAGTTGTAGTTCACAATAACTCTTTTGTTTCCATGTCATTAAGGTGTTATATTGGAAATGCACACACAGAGTATGAATTTTGAAGTGATCTTATGCTGCGAGTGTTATGCCTTCGTCAGCACTTTTTGATCATCTCTCATTCACAACTGATGTTGTTGCAAAGTTTTTCAGTATAGGAATTGTTCTTGGCTATGGGCGGACTTGAACAGTTGGTGATGATTACCATTGCACCACGACCACCCGTCATTCAACGTTTAAACGAGTCAAGTGATTTCACAATATCAATGTATATTATAGTATAAGTCTTATCATCCGCTTTTGCATTTTATAAAGCAGGTGTAAATATGTCATGGGACTACAAGTCTATATACATACATATGAGCGTTATACTGAAGCGTAGTTTAGATATAAGCCGTGTAGATTGAAGCCAAATCAGTTTTCTCCCCCCGGTTAAGGAAATCGAGACATTTGGCGACCTCAAATATGTGGTCATTTTATAGCTAACGCACATACCAAGGATGAAAAGTTTTTCGATTTCAGCGACACAAACTCCATTCATAGATAATGGCTCATTACTCAGGCTTCGCTAAAGTGACGTTAGACAGCATTGGGTTTTAGAGGCATTCAATTCCACTCCACAGGTCATATCCTACTTAACTATGCTGTCGAGGTCGGAATTGAATGCGCTTAACATACGTTCCAATTTCTCGGCCGAAGAACAGTGATGTGAGTCTTGGAATGAATGTGAAAAGCTGAGAGGAAATCATTTGTAAAAATGAGGAAGAGTGTCGGTGACAGAATAGAACCTTGGTGAGCACAAGCATTTATTGGGGGAATTTTGGACTTGAAACTATCCGAAACGATTAGAATTGTACAGATCGAAAGGTAATTTATAATCTGTTCTTATAGAAGAAATGATTCGACAAAAGAACTTGAAGCCATTTTCAATGCTTTAGAAATGACTCGCTTAAATTCATTAAAATTTTCCTCTAAGAGATTTGCTTTGTAAGTCCTACAACTAAACTATCCTTACCTGACAGCTGCAGCTCGATTTGTACCACGCATTTGCTTTGGGTTCAATATTCTTCACTCTATGAGGAATGAAGGATCTCATGCTTCTTCTTCTTAGATGGCTTACAACTCACGGAGAGCCAGAGCCAAGCTTCACTCATTCACTTATGTTGTGTGCGATTTGCTTTTTACATAAGTGGACGGGACCTACAGTTTAATGCCGATCCCGAACGGCAAGAGCCAAGTGACAAGGCAAGTGTACTGGGGGATTTGCCAGTACCCCGCCGAGGAGAGAATCCGCGAAATTAGCATTCAATGGCGTTGGTTTTATCGGAATCCGAACACGCTCATCGTGTGTCAGAGGCTGACACACTACCCACTGCCTAACGGCGCTCCCAACGATCTTATGCCCAGCAAAATAATATTTGGGATCGCATCAGTGGAATCCACGTCACTATCGAGGAAGCACAATGCCCAATTACAATTCCTAAAGAAGTTGCTTAATCCGCTTTAATTAGCTTTCTCGAACAGCCATACTTTCGGTTGGGAATTTACTCGTATTATCTAGCCGAGTGGGGTCTGTAGTATGAGAAATTGGCTCATACGCCAAGACACAAGACGTCATAGAGCCGAGACATCGATAGAATAATTATGAAAATGAGAGTAGGGAAACAATTTGAAGCTGTAAGTGCTTAATCTGCAATTTATCTATTTTTTTTTTAATTGTAGGCTTTTGCTAACAGATAGCATAGAGCAATGCGACCAGTGTAAATAAATTGTGCCTGCTAGCCAATTAGACGAGGAGTTCATCTACTTTTTTAATAAAGCTGAAGATGTTCCTCGTAGGAGCTGAGCTGATCCCCTCAGGAGTTATGATTTCTCTGAGGAGGATACGTTTCCTAAGATGGCAGAGTATGTGCTATTCAGTTTTCTGGTCTTCTAAACGGAATCGATACTCAGTTTCAGACGAGAGCCTTTGTTTCTCAGACTACAGTGTCTCTTCGATTGTCAGAGTCCTTGAACGCTGTTCCAAAAGTACAGGTATTGCGATTTTTTCCACTCGTCTAAGAGAAAATTAATATTTGACTTGGAGATTCCCAAGAAAGGTTCGGCAGCTATGTACCTTTCGCTAGAACTTTTCCTAGCGATTTAGTCGGCGATTTCGTTGTCTTTTTTGCCCTTGTGACCTGGCACCCACCAAAGTTTGATCTTGTTTCTTTTGCCTAGGTCTGGCAGGGCATCGTGGCATTTTTTGACGGATTTTGAGTTCGTATTACAAGAGCCCAACGTTTTGAGTGCTGCCTGACTGTCTGAGAGTATATGGATGGTTATACCTCTTATGCCAATCTCTAATTTTAGGCTGATGTACGTTAGGATGGCATATAGTTAGGCTTGGAAAACACTAGGACTAGTTTCCAGGGCCTTCGATATTTTCCGATTTGGTCTAAAGACGCAAGCGCCAACGCCGGAATGTCGGATATAGGCTCCTTTACTCGTATTAACGAAGTTAAATTATTTATCTCAACGAATTTTCCTTCGGGTGTTGTCTGACCTGAGTGTTGAGGCCAGTCATAAATGTGTACATGTTCTTTAATAGAGCCGGAGGCTTACGGACATACAATCTTAGCAAATATTGGTCGATATTGGTCGTATTGTGGTTGAAGATGGTAATCTACATCACTACGAACGTAAATGGCTAGACCGCGATGTAGAAAGAATAGTGGCACCAAGTTATACGTATATTCAGGCAACCAAATCCAATAAGTCAGTATTTTCACCCACCTGGGCTTTACTTAGTGGCAAAAAGGCTGGTTTGTGGCCAGTAATGTAGACGTACTCATCAAAGAAGTTTGAACTTAGCCCATGACCGCTGCTCACATCAACCATAAACCCCCCCATAACAACAAACACAAACAAGAAACGTACCAACTCCGACGCTATATGTACAATACGGCAAGCGAAGTTAAGAAAAGCGAATTCATAATTACAATAGCTTCCAAACAACACACTGATGTAGGTTTTATGCTTATACATCAATTCGAGTTGATCCACCAACTTTGCACATCTAACATCTAATCCGCTAAAACGTCAGTTGTTAGAGCCTTTAGATTACGACATTAGGGGGATGTTGGATCGCCAATAAAATGTTCATCTTTTCAGAAACGGATGGATGGTTACGTAAGTAAACAAATTTGACATACCGGGACAAAGTGGGATTATGGGTTGGCAGCATAATTGGCCCGTACTTTTTCGAAGACAGGACTGGAGAGGCGTGTATGTTACAGTAAATGGAGAGCGTTATCGCAACATATTGATTGACATTTTCTCCAAAATTGGATGAATGGATGATGTCTGGATGGTTTCAGTTTAAAAAAAAATCCTTATTTGAAGCTTAGACTAATATTGCACTTGTCTCCGGTAATTTTAGTTAATGGCTCATGGAATCAATAGATATTAATAGGCAAATTATTGTATGTGCTATGATATTCCAAGGCGGCAATAATAGTATTAAACGTAATAAAACATGGCTATATGAATACGTTCACCAGGACCGGATATGTCGGAGACATACAGACTGAATAATGTGGGTTCAAGAACCGGCCCTTGTGCTACGCCTTAGATGGACAGAGGACTTGTTAAAGTTATCAATGTGTTTTCTAGAACTCAGAATGAGTTTGATGGAAGGTATAGGTTGGAGAAGTTTATGAAATAGGGCATCGTACCATGATGCCAAGGACTGGTCTCGTTAATTCCTTTTCTACGCACTTGTACTTAACTTATAATATAATAATACGCAACGCTGAGTGGATAGAATTATGACCAAACTGAAAATTCCGTAGAATATTATCGACATTTTCTTAAATTACTTTTTCTAAAAGCCTGCTAAGTACATGAGAAAACGAATAGGCCTATAACTCTAGTTCTAGTTTCTGAAGCTAATGTTACAAATAAACTTTTAAATAAAAATATTTCAGCAGGTAGCAGCGGTTTAATTGCGTTATTATGAATACTGTCAAGACCAGCAAATTTTTTTGTTAAATAAGAACTTTCAACTGGAGTTTGAGCTAATCCCAGAAAGGAGTTGTCAACTTCGTTCTTATTGCGTCATTTAGAGGCATCGATGTGGCGGAACTAAACCTTTTGGCAAGTAGGTTTGTTTTCAACTAAAGATCTACGTTAAGTGGAGAAATTATGGATTGTTTTCTTGATTTTTAATATTCTCCACAATTGCTTTCTTACTTTATCAAAAGAGAAGAAGATGAATGCCTAGAAGCTGTGATCTGAAACTAAATTTCTCCATTTAGAAGCTTAACATTATTGAAAGAGCAATCGATTCTTCTTTCAGCCTCTCTATTAATAGCGAAAATAAAATTGTAACACAAAATATCAATAAGCTCTGTACAGGCTATAGAACTCAAGGTAGAATCGCCAAGTGTCGGGTTAATACATAAAATCGATTTAAATAAACTCCAATTGAATATGGTAGTAAGCGGTGATATAAAGAATGGCAAGACTCCACTCCGTTTTCTTTTTCAAGACTTGTGTTAAATTTCAACTTGATAGAAAAGGAAAGGAACTCTCCTCGCACTTTTCAAAAAAAAAATGTCGATGGTTCAACATATGTTTTATCTTTTAAGGCCAACAATAAAGATGAATTGTACAACTTTGCGGATGATAAAGGGTCCGCCATCTAACGTTTTTTTTTTTCAAGTAGTGCTTATTTCGTGAATGGTAACACTTAGCTCATGTCTGATTTGACAGATAATTAGTTTTATCCTTCCGCTGAACGAATATGGTTGTGTATGTGTATACGCTTGAACAACGCTGGGAAATATTGCGACATTACTTTGAAAATCATGGTAATGTTGCAGAATGTGTGCGAAAATTGCGTACGGATTTTGGAAGAAGAGAAGCACCGTCAGCTCCGTATGTTCGTTATCTTGTGAAAAAAGTGAAAGAAACTGGCATCCTCATCGATAAACCAAAGCGTGAAAAGCCAAAAACAGTGCGTACACCCCAGAATATTGCTGCTGCGGCAGAAAGTGTGCGTGAAGCGCCATCAACATCAATTCACCGTCGTTTTCAACAATTGAACATTTCGGAGACATCATTGAGACGTTTTTTGCATAAAGACCTTGGTATGACGCCATACAGAGTCCAATTGGTTCAGGAGTTGAAGCCAACTGACCATCCAATGCGTTTTCGCTTCGCTAAGTGGGCCTGCGATCGACTTACAGAAGATGCCGATTTTGCCAAAAAAATCATCTTTTCAGATGAAGCTCATTTTGATCTTGGCGGGTATGTAAACAAGCAAAATTGTCGCATTTGGGGCACAGAAAACCCGCACGCATACATTGAAAAGCCGGTGCACCCAAAACGAGCCACTGTTTGGTGCGGATTTTGGTCCAGAGGCATAATTGGGCCATTTTTCTTCGAAAATAAGCAAGGAGTGGCCGTTACAGTCAATGGCGATCGTTATCGGGCCATGTTGAACGAATTTTTGTTCACAAAAATTGAAGAGGAGGATATTGGCAACATTTGGTTTCAACAGGACGGCGCTACGTGCCACACAGCCGAAGCTACACTCGATGTTTTGCGCCCTGTTTTTGAAGATCGCATTATCAGCCGCAGAGCTGATGTCATTTGGCCACCTCGGAGCTGCGATTTGACACCGTTGGACTATTATTCGTGAAGCCATTGGTGAAATACAGCTGCACACAATCGATAATGTGCTTAAAAATTGGACCGATCGTGTAGGCTACTGTATGGCCAACCGAGGCAGCCATTTGAATAAAATTATTTTCCATTATTAACCGGAAGGATTGTACTTTCAAATAAAAAAAGAAATTTGAGAAAATATTCAGTAGTTTTTTATTATAGCATTTTCAAAAAAAAAAATTATTTGGCGGACCCTTTATAAGTCTGATTCACTCAACTTTATCGTTATTGATTAACATGTTGATAAACATATCTGAAACATGTATCCGGGCATTTTTGGTTGACTGGTCTCTTTTTAAAGACTATTGTTTTATTTAGAAATTATTAGTTTGGTTACACCAATCGTACCCAAGGACAGTTTTTTTGGGATTATTTTATTTGATCATACAGATGAGCAGGCGTATGCACATAATCAGGTCATCTGCAGTTGCTTAAAAGTGCTGATAGTCGGCCTGCAGCAGCACCTTCTTGCGACTTAAATAAATGTTTCACTTACTTTAGTGAATGGATCATTATGACATAAAAAGGGATTTTGTAAATCATCATTAAAAGGGTTGTTTCTCCATCCACTCTGCGCCAACTTTGACAAAATTGATAAAACTTTCGAGCTTCCTTCCTAAACTAGCACTCTCGTTTCCTTTGGCCTGCAAAGCTGAGAAGCGATTGTTGCCTTTTCGTGCATCAGACTTAAGTAAGCCTCGTGTTTGAACCCTTTACATTCGTCCTCAAACTAAGGTTTTCTTGTTGGCGCCGCTGTTAATCGATTACTGACAAGAAACTCATTTGTGTTCGGCGATTTGCTTATTTAGGTGAGAGTTTATCGAAAGCTGGGTTATTTAGCTAAATTCACGCAACCGTATCTTGACTGCGATGGTGATCCGAATCAATATTAACTCCTTGGAACATTCAGTTATATACGACACTCACAATGGTGACAACCAGATATCTTTGTGGATACTGAGATATGGGAATCTCGTGTTACAAACTTGGAAGCTTCATTTTGCATAATGTCTAATGCCTGAGTTTGAGGCTATATTGACCAATGTCACGCTCTAATACCACTTTTTTGCCCAGCTTAGCCGTAAAGTTCCCTAGTAACCCCATAATGGCATAGTTGCAGCACTGGTCAGAAAATTGGAAATAATAGAAAGAAACCTCGAAAAAATCCAAAACTCAATGCTGATATACTTTAAATCTTTGACGATTTTAACTTTCAGCAATATAGTAATCCAAAACAAACGATCCATAATATGCCTGAATGACTTTTATTCAACGCTCTGTAAATGGTACCAATTTGAAAAGTTGAGTATTTCCCATTTGGCCACAATACCTTCTTTTTTTAAAGTTTCATCGCTGTACGCAAGCCTATGTGGGTAGCTACATGCGTTCAACTGTATTTGACAAACCGAAAACCCAATTGGTTATGATTGAAAAGAAAAGACATAACCAATTCAATGTCAATGTCATTATTCTACTGGTTGTAGGTACAAAGAGGGAAAAAAAATCATTATTGGTTATGCGAGTCATACATAGGTCTGACCTATGTTCAATCTTCAAAGTGAAAGCGTGAGGCTATAAGGGCCTCATAGAATAAACCTTTTATGCAATTCTATTGATCGCGTTCTCTGCTTTCAGTCCAGCTAATTTCATAATATATGTCAGGTGAACCGATCACTTTGCTCGAACAAAGCTCCTAACTCATGTGCATAAGAGCACGCCTCGGGTGTCATTCTGTCCGCAAATTGCCATGAACCGCACATAGAGTTCCCCAGATCCTGTTGCGGCTAAGCACCTCTACAGGGTAGAAAAGTCCTATTATTACTCATCGATCTACTCCAAGACAAACGAAGACCCCACCACTTTCGTCATAGCCCTCGTAGTTTCCACCATATCCCACAACCCGTTGCAGCTGTACCGCGTGCATTGTCTATTCAACAAATGCACACGAAAGTCTCAAATAAAAATTTAAATAAATTCAATTTGTGTATATGCATTCAAATCGCGATGATAATCCCTTTAATGGCTCCCTCAGGCCCATCACCTCCACCCCATTCCCGTTCAATCCATCGTCGGTCGACGACAAGTAACAATAACAAGAAATAGATACATTTGATTCCCGTAAATACTTTTGTCAACCGAATGTACGGTATTTCATCATTCGTACGTTTCGTGCATCTTAAGTCAATAGTCCGAGTTCCCGAGGCCGACGATCGATCTTGACTGTGTTGGTGTTAAGTTGATGGTGTTACTTCTGTTCTGAGGATCGATCGGTGGTATTGTGGTGTTTTCATGAACACAGACGCGGCGTAGTCCGAGGGGCCGAGTGATATGCAGAGGTGAGTGTTGAACGCCGTGAACCCATTTATTATATCTTTTGCCACGAAACGCAGTATCTACAAGAGTGATGTGTGTGCAGGGGTGAGGAGAGCATGTATCTGTTGTGGCCGTGCGTTATATTCTGGATCCGATTTATTATTTTTTATTTGTCATTTGAGTTTTTTTTTTGTTCGTTTTCCATTATTTTTCATTTCTTTTCCATTGGTTTCTTAATCCGAAACACTTGCGCACAGATTGTGAGTATGAAGGGGACCTTCTGTCGTTGGTTTTTTTTTTTTCGTTGCTGTTAAGCAGGTCTGCTACTGCTACCTGTCTTACACGTAATAATAAGAAAAACGAGCCTAAGCCGTAGGATATGGAGGGCATGTGTGTGTGTTGTGCGCCTTTATGAGGGCTCCAGGGGCCAAACCAACCGGCCAGCAAAATGAAGTTGATGCCCGAAAATAATCAGTTTGTGTGAAGCACATGTATCGGCTGAACATGAGCTCTTGAGCTCTTCAGTTGTTCGATTCTTCTGTCCAACTGGACAAAAAAAAACAGATAAAGACTAAACGAGAAAATATGATACTGTCGTCGACAGTGAGGATGAAGATGATGATGATGACGATGGCGATTGGAGGAAGGATCGAAGGAAGAACACGAAAACGATCGAGAGGAAGATTAATTATCAACTATTCGTTCGAATAAGTTGTGGTGTGCTCGTATCCCCGTTGGCTACTCTTTCGTTTTCGACACATAGCACAACGCCCACTGGCACATGATGATGCGTCAACAAAGTACAGTGAGCAAGGCCAGGAATATTCAGATTCGTACTCGATTGTAAACACTCAGCTACACGGAGAGGGGAAAAAAAACAAAAAAAAATCCGAAGCGATGGGATTTTGATCGTTTGAGATATGGAACGATAAATTCACGATTACAATTTTCGTTGGCTTAATGAAGATAATCAATTAAGTACACATGGATCGAATAAAAATTGGGATTTTCGGTTAAGGAAAAACGAGGAAAACGACTTAGATAGCAAACATGTGGATTGGAATGGGCATTGAGAGTGTTATTGCATGGGCAATAATCTCGGGTTTATGGTCCATCTATTGTGGGATAGCCGGAGGCAATTTATGGTTCGTGCTAGAAAGGGTTCTCGGACTCATGCTGGGGCTTGGAAGGAGCTATTTACTTAGATATGGCTCATTTCATTGTGGCACGTCAATTAGCAGATCAACTTTGTAAGATCCGATATGATCGGAGAATTTAATAGAAGAGAATATCTTGAAGTTTGGTGTGAAATTATGCCATCGGTGTCAATGAAGGTGGCAGAAGGAAATAATTGCGGATGTGAAAAGGCAATGTAAGGTGCTAATCTACGAAATACGAGTAATTGCGGTAATAAGATTAACAACACAGCGATCGTCGTGGCTACTCTGAAAATACAAGATTTGGAGGGAAATTAGATTATTATGTGATACGCTTCCAGTGTAACGGAAAATTTTATAAAACTTCAGCAGGTGTTTTAAAGTATTTTCGGAAGAAAGAAAGTCGATGGAAGAAAAAACCGCAGTGGAAGGCGGTAACAATCGATGAAAAGCTCGACAAAATCTGAAATCTTGTTCAATCAGATCGTTGATTAATGGTCAGAATGATTGGGGAGTAGTTGTATTTGGTCAACGGCTTATCAATTTTTAACCAATGTATTCGGGAAGAGAAAAAAGTTCTCAAAAATGGTTCCAAAAAACCTTTTACAGGAACAGAAGAAAGTCAAGAGAGAAAGGTGCCTTAACTTTTTGGAATTGATTGAAAATTATGCCCAAGTTTTGGGTTATGAGTGACAAGAGTCCTAACCGGAAATTAAACACAACAGTATGGAATAGCACACTCTAGTCTTTGATAGCCAGGAAATCATCCACAAATTTGTGCCGCATGACCGACGATTCAATCGACACTTTCGTCGAAACGTTTTTGAAAAACTTGGGACCTTACATCAAGAACAACTGGGTGTTGTATCACGACAATGCGCCTTGTTATACAGCATTTTAAAAAAAAAACGAATTATTGGCCAGTAAAAACTTCAGCCTCTTTATTCCCCGGATTTGAAGCTTGTCACTTTTTCCACTTCCCAAGATTGAAAGCTCACCTCAAGGGATGTCATTTTGAGACACTCGAAAGCATTCAAATGGCTATGTCCAACCAGCAGAAGACTGTTCCAGAATTCGAGTTCTAGTATAGAAGAACGGACGAGCTGTCCCTAGCCCTGTGTGGCTTCCTAAGGAAGTTGCTTGGAAGGAGACAATGCTGAATTGTAATTTTATTGAAATAAAAAAAGTTAAAAAAATCAGGCTCATTATTTAATTTACAAATCTATAAATTTATATACATTTTATGTATATAAAATCAAATGATCTGTACCAAATATTGTGTGGAAAATAAAACAAATTCTATAACGTACTTGAAATGTTGACTTAGGCTCACAAAAAAAATAATGTTTATAAGTGGTACAAGCTTTCACCAAAGGCCAAAAAGATGTTAATGATGATGCTCACCCTTGACATCCCACCATGCCAACAGCGGATCAAAACGTTGAAGCAGTGAAGAAAATCGATATGGAAAATCGTCGAATCACTATCAGAGAAGTTGCTGAGCATATTGGGATACCGGTTGGCTCAGGTTATTCAATGTTTTCAGATACTTCGAGCATGAAACGTGTGTCAGCGAAAAATAACCATCACAGGAGCATCGTTCAGGAGCTGTTTAACGGCATGAATGAAGATCCAAATTTGCTGAAAAAAGTGACGGAACATGGGTGTATGATTATGACGTTGAAACGACAAGAGGAGCCAAGACCGAAAAAAGCACGCCAAGTTGGGTAAAATGTAAAATTTTGGCTCACTGTTTTCTTCGACTATGGCTCACTATGAGTTCTTGCCGAAAGGTCGTACGGTCAGTAAGGAATATTGGAATACAAACAAAACCTTCGATTTTGTGGAAAAGAAACTAATGGCTATTGAATCACGACAATGCACTTGTTCGCTCAATATTGCTTGTGCGTTCTTTTTTGGCCAAAAACTGAACCATAATCATGCCTCGATCCCCGGACTTGGCTCCCCTGCAATCTTTTTTTCTTCCTAAACTGAAACGACCCATGAAGGGATGAAGATTTGCAACGAATGAGGAGATAAAGACCGCATCGCTAGAAGACATTAAGGCTATACGAAGAGGGACATATCAGAAGTACTACGAAAACGGTATCTAAGAGTCATTATACTGAAATGAACAAAGTAGTTATTCTTGAATAAATAAATAGTTTACGAGAAAAATAAAAAGTCACCTTATTTTTTGAAGATAGCTCGACTAGCACTCCTCACTGACTATTCCTTCTGGTCACAAATCAAAATCGAATGTCTATTTTAACTTTTATCATCTCACTAAGTTTTCTTCTCTCCATATGCCATAAAATATTCCTTGATGCAGCTGTTCAGCCAAATATCAGCGCAATTAATCTCGCCGTTTCGGATGCTTGTGAAGCGTGCTCAAAAAGTTTCGAATTTTTTTTTTAAATCACATAATGGCGCTTACCATAGTGCTATCGCTGTATGTACGTATGTTACCTTATCGGATACCATAATATCCACTGCTTCAAAAGAGGTCGTTATGTAGTGTTGCTTCCAGTTACTAATCAAGGTTTCTGGCTATTACAATTTCCTTATTTACCATTTACCATTCAACGAACAAGTCTAGCCAAAAAGTCAGTCTACGACACATAGAAATATGTATAAAGAACCAATATCCAACGAATATCTGGGTACAGAAAGAGAATTTGTTGTATTGGCGCCCGATCAGGGGCACAAAAGATATTATAGGCAAAGACTGGCGAAGAAAAAAAATAACTCTCTTAAGTCTATAAAAGCATAAGCTTCAACTGTGCTCCAACAAATTTAATTTGGAATCCAGCTAAAATCTGGTTAACGTGTACGGAAATCTTGGTGTCTAAAGGAGCTTAGCACACGGCTAGAACAAGCCCCATATTCATAATTGCGGTTGTCCGCTCAAGCGGAATTCTGCTAAGAACGATGAGGAACAGCACGCTACAGACTTCCAGGTAGACAATTTACGTGGTTTACCAATTCCTGGAGCTTCCACTGCGAGTTACACCACCGGCTCCATCAGCTTCCGAACTACGCAGTTGCAATCCAGATTCGGCAAAAAAAGTTGAAGACAAGCACCTAAGTGCTTACAAGCTCAAACGTTCAAGGTTTCTGGCCCTTAGTGCCAAAACTTCAAGCTAGCCCTCTAGCTCACCAATATCAAACGTATATACGAACGAACACTTTTTACACAGGAGCATCAAATCGACCTTCTGCATATTCCGGTCGTTAGAGCAACTTGTGACACTCGCAGACTTCTTGGAAATCAAACGAGAACGTTACCTATCATTAAGCACGGTGCCACATCGAACTAATGTGAGCAGCTTCGTATGGTCAGAGTCCTAGACACCTAAATCGAAATACGGAAGGCCTACAAATGGTGCGTCCCAAAATGTTGAAAATGAGGAAGCCGGGAATGTAGATAAGACCTCACCTGAACTGTAAGGAAATACCCCGAGAACAATAAGTGCTCCGGCCATTGAGAAATGTTAAATCACAGCTTTCGTACCGGACCGGTATGTGAATAGAGAACTACAGCAACCCTCGACACAAAAGTCACAAGAAACTTCGAGAGTCTGAGTTCGGAAACGATGCCATTATTTCCCGCTGAGAGTTAATACTGTGAAGGACAATTTCGATGACTCGTCGCCAGGATTCTTATTTATGGTACTGACATTGTAACAGCCAATCAAGCGCAATTTTGGTTTTGCCAAGATGCATCACGCTCTGGAAGGCCAAGTGTCGAAAAAGGTCGATAAAAGCATGCAAACGGTCGCAGTCGAGTAATCACTCTTTCGATTGTCCGGAGGTTAAACATTTTAATAAGTCTGGAAACGAAAAGAAACCAGTTGCATGAGTGGCACATGGATTAACGCAAAAAAACCTCATGGATCGAATTTCCATCTGCCAAATGCTGCTGAATCGCAACAAAATCGATACGTTTCTGAAGTGGATGGTGATGAAAACGGTTGTGGTCGAATTGCGGTGCGACAGCGCAAATGGTGGCCAAGCCAAGTAGGTTTCACTGTATTTTTGATAGGGTCAGCAGGAATCATCTTCCATGATGAAGTATAAACCTACAGCCATATTCCTATTTTGGACCTGTTTTGAACCGTCTACAGAAAGCAATCGCCCAGACCAACTTTGATCAATCGAATAGAAATTGTATTCCATCAGGAAAACGCAAAGCATCAATAATGACTGTAAGCTCCAGCAGCTTGGCTTTGAGATTTATTTGCGTCCACTTTATAGTTTGAATCTGAATACCATCTGTTCCTGTTCAGGCTTACGATAATAGGCCCTAAGAGTGGTTGGGAAAACTGGTGTCAAAATGCTTTGCCAATATGAAAGAGGCATAACGGAATTACCCCCAAAATGGCAATAAGTTGTCGTGCCAATCGGTGTATATTTGACCTAAATCGAATCTTGTGCATAATGGATTTTTGTGACTACACCATCGACTTTGACCCAGGCGGATGTCACAGTGTCAGTAAATGATACACAAAAACTTATATTTTTACTTACAAAGTTCTTTACATTGGCTCGGGCAGGAACACAAAGACAGATATGATAGACAACTGACGAAGCAAAGAAAAACTCGAAAAATAAAAAGTGGCGGGCGATATGGATAATGGAGACAGAATATTCACAAATTCGATTGATCCCTCCAGCTATAGGCCAGACACGCTACCATCCTACATCCAGACAAGCTACTAGGGACATGAGCTCATGAGACACAACCTGACTTAATCAGCTACCCAGGAAATATAGGAATAGGAAATTATGTATAGATATCCTTAAGGAATGGAATAACAACCGGGAAAAGTCCACATGTTCAACGTAGACATATTGAAGTTCTTCTTTTCTAGCCAATGTCTATAAGACCTAATCCACATCATCTGCAGGAAACCTCAATTCTCGAAAGATCCGCTCAAGGACTATGTGCTAACCCTCCAGGGCTCCATGTGGCAAACTTGATATACAAACGAAAAACACCTTACTCGTTTATACAGCCAAATCGACTACTATCGTTAAGGGGACTTCCGAGTACTGAAGCAACTTATAAGTCTCACAAAGGAACTCAAGGGAATCCGCTGAGAACGCAATCCACCGTGCGGGGTCAAATCGAGCCCAGCATGAACACCATCACATAATCACAGACGTGGAAGCTCCCGCCACCAAGACTAGCATGCGGATGGTGCGATTAGGAGGGTCACAAGCCGAGACTGTGAAACCGAAAAAATCCGAGGAACGGGACAAGACCTCACGTGAACTGCAGAACTGTGAAACTCGGACCATTACAAATACCCCGAGAACAATAATTGCCTCGACCCTGCGGCCTTGTCACATCACAGCTACTGACAGCAATCCTTGCCACAAAACTCACGAGAAGCTTCGTAAGTCTGATCTCGGCAAGTGAAGGACAATTTCGATGACTTATTGCCAGGATTTGATTCCTGTGTTATAGGTGTCGGAAACCAAAAAAAATTCCATCTCATGTTGGACTTAAGAAATCTTGACTAAATCCTGCTTTGTCAATTCTTTAATTTATTTCAATTCATGAACGCTTTGTTTCGATGGATTCCAGACATGCGAACTGAGAATTATATAGCTTGGCCTGTTAAAACCTCTTTCTAAGTGCCATTAATACATTTAAGGGTAATATGGGTTTACCTGCCTCTTTATTTTAAGAATTTGCAAGCAATTTCGCGGTCGATTGCGGATCCAAATCGCATTTAATGTGTTCCACAACAGTGGCGCCGTTAATTGTCTCTTAAAGTGACTTATTTAAGATAGCCTTTGGCCACTTTCCTGCGACAGTTTGTTTTTCAAATTGAGCAATTTCATGCAAATCACCATCTCACCCCTCCGCCAAATCTTTCATTCTACATTACGAGTACCTAAACATGCTACTTCCGGTCTGCATAACACCCCCAGCCCATACCATGCGTACGTACCGTCTCCCACCTGGTCGGCCCGGCGACTAACATTAATGCAATTGCAAATCACTTCAGCAATTCATTCGCATTTAATTATGCCCCACTTGAGACTCGTGATTTCTTTTCAATCGACATCGTCATGCCGCATTCCAGTTCCGTCTGCAGGTCCGCTTTTGTGGTACGTAATCACGGTAATTTCCCTAATAGCTCTTTTGATTGCAACCGATCGCTTGTTTCACTTAAGCGAGTGCGTACCACACATAGCCATTGTCCACACGCACTACCAACAGCTGGAACTGTGGATGGATGTGGTTCGTAGACTTCGCCGTTGACCTGTTGAAAGCTCGTGCCTGGCGACATGCCACTGGGGGATTCTAAGAATTCGCACATTTTCATGAACAATTCATGACTAATTACGGGGACAATTGGTCTCGGACGCAGATTCACTCACAATCAGATGATAATCATCGCAAATCGTCACCGTGGTCATCACCATCATCGTCGTCGTCGTCGTCGTCGTCGTCGTTGTCGTCATAGTCGCCGCAATTGTTTTGCCCATTCAGTATGCGACAGCACAGAACATATCGTCCTATCTGGGGCGTCCCACTGTCGTACAAGTCGAATTGAATGGGAAGAAGAAAAAAAGTATATAAAAGAAAGCCTCTGCTACGGAGACACTCGCTTAATAAGAACCTCTTATCGGCTTGCTGCAGCATCTATTTTTATGCAGCAATTATCTACAAGAACTGCAGGCACAACGCACAACTGGATACGAAGCGGTAGATGGAGCACTAGCACCATCTGGTTGAGTTAATTTTGCTCGAGGGCACGCCAAGCCGGCCGCATCCAGTCACCATGAAATGATGGATGGCTAGGAAGCTACGGTTCTAGTTACATAAAAGCCTGAATTGTTTGAAGGTTGTAGTAAAAACAAAAACGACAACGGAACGGCGAGCGCGATTAGAAGGGATTCTGGTGCTCTGCATAGAAATCATCTTCTACTCCGAGGCGTCGGTGAAGCACTTGGAATCGATTTGTATTTTTCGCTTGACTCTACCAGTAGGCAGGCAGGCATGCAGGCAGGCATACTACTGCAGTGTGTTCTCTGCATTCTGTCTACCCCTTGCCATCATTTCGGATGAAGGAGCAGTGCTATGATGAACCAAGAGGCATAGAGCAGCATAGCACCGCACGACCGCACTACCTTACAACTCTTGCTTTCTTTTGTTGCATCATCGCTGCACCACCAGCAGGCGACATCATCATCGTCATCTCCAAGTTCCCTCGACAGTCCGCCACCCCCGCCCCGTACCTTCACCATTCCACTCGGTTAGCAATGGTGTAACGGGCGTACCATAGTGCCTGTTGTGTTGCGCCTGGCTCCACTTACACATTTGTCCCTCTGGATAAATGGCTCGGAGGCTGCTTGGCTGAGCTGCACATCTGGAATAGATGCACGCTTTTTGTTCATCTTTTTTTTTTCGTTCCTTTCTATACTCCCCAGCCAGCGAGAGAGATGATCCGAAACACTCGCCAGAGCCAACTCGCTAGTCGCCAGCTCGCGTGGTGTGCTGCACTATGCTTCTGCATGTATAGAATAGTGACTGACACGATGATGACGATGGTGTCGAGCGAGCGCGAGGGCGCGGTACAGTAGCGGTTGCCTGAGGGCGCAAACAATTATTGTTCCATTGGGTCGCTGACCTATCAAGTGATTTGAGAAAAAACGACTGCGCCGTCGTTCGTGCCCGCTTCACTGTTACTACTTCTTCGTCTTCGTCTTCGCCGTTTGCTGTTGTTACTGCAGTTAGTGCCGCTGTTGCTGCTATTTTCTGGCCATTGTCGTTCTTGTGTTGTGTTCTTGCCGTTCGTTGTTGTTATTGCGTACTTGGGCCTCTTGTGCGCTTATGTTTTCTTCTTAAAGCCTGATGCATATATCTCTTGCCACCTTCCAGCTCGACCACCTTCACCCGTACCTCCCACAACAATATCCAGTTCGGCACACATTGCTTTTGTGTATTCGCGCTTATCACAGATTCATATTCGCAATCCGTCCATAATCTCCGGCTGGCTAGTGTGGCACTCTCCTCTTTGTCTTGATCATTTGCACGTATTCCGCATACTCTCGTGCCTCGTTTCGAGTCTGCCTTACCATCGCGGATGGTTGATGGTTGATGGCTGATGGTTCGATGGTGTGTTTACCATGCGACCCAGTGTGTACAGATGGTTGATCCTGTGGCTTTTCGTGCGATAGGGACGGCCAGGGAGATGGGGACCACGACATTAAAAGAAGAAGACAACTGAGTGGAGAGCAGCGAAACGATTGTATGTCAAGTGTTCAATTACTACAATGCATTTCGCCGCAATGGTCGGACGCATGCAGTTGCGCGTAGCCAGGGCCATTGAACGCCGTTTAGCCACTCCGCGGCAGTCGTATGGATACTCACTCACTCACTGGGGCAGTTCGTTTAGATTTAATGGTTGCCGGCTTGGAGAGTTATTGTTTTAAATTGGTGTATCTAGTTCAATCGGCGCGATATTGGCTGCAATAACAATTACGCGATGTTTGCTTGTGGATTTAGAATGCATCGGACAGATGCGTGTATTCGATGGATGTAGTGCTTATAAATGGGTATCTCGATAGTGGATTGCTTGTTGAACTGTTGGTTACGATGACGGGCTGTGATCGTGGTGATCATACATTTTTTTTTTGCCAATCCCAATTGAGGTCATAAAAACACTTATTGAATAAGGTTTATGTAACCAAGTTTTCGAAAAAAAAACAATGGATTTCAAGGCTCCGCACTGAAATAGATTCTATTTATCCGTGTGCTTAGAGCCTCTACCAAAACCAGTAGTTCAAGCTTCGATAAGTTACGGCTTGAGCAGCTCAATTGATTTTAGGGGCATGGGTATAGACTTGCTTTTCCGGCTTTTCCGGGTCCTTTATAGTCGTTTTGCACTTTTTTCTTGTTGTTGTTGAAAAGCTTAGTGATTCCTCTAGCCTCTGTAGAAGCTTTGAAAGTAGTCGGTTAGCCTGCAGAATTAGAACAAACTTCGCTCCTTCTGACAAACTTTTGACGAGTTTCTGACGAACTTCTGACGAACTTCTGACGAACTTCTGACGAACTTCTGACAAACTTCTGACGAACTTCTGACGAACTTCTGACGAACTTCTGACGAACTTCTGACGAACTTCTGACGAACTTCTGACGAACTTCTGACGAACTTCTGACGAACTTCTGACGAACTTCTGACGAACTTCTGACGAACTTCTGACGAACTTCTGACGAACTTCTGACGAACTTTTGACTTACAATGAACCCAGTTTTGATCTATTATATGTACCTTGTGATTTTTTTAGGAAAAGGAACTTCCGAAACGGATTTTCATAACAGGTGGAGAGGTGCTTTCGGCAACTTTCTCCTTGAACCTTTTCCTGTTTTTGTGGAGGCTCTTGCTACTCCCTGAAGTACTAGAAGCAAAAAATACTTCCTTATATTAAATGTATGGTCATTCCCATCACATGCAGAGGCATGTGTCTCTCTGAAGTCCAGTTTGTCTTCTATTGGGAGTATATTGTCGAGTATATTGAAATTGAATTGAATTGAATTACTGTGGCAGTATGTTCGGCTTCAGTTCTTGCGTGCGTTGTATTTTCATGGTCTTAGACCAAAATCCTTACCTAAGATCGTCGTAGTCGGGTAACACAATTCCAGTCGCTGCGAAAGACGACCAATGGACAGAGGTCACGGTCTTCATTAGTACTGATGGATGCAGCAGCAATCTTCTTCTCTGTATGTACACTACACATACGGATAGGTGGATTGATGTTCAAAAAACATGGAATCCGTTCGAAATTTGGTCACTACGGCTGGAACTGCTTGCTCGTTAAGTATAATCGACTTAACCTACCGTAAAATGGTCGAAGTGTGCGAAAAATATATTTCACAAAGCATGAATTCAGAAAATAAAATTCATTCGTTTGTAAGCATTGTTCGAGTATAAGCCTTTTCCAACCAAATGGCAATGCTAATTGAGTATGCTTGATTTTAGCACATGGCGGAAGTTGTGCGTGAGCTGCCACAAATAGAAGACCGAAAGTCCAAGTAACAAGAAAATCAACATTTCTACAAAAGTTTTGTTATTTACGATCGTGTGCCTGACAAAATCAATCAGAGCTATAGGTAGAGAAGAACTACTACGGACAAGTAGTAGTAGAGTCACAGTCAATGCTGAAAATATGCAAAAACCACTTCTGTAGACTGTATAACGGCGATGTTAGATTTGATACCGCTGTCAGTCAGAATGATCTATTCGCAACGGACGAAGAGACTTCCGTCCACCTGACCTGGATGAAATTAAGCTTGTTATTTCGAAGCTTACGGCTTGCCTGTTGAGCTATTTAAAGCTGCTGGAGATAAGTTGATAGGGAATGCACCAGCTCATTTGTAAAATATGGTCGGAAGAAAGCATGTCCGACGACTAGAACCTCAGCATCGTTTGTCCAGTCCATAAGAAAGGAAACCCCAATAGGTGCGCCAACTATAGAGGAATAAGTTTCTTTAACATCGCGTACAAGGTCTTCTCTGCCGTACTATGTAAACGGCTCAAAGCCTTTGTAGATAATCTGATAGGTTCCTATCAGTGTGGTTTCAGGCCAGATAAATCCATAATAGACCAAGTTGCGACAGATCTTGGAAAAGTCCCAAGAATTCCAAATCGACACATATCATCTTTTAGTCGATTTTAAAGCTGCCTATGACAGTGTGCATAGTCTACTATAGCTTTATGTCTACCTATAGTTTTAACATCCCTGCCAAACCCGTCAGATTATATAGGATGACGATGGTGAATTCTCGAAGTTCCATTAACCCATACCTTCGATGTTAAAAAAGGGTTTAAGCAAGGTTACGCTCTGTCATCTAATTTTTTCAACGTCGTGCTTGAAAAAATCCTACGAGACCTACTGGCCAACACAAGAGGTACGATCTATGTATATCAAGTCTGCGCAATTGCATGCATACGTGGATGACATTGACGTACGAGTAATTGGGCGAGCATAGCCAGACGTGTTCAGAAGCACTGAAGCGGAAGCGGCTAAAAAGGGTCTTCTTTGGGCTAAGTGAGGAAACGAGAAGTAGAGCCCTCTCTCGATAAACCAAGCTAGGACTATATAAATCACTGATCATCCCGGTCCTCCTTTACGGTGCAGAGGCCTTGACCTTAACGAAAACGGATGAGGATGCCCTTGATCGCTTCGAGAGGAGATATGGTCCCATTTATATAAACGGAGAGTGGAGGAGAAGATATAACGGCGAACTGTACCTACGGGCTGTACAGTGGCATCGGCCTAGTACGACGTCTCCGGTCCCAACGTCTAAGATGGCTAGGTCATATAGAGCGAATGGACAACACAGCTTCGACCCGAAGAGTCTTCGAATGCAACCATGAGGGATGCCGCAGCAGGGGACGACCGAATGGCGCACACAGGTGGAAAGGGACCTTAACCAACTGGGAGTGCGGCATTGGAAATAACTGGCAAAAGATCGAACCAGTTGGAGACGCTTGTTGGTTGAAGCCCAGGATCACACCGGACTGTAGCGCCATCTAAGAAGAAAAGAAGATGCAGAGAGTTTTAATTCACTTTTTCGAGCAAATAAGTTGGTATTTCTCTAATAACACGAAAATGATCTTTTCCAAGGCTGCAATTGACCCTGTCTTATTGTATCTCTATAATCTAGACGTGTTAAATGACATGATTTGGCCAACCGATTCACCGGTCCAAGACTAGAGATAAATTGGTCACCGACTCATTTTTCAATTGGTCTATCGATTCGCATGCCGTGTGGCATGTAACGCCGTCTTGCTGGAACCACATGTCGACCCGGTGGAGCTGATGCATTTTAGACAAAAACAGTTCAAAATCATTGAAAGATTGCGGGCGCAATTGACGGCGGTAACGTAGATTTGAATTTGGCAGTTTTCTTTATAAACATTACAATTCAACGAAAAATGTGCTTCGTCGCGGAAGAAAACTTTTCTATAAAAACCCGATTTTCCTCCAGCTCCTTCTCGCCAAAAATTAGATGCCATGGCAGGGCTTTTGGCTTCAGTTGTTGGTTAGCTGTATATTCTAAAGTTTTAGATCAAGGTCCTTGCGTACAATGGCTTGAATTGCATACTCAATAGGTCGATTTTGGCGACCGTAAAATGTTCGACACGAATTTTTTTACAGAGCATGAATTTGGATAAAAGATTTCAAAAGTTTGTAAGCATTGTTTGGACGTAGGTCTTTTTAATAATAGAATGGCAATATTTATTTAGTATGGTTAAATTTTACGCATGCCACAAATTACAGGTGAACTACAACCAATAGAACACTAAAATTCCAAATAGCAAAAAAATCACCATTTTTTTGTTATCTCTAATTGTGCGACTAACGAACTTATTCAGAGCTATAAATATGGCGGGTCCAGATTCTGAGAAATACTATGTACCTTCTGATGCTGGTACGTTTATCAGAGCTCAAATTACCTGGGATCCAGGGTGATCTGTTATCTGGTATCGCTAACCGACTCAGTTAAATCAGTATTTCCAACCGTATTCGAAAAGATCTTGAGTTCACGCACAATTTAGGAAGTGATAATAGGATTGAGCACAACTTTGGACACAAATTGACTGTCGCCGCACGTACCCTTCTCATTCAGCTTGCGATCGACATGCATAGCCATCAGCATGGAGTCTGTCTCTGCTTGAAAAACAGACCCATATTTGCGTGTAGTCAGATGTCGTTCACTTCGAAGACGAGCCAATTTACTGACTTTAATATTGCCATTGCCAAACGTAGGCAATATCAATTTGATATTTCGCCCAAACATCAACAGGCAAGGATAGCCTTTAGACATTTAATGCTGACCACTCTGTACTTCAACTTGTCCTAATCGTGAATTGTCATAGCCCATATGGAGATAGAGCGTCATATTAAAGCCAGCCTTAACGCTATAGAAAGCTGACTGTGATTACGGCATTGGTGTCATTGCTTCATGGAGTTTGGATGCAACAAGAAAATTATAATCAATCTGGTTAGGAATAATGAGCTTAGGTGACCCAGTTCGTCAGCAGTGTGCGGGCCATCAGATCAACGCACTGTAGGCTGTGTTGTGCATCTCCCAAATTGCTGTGTCCTTTCTCGAAGCTTTTGTGCCTCCATACCTGAGCCCCATTTCTACTGGCGGAAAGGAATTGCAATAATGCAACATCTAACCTCAGAGGGATGGTGACCAAACCGCTTACAAGCTATTTGTGAGAGAGAGTGTCACAAAATGTGCTTTGAGGATCGGAAACAGAAGGTTACACTTATTTCGAAAATGGTTCATACGAGCACTATGTTGTTCTTTTTCTTTTATTGCAGTGTGATAATGGCGCCATTTCTTTCCATCTACTTCTTCCATTTTACAGGAGTCAAGTCAGAGAAATTTAATTCAGTACCTAGTGCCTCTCCTCATTGTTGTACCAAAATTAGCCATTCAGAGTCAAGAGACAGATAGACTCACTGAAGTGGGGAAAAGTAGAAGAAAAGCTTACACGTTCAGGTCAGGTTTCCCAACATTTCAAGCTGTTTTGTTAAGGCCTAAGCTTCACATAGGAGTAGTTCCATAATGCAGATCCCGGAAGGGAACCAACCTGAGTTTATGATACTCGCCTAACATGAAGTGATAACTAGAGATTAGTAATGTATCAACTAACTAATAGCTCTATTGGATAATGTTAAGTTTTCAAACATTGACAGGTGAACCCCTCAAAACTTATGGAATAGAGTGAGGTTTCAACAGAATATACATAGGGTAATGTAGACACAATTTTATTTATATTTATGCTTGCTCTTCGACATGTTCGCATACCTGTTTGCGATTGCAGACCTCCCTTGTTATATTTTATAGCTTGTGGCTGACCTCTTTTTTATGTCAACTTAAAGCAATTTCACTGGTTCTCAGTTTTTCATTGGTGCCTGATGTAATACAGGCAGCTTCTTCATGCAGGGAATGGTCGCTAAAAATGATGGAAATAAGTGCTCGGTGTACCGAGTGCATAATATGGAGTAATGGTAAGCACATGGTAAGCTTGGGCATTTGTCAACAACTCATATTAGATTTGTGAATTGAAAATATCGACTTGAATATGAGCCTTATAAGCGTTATTTGGGGAAGTTGTACTTTTTGCCTCTACATAATTCAAAAAGATATGCGACTGTGTTGCTTAAGGCTTCTATTAGGTCGTTACATATGAAATTGCCGACCTACCGATCATTCCTACAGTGATCGCTGTGGGCGGGAAGTTGTGCAAAACAATTGAAAATAAACTTGGCAAGGCAGACTAACACCCCAAAAAGGTAATGGTGACAGGACGAATGAGGGAGTTGTCCATTATTCTTTTCTCAAACGCGGAGAAACAATCAAGGCCGAGTCATACTATATAGTAAATTGTTCCAAAAACAACCGTTACTGGTAAATAGCATAGTCCCATAATGCTGCATGACAACAAAAGACCACATACCGCACTATCAACGTTCCTGAAGCTGGCGGTGTTAGGTTATGAAGTTTTGCCTCATCCGCCTTACTCATCAGACTTATCCCTGACCGATTACCACCTTTCCGAAGTTTGAGCAATCACCTCCAAAATAAATAATTCATAAGCCCAGATGCCATAAGACTGTGCTTTAAGGCCTTCTTAGCCCGAGAGAATAAGGACTTTTTCAAAAGAGCGATTTTTGCTTTGGTGGAACGTTGGAAAAATGTCACAGCTACATATGTAAATGGAGTTTATTTTTTGAAATAGCGTTGTTTAATTTTCCACATAAAAATCGGCAACGTCATGTGTAACGACTTAATATTAGTGAAGAGCGCGTCACATATACATATTTCAACGCTGCAAAAGTAGAGTCGGGCAAGCCGGTGAAAAAGCAGTAATAAAGGCATTTATGGATCCAAATCAATATCAAGTGAAACAAGGACTTGTGGATGCATTGACAGTCACAAAACAACCATTTTTCATCGTCAGAGAGCTTTTGAAACGGCTCAAAAGGAATGAAATTGGGTGGCGTATGAGTTGAAGTGGAGAATTACTGCTCCGGCTGCATCATATTGCCATGTATCAACATCGAGGCAGCGATCGAGCATCATGCTGTGCTGTGGTGGGCGTTGTATGCCATGAGATTTTGCAATCGGATCATCACAGCAGCTGGCTACTGGACACATTCAATGCATTTCAAATAAACGCTAGGAAATAAACAGCCACAAGACAGAGTGCTTTTGCAGCATGACACCATTGCCCACGTGCTGCTCAGGTCGTTAGAACCCACCTGGAAACACTGAAAAATGTAGATCGCCGATTTGGTATGTTCCAGAAAGAAGGACCGAACTTGTAGTCAATTTAGTTCAAGAAATAAAACTCGAGATTAAAAAACCGCGAAATCCTATTTGAACATGTAATATGAACAATTTTGTTTAATAAGCCAAGACACATACGCCACATTAGCTTAAAATATGTAGCCTAGTTGGTGCCTTCATCTCATTCTTCAATTTCTGGATGTTTTACAGCTTTATTGGAAGCCAAAGTGTTTCCATCATTGTCTAAATTTTTCTTATACATACATACATATGTATGCTTGCACCAAAGTCCGATTTGCAAACGTGTTTTGACATGTCTCCCTGCAATTGTGCCATGTGTACTGAAAGCCTCTTAACGATCCCTTCAAATTCGCAACGGAAGGGTTGAAATGGATTATTAAAAACATAAAAAAGCGAATTATTGAAAAGGACGTTTAATTGTTTTTAACAATTATGAATTCATTTACTTCAGTAGAGTATGTTTCGACTCAAATTGGTTGCATGAAACGCGAACGATGGAACGTGTTCAAACGTGTCGTTGCATGATTTTTCGACACGTGCACCTGTTGGTCGATCTGAGCGATATCAGTGGCGACAGAAGAAGAGAGAAAGGAAAAGGAAAAAAAAAATAAAAAAACGAGCAACAATACTCGTACATATACAGTGTTTATGTATGTATGTATGTATGTCAAATCGGATATTGTATAAGCGAGAGGAAGTGAGTTTGAAAATAACAGTCAAAGAAGGCTTAAACTTGAAATTTCAGGTTTGTGCAAACAATATTTCCTAAATTTTGTTGGCCCTTAGAATAGGACGTAGGAGCAAGAACGTGCATGAGAAAACGCAGAAAATTCCGAATGTCAGAAAGCCTTGAACTACATATTTCACAGGTGTTCAACGACCTAAGTATGCATGAACATGTACATGCTCGAATGCACTCGCATGTCATAGGTCCATGAATGTGGAGGCACTTATCACCGTCCACCAGGAAGAAGAATACTATTCGTTGGGTGTCACTGACAGTATTGGCAGCAAAAGCATCCAAAGGCTTATCGCAGGATCTGGCTACCAAATACATCTAATGCAATTGACAATAATATAATAACTGTTACTGTTATAGTTAGAGGCAAATATGAAATTAATCTCCGGATTCATGCAAAAATGCGTTCCAATTTATCGCTAACCCTTGCGATTAGACTACACTGCCTTGACCCTTTACTCTGTATAGTAACAATATAAGATTTTTGGATTTTTAAATTCGTATACTAAATTGAAGCTCCGTTGTAAATAATAAACTAACGAAAGTGACTCAGACCAATAGTTGTACCACGTGATTAAAATCTGAATTTTTACCAAACTACAGCTTCTCCAAGGCCCAGCAGTCTTGGTATTATAGGTTTTATGGAACTCTATCCAAGGATTCTTGATCTCGAGACTATCGTACTTAGAGAGATGTCTGTATGTTCGTCTGTGTACATCCGCGTGTTTGTGAGCTTTTTTTATATCGTCTATCTAGAGAAAAAGGGATGATATTGATTCCAGACCAACTTCATTCGACGTATAATTGATCAGTTTGCATAAAACTTTAAACAGGCGATTGGTTTCTAATAATGAGAGAACTACTGTAAGGTTGTCTTAAAATATGTTTTCTTTTACCTATTTAGAGCTTACAGGGTTTGTTCAAAAAATAAGGTGACTTTTTGCATTTCACGAACTACATAAGTACATTCGATTGTCAGTATTTTTAGTCTTCTACCTATACAAAGGCTTTCTGTCTTTCCGTCCGTCCGTTCGCATACAGTGTCATTCGAAAAATGTTGGTCAAAATTTTTTTTCGAATTTTGTCAAATTTGTTGCAATAACTACATATAACTTACTAAAAGAAAATTACAGAATAGCTGTAAGTTTGCACTGGGGCAATAAGATTCGTTCTATAAAATCCAATAGTCCGAATATGTTCCCGCAAATAAATAAAATATTCAGGAGAAAAGATCATAACGATATTCCTTATGTCCGAATCCCCCAGACGACAGACAATACAACGATGCTACGGAATGTGGGCATAAATCCAGAAAGTGTCGAGACAGGAGACGGTTTTTTTGTGATCGAGGATCCACAGGAGAAAGTTAATTCGATCGGCGCTTTCTTCGAATCTGTGTACATGGTGAACAACTCTGTTCATCGAAATCACGAACTTGAGAATGCGGCCTTTTTGAACCACTCACATCTTCGTGCAGAAATAGAGAATTGGCGATCTGAGAATAACAGCTTCACAGTATTCAATGATGAAAACCATGCAAACGGCATTGTCGCCAATGAACGAACTTCTCAATCTTTGTTTGTGCAAAAGGATGAACTCCTGTGCATCCTGGATTCACTAAAAAATAAGAAGTCAACGGGAATAGATGGTATCCCAAACGTCGTTTTAAGACACTTACCACTTGAGGCAGTAGATATTTTCACCACGCTGTTCAACAATGCTCTGAATAATAACCACTATCCAGTGCAGTGGAAAACAGCGGTGGTCCATCCAATCCCTAAACGGGATAAAGATAGTACAAACCCTACTAATCTCCGATCAATTAGTTTGCTTCCGAATGTTAGCAAGGTGTTCGAAAGAATTGTAAATAGAGCTCTGATCAAATGGGTTGAGGAAAAGAAAATAATACCGGACAACCAGTTTGGTTTTAAAGCGGGGCATGATACCATTCACGCCGCGTCAAAACTAGTTTCCGACATTCAGTGGAATAAGGCCAAAAACCAATGTACGGGTGCTTGCCTGGTCGACTTTGAAAAAGCCTTCGATACCGTATGGTTAGAAGGATTATTCTACAAGCTCACTAGGTTAGGCATGCCAAATCACCTGCTATACATGATTTATGAAATGACTATGGGAAAGAAGTTTGTTGTTAAATGTAACAATATTACTTCGAGCAGATTCTTTGACATTAAAAACGGTTTACAACAGGGGGCGGTGAACTCTCCAATACTATTTAACATCTACACAAGTGATCTTGTAGGTTTCCTCAACCATTCAATAGCGTACGCAGATGATTTAGTAGCGTACAGATCAAGCCCAAAAATCGAAACTATCAATGCAATGCTGCAATGTGACTTCGATTATATTAAGAGATATTGCGATGATTGGAAGCTGAAAATCAACTTCCAAAAGTCGGAAACGATACTGTTTAGAACTCCGTTGAACATGGCCTCAAGGGATACGAAAAAGAACTGAAGGAAATTCGCAATCATCGGGCAACATGGACAACAATTAGCGGTGAGAAACGCAGTTAGATATCCTGGTATCTGGCTAGACCAGTATCTATATTTCAACAGACATATAGATGCTTGTCTCTCCGGAGCTAAGAGAGCCTTCGGTATGACAAGAAGCCTGTTTCACAGCAGTCAACTTGACCGTAGGGTTAAAATCATATGCTACGTGGCCCTAATAAGGCCCATTATCGCTTATGGTTGTCCAGTGTGGTTTAATGTAGCGCCATCTTATATGGAAAAGATTCGTATGTTCGAAAGACAGTGCCTTAGGGTCTGTCTTAGAATGTACAGAACGCCAGAGTCACAGTTCATTAAGTATTACCCAAATAAGGTCCTGTACAACGGAGCAGGACTAAACAGAATTGACAATTTTCTAATTAAAATGATTCGAAAGCACATTGTCAGATGTATGACTAGCGAAAATAACTTGATTTTTGGAGCTTATTACCCGAATTACATATATCACGAGAGCACACTCCGATCAGGCTTTATTCCCCCAGAGGCATTTTTATATATCGATTCCGAAAGGTTAGTGCACAATAGAGATGGTATCCCGGTAATCTATCACCGCCACCGCAGCGCCAGGGACAAACGACTCATCCGCGACGGGTATGTTGACAGTGCTAACGAGCTCATTCGTTTTAGCACCGCAATGGCGGATTGGGATCTCGCCGACGTCGCTAAGCAACATGCTGAATTCTGGTGGCTGGCAAGTGCCTATGCTCCCCAGAACGGTGCGTTACGACGGTAAGGTCCTCCCTACTCCTTAGTTTGTAAGTTAGGTTAGAGTTAGCTAGGGGATCTTTCGGAGGCTGGGCGTCATCACATTCAAGTGAGCTTGAGAACTGACCCATAGTCTGGGTGAGATCTCGGGCATGCTGAATGAGTGAGATGGCAAATCCAAGCTGCTGGAAGATGCAATCGGGGGGGTGACATTTGCGGAATAAAATCCATAAATGGTAGCCAATCCGGTTATACTTAAGTTTAGGATTAAGCAGCTTAGGGTAGGTTAAGATATTTAAGTCGAATTAATAATCTTGGTTTTTTCAAAAATTTTTTACTAGAAAATCCATTGCTAAATTATAAGTTTAAATATAATAGATAGATTTAGGCTGAAAGGCATTAGTAATTAAGAAATATAGTTAAACTTAGAGTGCCCGCGAAGGGCCAGTAAGACATATGTATTAAGATATTTTTAAGTTAGATTTAATCATTTTTATCTAGGAAATAAGCATAGTGTAAGATAAATAAAAATGAATTTAAAAACAAAACAACTACATATTTTTTTAATTAGGATTTGTTTCATGCTACATTTAAAAAGTTAAAATTTTTCACACGCGGTCAAAAGAACAAAAAGTTGTTACACCAAAAAAAGGGGTTTTTAGGTACCGGCCTCATTTTTAGGGATTAAAGAAAAATGCTTTATTTCTCTATCTAATTAGTACTTTGGCTGACCTCTCCTGCCTTTTATTATAGCTGCACATCGGTGGGACATTGACTCAGATAGGTTTTTCCATGTGGAAGCAGGTATGGTGTTCCAGATCCAGATACAATAATTACATTTTTTAGATTTTCAATTGACTCTGAACCCTTCTTCACAACCTTAAGTTTCATTATTGACCAGATATTCTCAATTGGATTGAGATCTGGACTGTAGGGAGGCCAACCTAATACATGGAATTATTTTCTTCGAAGTACTTTTTAGCTTAAGAAATCAAAAATAAATTCAAATATTATTTTTAGAAACAAAGTTGTAGCTTATTTAAAAGCTAGATATTAGTCTTTCATATTAACAAAATAAAAACAATTTCCTTCTTACAATTTTGGCTGTATGGCAAGGAGTATTGTCCTGTTGAAAAATGAATCTGCAATTATCACCAAAAAGCTCCAGCGCAGAGGGCTGTAATACATTTCCCAGAACCCGTAGGTAAACGTCTGTAGTGGCTTGCGATTCTAGGAAGACCATTCTATCTTTGTCATCTCCAGAGAAGCATCCCCAGACTATCTGGGTGCATATGTACGTAAGATGCATTCAGAGCTCAGTGTTTCCTTTGGTTCTCTTCGCGCAAGGATCCTCCCATCTCCAACATGCAGCTTTGCTACTTTGATTCGTCGGAAAAGATAACATTGTTCTACTTGTCTTGAGTCCAATTAAGATGCTCTTGAGCCCCGAGCAATCGTTTTTCTCTGACTCTTTTTGGAAAATCCGGCTTCAGTACTGCCTTGACTGCTCTAAGTCCAGCTTTCACGAGCCTTTTCCTCACTGAGCTTGACGAAATTATTTTTCCTGTAGCTCTACACAGATCGTTTTTAAGATTCACCGAAGTCTTGAACCGATGCCGACGGCTGTATAGCACCAAAAAACGATCTTCCAGTGGGGTGGTCTTTTTTGGCCTCCCTGAACCTTTCTTTCTGCTGGTAGTGCCGGCCTCACGATATATTTTTAAATTCCATGCCACAGTTTATTGAGCAACATTCAATCCTCTAGAAATTTCTAGATATTAACTTTGCACTCCGAAATGTTTTTTCCCATTTTTTTTTTCACTAAATTACTTCGGTTCGTTTTGGATTGTTATCACGATCTAAATGCACCTCTTATTCATAATAACATCGATAAACATGCATTATTTGAACGACATTTTGCTAGTGCAAAAAAACTCCGTAGCTATCATAATTACCAAAAACTGCTCCCGAAAAGGGTAATAAAATGTTTGACCAACATTTTTCAAACAACACTGTATAAACTAAACTTGCCGAGTAGCTATGAGTCTGAAACTTGGCTGTGTTATAGAGTACATGTTTCTGAAATCATAGCGACCCTAGCAACTTTGGTTCCTGAGATCCAGGTAAATGTTTGCAAAATTCAAGATAGAAAACCTGGAATTGTAGCTTGGCTCCCGGCGAGCTGATCCCATCTTGTCTTGTTATGTTAACACACATGTCCCCTAATATTTGTGGACATTGTTTGCTCTTCACAGATAGTCGAAATTTGGAGAATCGTCGAATCACTATCAGAGAAGTTGCTGAGGTTATTGGCATATCGGTTGGCTCATGCCATGAAGTTTTATAGGTGTTTGGACATGAAATCTGTGTCGAAACCGGTTGAAAAATGATCCCCAGAAAGGCCGCGTGACATATGGGAGGACAATGTAAAGATGGAATTAGAGGGGATACACACATGATACTGAGGCTGGGAGAAAGGGTGTCAATGAGTTTCCGAGTTTCAAGCACGATATACTAGTTGGCGCAAAATTAATCATCCTATCGGAAGATGATAATTTTTGCAAATGGTGTCGTACGTTAATCATATTTGACATTTGTGAACTAGAAAACTGCAGTATACAAACGGACAAGCAGTGGAGCGCTATTCTTCTCCAGAGCGTGGAATAATTCTTGACCAATAATCGGTCGGTGGTGCGCAGCGTGAATTTCGACGTCGATTTCCTAATCGTGTCGCGCCATCTGGGCAAACATTCCGGTGCTTAGCTTCTCGACTCGAACAGACCTTAACCAGAGGAAACCTGCAGAGCGGGGCCGTCACCGGACTAGTTGTTCGGCCGAGCATATCGCGGGTGTGGCTGCCGATGTCGCTGAGAACAAAGAAACATCAACCAGACGACAGGCCACGTAATCGGGCATCATCAGACGAACCCTATAGTGAATTGTAGTGAAAAACGTGCACATGTTCCAGTACAAAGTGTAAACACTGTATCAGTTAATGCCTGCTGACCGTCAGTCGCAGGCGTGTGAATTACTGTCAAGCTATCCTTAATCTCAACAACTAAGAGGATGGTTTTGTATCGAAAATCATCATGAGCGACGAGGCGTATTTCCATTTAAGTGGTTACGTCAATAAGCAAAATTTTCATTTCTGGAGGACTGAAAATCCGCGTGTGATGCACGAAGAGCCATTACATCCACTCAAAACTGTGTGGTGTGGCGTTCACGCGGGTGGAGTGATTGGGCAGTATTTGTGTGAGGACGCCATCGGCAATACGGTTACTGTTACTAGCGAACGCTACAATTTAAAACAACTCCGGTATGTACCCTGGGTATCAGTGTCAACGGACCCGGCGGTTTACTGGCTAGAAAAGGTTCTCCCACAACTTATATTGGTGTCAAGCACCTCTGCGGTATCCCAAAATCTAAGCTCGTTATGCTTTGAGATAGTTGTTAAAAATCACAAAGCCGATTCGAACAGAGCCTGGAAAGAACGTCTTAAACATATCCTCCACGTCAATCAAAATACTTTTTAAAATAACCTTTCAGAAGCTTACCCTCGACGTAGACGTAGATGTTTTGCGCATGATGAAACTACAAAGTGTATACAATGTGAGTGTGCTGCTGTCTCCCACTTTAGAAAACCTTTTTTTTGCAAAGAAATTGTGACTTTTGAGCCCTCTCTCCTAATTGGTTATCGCCATAAGAGACCTTTCAGGCTTGCAGAGTCCTTCCTTTGCTACCTTTAGCATAGAAACTAAAAAAAATAGATAAACTTTAGAGCTTTGGTTGTCTCAATATCTACCCCGGAAGTAATTGATTCCACAGAATAAAAAGATCACCGATAATTCTCAAGTACTTGAGAGCCTTATAGGTTATCTACAAGAAGACTTCATCCAGACAACCCAATGACCGAGAAAAAAGAAAAAAGCTAAAAGCCGAAAGGGAAACTTGATTTACTCTGAAGAGTAAGCATAAAGTTTAGGTATTTTTTGAGGGTCTTAGGAAGCCAAAGTGAAAAATAATGAAAACGGCGCATGTTTGCAAGAATGAAGAGACTAGGTTCCAACCACCAGCCATGTGGAACGCCAGTGGGTAAACAACCTCCAACTGCTACTAATATTTGACACTCCCTGAAAAACTTTCCAAAAACAAGTTTCGGCCTCTTGATCGCTCCAACATAGATTGATCAACGCGGAAGCAACCATTTACATATTCATATGCTATCGAATCCAACTCAAACTAGTTCTCCTAACCATGTTCTCCAGCCGTTGCCATAGCCATAAACATCCCTTGTCACAGAGTTAATTGAACTCTGTTACAATAACCCTATCTCCGCACACATGGCATGTCTTATGCCACACAACCTCGTACGCCTCGCTCTCCGGTGTTTGTTTATTTTGATTAAAAAATATAAACCATCGTTAATAAATAAATTACTCGTCCCCATTCCACACTTCACAACGCGATCCACAACAAATGTGTCAACTTTCCTCAATTTATAATAACATTACGCAACAAGACGAGTCGCAACAGATCCGAGCCGAGTCGAGTCTAGAGCCGGTGCCGCTCGACTCATCATCATTCCATATTTCATTTAATTTCTTCCACTTAGCGAAAAGAATACGAGTTTGCAGCCCACCCCCACACGCCGGGCGCACACTAGGCAAAACCCCGAAATGCACGAGAGCCAAGATGCAGCCAACACGATAGATAGGCTACAGCATCGACCGGGGAACAAGTATCTATGAGACACACGTAGTCGTAGGAGCAGTTTACGCTGCAGCCAGTAGAACGAACCAAGCTGAAATGGATAAAGTACAGTCAATCATTTTGTGGGCTAGTCGCAGTTGCTTTTTTTTTTATCTTTTCTTCCATTTGTGTGTATCTCGAACTCGAACTACGACGACGACTGGTTTATTCCGTGCTGGCCCATCGTTCTGGCGATGGTTGTCCATCGGGTCGAGATGGAGCTCTTCGGTTTGGTCGTTCAGATTTTCTTGTTTTTATTTTTGTTTCTTTTTGTTTTGATCGGTTTTTTCTTCTCTGTTTTGTTCCTCATTCGCGCGCGCGTTATTTATATAGGCATGGGCCTGGCATGGCCTGGCTTATAGATGTACACGCATATGGCTATGGGCTTGGGTGAGAAAATCTGTGCGTATGTACGTGACTATGTAATGTTGATGAGGAGTTTTCTCGTTGCAAGATTTTTCTTGTTTATTTTGGCTTTTCATCGCATTTCATGTTATCAGATGGGCTGATGTTGAAGAGAGCGACGGAGAACCGAGCTCCCTGTGGGAATGTATTGGAAGAGAGAGTCTGTTTCTAGTACGGTATTAAGTGTGGCGAAGTACGTGGTACTTTTTCAGTACAATTCGTTTTTGAAGAACACGTTTCTATTTTATTTTATTTCGTTATTATACTAAAGGCATTTTAGGGGTGAATTTCACTGCGACCTTAAACCCTTTTGTGCTTCCTTAAGTAGCACAATTTGAGCATTTTTGATAACACTTCCCCTTTAACCTAAGTAGGTTGGAACGGAAGTTGTACAAATTTTTAGATCCAGTACAGATCCATCATTAAATAGACTGCAGTTAGCCATTTGGGGGAAGAAAATATTCGCTCGCTATTTGACAGTTGCAGACATCCTGGTACTGGTTCTGTCGCCAGCCTAAATAATCTCCTAGTTGCATTGCTACACCAGCCTAAAGAAAGTCATTGTTTAGACAGAGGTATGACGGCTATTCGGGAGAGTGTTCAAAAGTAGAGGGCTATTCAATAATATGTGTTATTTTAAAATCAATAGAAAAATCCAATATTTTCACGAAAAATGGTATTTTTTTTAATTTAGACCAAAGTACAAGCTCTGAGATTAGCATCGGTATGCAATATCTGCAGCATGTAAGCTCTGGCTCTAATTTCAAATAGTATTTTCTTAATGACATTTTTCATAACATTTTTTTGATGAATCGTTGATCAAACCTTTGCGCAGACTTTGTCTTAGCCCTAAAGAAAAAGTCAAATGATGTTAAATTGCACTATCCCGGCGATTATCTTATCCCACTATTCACTTGTTTAATTTATTTTATTATCTGCTGTAAAGGGTAAGGTGTAGATGATGTCTGCCAACTGATGTCATTTACTGACTTCCATATGACCTTTTTGACAAATGTCCAGTACATCCATCGGTCATGGAATCGTTTACCATGGAAATGGACGACCTGTAAAAGATTTAGAATTGTTCGGTCAACGTCTTCGGCCTCGTGAGTCCGACGTCCTAATGACTCTGTCCGCGAGCTTTTGAAGGATGATCTTCATTCACGGGCCTATAAAATAAAAATTTAAACCTAAAGACCATCTGCAACGTCGCCGATTTGTTAAATGGATGTTGGATCCCGAAAACAATTTGCATCAAATTTGATATGTACATATGTACCTACATACATATGTATGTATATTCCGATAGATCACAGTTTTTGGTTAGATGGATACATACATAAATATACAAAATTATCGCATTTGACCAAAAAATCCCCACGAGATACCCGAAAAGCCAATGCACGCCAAAAAAGTCATTGTTTGGTGCCGATTATGGGTAGGCGGCATCATTGGCCTGTACTTTTTCGAAGATCAGTTACAGGTAGTTAGAGTAAATAGAGAGCGTTATCTCAATATGGTGACCCAATATTTATTTCCAAATTTAATAAATCAATCGACCAGTGAACCGTTAATTCATTTCGTACGAATTTTGAAAATTATTTCACTTGGAGAAGTTTTTTGGTCTCCGAGGTCTGTGGATCAATTGAAAAGTAATCCACGAACCCAGCAATAATTCAGGAGCTCACCATAACATTCAATCAAATGGTAGCCACTGACCCACTTATAATTCAGAAAATTGTCGATCTTTTTGACCTTCGAATGATTAATTGCCGTCGAAACGGCGGTAGTCACATAAGATTCAACGTAGAGCCAATTTCATCATGCAATAAAACTCAACATTGATTTCATAAAAAAAGTGTTAAATTTAACAAAAAACGTCCCACCCATGGGGCTTACCCTAGACTACTGGTCCGTTGAACCATCAGACAGGCTGAGATGGAGGGGAAATACCGCGAAACACAATTTTAATCAATTTGGTCCCTTTTCATCCTCATAAGATGCTAGAACGCTAGCCAATGAACTAAAGTTCTCTGTTTGATATGTGACGTCGTCGTCCATATCCATTCAGGCCAGCTAAAATCGTTCGGTAACGAAGTGATCAGCTTGATTTTCAAAAAAAAACATGGCCCAACGACTCTGCCAACGGTCACCGCTGACATGGAAATGGGTCTCATTACTCAGAATAATTTTGCGCAAGAAATTATGATCTTGTTCATTCAAATGAGAGAAAACGAGCACCAAATCAGTGAAAGTATTATATGTGTATTTTTGGGGCACCAATTTTTGTATCAACTGTTTAGCATGTGATAACGGTATGCATACTTATGAACCTTTTCAAGCATTAAAGTGGTTACAGATAGGACCATTTTTGCTTGAAGCTCTTGGGTTTTCAGTCACACTATCACATACGACGGCTTACTCTAGCGGGCGAACAGTAGTTAGATTTTTAACATCACTTACCCGTTCGATAGTAATATCTATTAAATTTACTATAGTTGTGCGGTGATGATCAATAACATTGCGAGTCTTATGAAATGCTTTTGCAGTGAATATTAACAATTTCAAAATAATGTGTGAGTCGATCCACATTTGGTAATCTTTCAAGTTTTATTTATCAAACGTTAATGCAATGACAGTGATGGTGCATTCACCTCTTGTTGAATGACCCTTTATATTTAGTGAGTGAAGCATGATACCAAGGCCCTCCTCTAAATAACATGGCTTCCTTAAATGCAGATCTAGAACCACAAACTTTGTCAAATTTGTGTCCTTCACACTCTCAGCATTGGAGAATGGAAATTCATTTCATTTCAACTGATTTCAGTAAAGCTTTCGAGACAAAATCTCCCACAGACTAATATTCTTCAAACTGTCTTGCATTGGCCTTTAACCCAGTGCGTTGAAGTGGATATTTTCTTATTTAAAAAACCGTTACTACAGTGTTCGTTTTAGATCTGCCTTTTCCAACCCCTTCTTAGTTTCTTCCGGCGTTCCCAAGGCAGCCACCTAGGTCCACTTCTTTTCATTTTTAAGATTAACTACATAGAGTCTGTTATCAAACATTCCCACCTCTCATTGTACGCCGGAGACACCAAGTTCCTCGAGACTATTTCCTCGCAATAAAAATCTTTCGTATTTCAGTCGGATCTCAACAGCTTTCTCTTCTTGTGCTCCAAAAATTGCTTGAAACTTAACATTTCCAATTGTCAATCAATCACCTTTTCACGTAAATGAATCAAACCTCCTCCTCGTTTCTACTTCCTCAACAATCAGCCCATCTTCACCGTTCAGGTAATCCGAGATCTTGGCGAACTATGTGACCAAGAACTCAATTTTCGCGCACATATCGAAGATATAATTTTAAGGCCAACTCCAATCCCTACGTGACTCGATCCCTCTATATCACCCCTCTATATTCGCCTCCTTCTTGAATACGCATCTCAAGTGTGGCCCCCTTATCAACAAAATCGAAAGCATCCAACGTCGGTTCCTACGTTTCTTTTGTTCTTACCTCCCTATCAAGACAGTCTTAAACTAATCAATTTGAGTACGCTGGAGAAAAGAAAAAGGGTATCGATTTTCATTCATAGACATCTAACAGGTACCATTGACTGCGCCACTCTTTATAACTCCATATCTCTTAACACTTACCCTCTTAATACACGCAATCCTCGTCTCTTCTATCTATCGACCCCCCACACCTCATACGGCTTCAATGAACCCATTTCCCGTAGGCTGGCAAGTGCTAATTCGAATACTAACTTCGATAATTCTAATTCTAGTCTAATTCCATTTTCTTAATAGCCTTCCCTTCTCCCAATCTTAGATTCTAAGGATCACGATCTTAGTTATTGTTAGATTAAGTAAGCTTGAATTTATCTCAATAAATGGAGGTGTTTGCTCCCATGAATATTAAAATTAAATGGCAGGAACCGTATCGTGGTCAGGCTTAGGTTTATGCTCAACCTAAAAGAGCTAATCCAATTAGAACCCCCCTTTTAATACAAGTTTCCTTTCCTTTTTCTTGCCACGATCTATATAGGAACGGTTTGCTACACAGCAAAATTCTGCTGGCTGGTACTCATTGACAGTATCGTTTGCTAGGGCGGGACATATCAGCATTGAGATTCTCTGCTCTATTGAATATGTTAATTGAGATCCAGTGACACCCCGAATTTCAGGCATCTCACTAAATAGTGTTAACTAGGCTCGAGTTCAGTATAGAATAGGAGATGTTTATTATCGGAAAATCTGTCGATTGAGGGAACAACTTAATAAAAACTACCCTGGATTGATTAATTTCAATACAGTTACTATAACAACGGATTCACGACCACGAATAAAGGATTCACGACCACATAGTTAAACTCTGCAGGCGAGTCGGTCGAGCAAGGGCTTGATATTGACATCAATGAAGCTAAGCCCACAATACTGCCACGCTGTACCTGACAAGAAAGTACACGAATTCATTAAAATCTAGGAAGAATTATTTCAGCAACATCAGATCTTGGATAAGGGTTAAGTCATAATAAAAGAAGGACCTTTATCAAACACCCCTTCAATAACCTAACCTAACCTAAGACAGAAGTGCAAACCACGTCAGAATGCAACAAATTTTTGAGATTCTAACTGAAAGCGATGGCCAAGGCTGAAGACTAAGTTTAAAGTTATTTTATTTATTTATTTGCTAAGCTATCAATATAATTAAAATTATAAGCTAGCTGTATTAGCTAGAGTAGCGAGGGCCTTCGGCTATGATTTTAAAGTTGTTTCTTGGGATTTACATTGGAATATGAGAGAGAGAGATGGATCAGCAATCAATCCATCCAACTAATTTCAATTAGAGTAGATTTAGGCTTTGCAACTAGTTTTTTAGAGGTTTAGGATAAGTATAATTCTACATAATGAAAAAAATTTCTAAATTTTAAATTTGAAACTTAAAACTAATGTTGCAGGTAATTTCGATTTGATGATAGCCTAGTTAAATTTTTATAGGAATAAGTTTAAGGTGGGAAACGAAGACATTTTCAAAGGTAGTAGTTGGTTAATATTTTTAACAGGAGATTCAAGTCACTTAACTATAGAGGAGGATAGCTTGAAAAGTAATTTTAAAAATCATAATTTTATCAATGGTTGTGCTGATATGTTCTTAGAAGTTAAATTTTTTATTCAAATTAATACCTAAGTTCCTTCAGTCATCAATATCCACCGAACCAGTATAGACCTTAATGCTATTCTGTAAGAAAAGGGTTCTCTAAATCTTGAAAGCTTTTGTTGGAATTTTATAAATTTCCTAGTCATTAGTATCACCTATGTGAATATTTTCCTGAAGACAAGGCAAATCGGAGACATATAAATTTAGACATTAACTTAAGAATCGGGCAATTACAGTCAACGAAATTACCATGCATTTTCAAACTAATACCCTACGAATCCTCGCCCACAATTTAGACGATTTGAAAATGTATTTCCAAGGCGCGTATATTAAAAATAAATTTCTGTCGACATAATTCAAAGGTTCATGAGATTTCCATGTCCATGAGCGATTAGTCTTAATCCTAGAACCTTGCGCCATCATAGATCCCAACAATGGAAAACTTGCCACACTGGTTTCGCGCATTACATGCTTATTAAACTTACTCAACTTGAACTTAATCAATGACCAAAAGTATTGTGAAATGACGAAAGGCTTAAATTTAATAAGCTAAGAAGATCCTTACTTAGTTTAATTGTAGGCAAGCCATAGCATCCAAGGTATGTGGCTAATTGCACAGGTTTTGGTATTACTAATCTATTTTTCTCTAAAGATGAAAATTAGCAAAAAAATTGATGAATTAGACTTGGGCGACCTATGGTGGCAACAGGAGAGCGAGAAACCGAGTAGCAATTATAGGCATCAGGAGAGTTGCGATATTTTTTTGGGGGTTTCCTTAATAATGGCTGTTACGCAGATAATCATGAACTAACTCTGTCACTTAACCTGAATAGGGTTCGGTTCCACATAGTAAGCAGCTCATGAAAGAATGACTCTTGCGAGAAACTGAATTTTTAATTGGCGTCAAAGCCAAATCCTACGCCAATAATAAAATTATTTTACCACTGTTTGGAATCAAAATTAAGGCGATTTTTTTCATAGGGTTCGCGCAGGTGCAAGATTTACGCTCTTATGGTGTTTGTCACACAACCTGGACGGGGTGCAGATGGTTTGTGTCGAAGGTGTTCGTTCTCTTCTCTTCGGAGGTGTTTGTCCTAGATATAATTCCAGAGATTTGACTGAATTTGTCGTGTTGGTTGTAGTTCACAGTAACTTTTTTTGTCTCTAAGAGGTTACACACACGGAGTATGAATTTCGAGGTGATCTTATACTGCGAATATTATGCCTTCATCATTTACGGTGAGTGCTATGCATTGCATAGCATTTTTCCGATTATATCTCATTCATAACTAATGTTGTTGCACAGTTTATCTGTATATGTAGGAATTATTCTTGGCTACAGACAGGCTTAAACTATGATTACCATTGCAACACGACAAATATACCATTATACAGGGTGTCCCACGAGCAGTGTGCCAAAAAGCTAGAGCCTGTAGGTCTGGTCAAGACAAGAAAAAAATCGTATGGGAGGGGGGGTCTATTTCCCCCCCGTTTAGTCGGGAGGATTTTTTCTAAAAAAATTTACTTAACTAATATCCACAATGCCGTGATATACTTATTTGTAAAGCCAGAAGCCTCTTCTTTCATATTGTCTTTAAACGAAGCTGTTTTAAGGAATAGTTTTTGAGAAATTAATTTTCAGACTCAAAATTTAAAAAAAAAATAAAAAATTCGAAGTATATTTTTTCAAAATTGTATATAATTAAATACTAATTTTTTTTTTCACAAATTCAATTCTCTTATTAGTTTTTAGTCAAAAACAGAAAACCGGATGCAAAAATGTCTTGTAGTTTTTGAGAAATTAAAAAAAAACCCGAACCATTTTTTTCCAAGAAAAACCTTTTTTTTTTTTAACGCGGCTGGACTCGTAGGTAAATTAATGTATGAAGCATTGACCTCTTTTTTATTATTTTTAAGAAATTCGGAGTTACAATTTTGAAAAAAAAATACATAGTTCGAAATTTTTTTTTTTTCAATTTTGAGTTTGAAAATTAATTTCTCAAAAACTATTCCTTAAAACAGCTTCGTTTAAAGACAATATGAAAGAAGAGGTTTCTGGCTTTACAAAAAAGTATATCACGGCATTGTGGATGTAACTGTTGATTTTTAATATTTTTTTTTCCTAATTAAGTCAATTTTTTAGAAAATAGCCCCCCCCCTCCAATACGATTTTTTTCTTGTCTTGACCAGACCTACACGCCCTAGCTTTTTGGCACACTGCTCGTGGGACACCCTGTATATGTACATATGTATATATATGTACACTAGAGGGCTTTAAACAGATGAAGTTTCGTTTCGTAAGAAGTTGGGGCTTCGTAAATAAAAACCTTTTTTGACAGTTTTGTGATAAAAGTGGAAACCACTGAAAATATGTTTAGTATTTATGGTACTGATATAGATTTTGCAGTTTCGGTTTCATTGATTCATTTTTAGTGGCAAAAATCCACTAAGCCTGAATGGATGCTACAAGAGTTAACGAAAAAAAAATCTGATTATGAAAAGTGGATTACTTGCGGGTAAGTCAACGCAAATGTTGGCCCAGCCAGGAAAGTTTTGCTGGGTACTTGGCAGCATTGGCAGTGAGTTATCTACCATATACTAGCTACTCCCCTACAGCAAAACTCCCAAATTGGACCTTCTGGTCCAATCGTAGCAATCGCCCAGAAGCGACCACTTTTATTAAAAGTGTTACTTTTCATAAAATGTTACGTTTTCCTATTGATCTTAAATGACACCTTCTATTGGATTACCATACAGTAGCTTTGATTATGTGTGAAGCATATCATTTTATAGCATAGTTCCCGTGCTTTACTTAGTAATTCAACAAGAATAGGTTGGTTTCGCCTAAATTTACTCAGCGTTTGCCGCTTAGGCACCTCAAAGGAGGCACACCTCCAAGACAGCAATTAGAACTATGGGGCTCGGGATTGAATAAAATTGGCGTTCAACTGTCTTCCCGCTAATGCCAACCGTTAACTCGCTAAAGCTGCTCCAAGAAATTGCGCATAATTCGTTTTTCTGATAATGTATGTCATCACTCTAACGGAATTAGCAACCCAAATTCACAAACAGCACGACATTCCGAGAATGCCACGAAGTCTACTACCATCGTCAACACTCTTCCACTCCATTCCGACACATCACATTTCACATAGTCTGCCGAGTGAAGAGAATCCCACCATCAAGTCGCCTGATGTCGTGCGCTCTCACAATCTCTTCGCCGAACAAGTGGAATCGGTGACACAAGCAACGACGTTAAATGAGAAATCATAGCAACCTGCCAACAGTGGAAGAGAGCCGAGCCCCTAACTCGGAATAGGAATAGGAAGGAGAAGCACATTCACGTTCCTTATATGTTCTAACACCCGAGTCCCGAGCTACGTTTTTCCGTATTGATGTGTAAGTTCATTAGACGGATGTATGTGCGTCACAGGTTCTCCTTTTTGTTCTCTCACTCATACACCCAATATACAGGCCTTCATGTGGCCGGTGCCGATGGTTGAGCTAGTGCAACGAAAGGTGAGTTGAACCTGCGAGTTGTATGCGAGAGAGTATGAGTGCGTCTCGGCGTAGGCAATACAAGACAATACGCGACTTGTTTTGTTTTGTTCTCGCCGTTGCAACAAGCCTTTGACTGTGGTGTGTATCTTTGTATCTTTTCTTTATTTCTTGCTTACACTACTTACTGATTTATTTATTCTTTTTCTTATTGTTGTTGTTCGTATCTCTCTTGCATTGCATTACATTCTCGTGCACCGTGTGTTGTGCATTTGTTTTCGTTCTTTACGGTTTTTTTTTTCGGTTTCTTTCTTCGTCTTTTTGATTATTTTTCAATTTTTATTCGGTCGGTTCTTCCTGCACGGAGAGAAGATAGAACGATTCGTCTGCGGATGCGGAAAGAGAAATAATTTGTTCATATACCTACGAACGTATGAACAGTTGATTGCGAACTTTGAAGCGAGTCAGACGCGGGTGTTGTGAAGTACTGTAGTTTCTCATCAGTTAGCGCATTTCTATCTTTTTTTCCCTAGTTTATTTTCAATCCAACAGTTTCTTATAAGTTTTTGCTTTTTTTTCGTATCTCCTACTAGAAAAAAGAGAAAAGTGATAAGAAATAAAAAAAAATAAAAAAACGAAGGAAATCAGAGTTTGTCACCAAAAAATCGGTTAGGTGGTGGTGCGGTGCAGTGTTGTGCATTTCGTGCATCCTTTCTCCAGCCAAAAAAAAAGGAGCGAAACGAAAAAGAAGAAAAAATAAACAAAAAACAGTGCAATATCCATCCGACCCGTGGCTCTATTTGAACTTGATGCAAAAATCAGTGATTTCCTAGAATTACCTCAAGAGAAAGATACAATATCTCTAACTCGATCAGACAGCCGACAAGCAACATTCATCCGTCTTAAGCGCTCTTGTGTCACCAATTTAATGAACTAAATATATACCAATCACGAGTAAATGCGAACTATAGCGGCCGGTCGAGGTGAGATGATTCAAATCAAAGGATTTTGGTTAATACGTGCACCCAAGGATCCTTCATTGAATAGATAAAATACCGAATAATCGGTCGTTAGATGATATATCTGTAAGTTTGCAATTGTCCGTAACAAGACAGGAGATAAATCACAACACACGCGCGTGCATATTTAAAGACTGAAGAACTTTTAGAAGAAATATTTGAATTTTCTTGTTGTTGTTGTTTTTGTTTTTGGTTTTTGTGTGAAGGCCAAGAGTTTTAGTGAAGATTTGCAAGAATTTTATTAACAAAAAAAAAAAACATTTGAAACTGAGTTACAATGGCTGTGCCATTTTATGTGCCAGAACAGGACGGGGGCGGTGATGGTTCATCGCCGAATCAATCGCCAAATACCACGACCTCTGCGACTCAGACGCCGTTACAGAGCCCCGTCAATGGGGAACACTTGGTGATGGCATTCTGCGAGGCGTTGTACAGGTGCTCCATTAACGGTAAGTGGACTATCGATATTTTTTCATGTTTCAAAAAAAAAAATTTTTTCAAAAAAAAAAAAATAAACGAAATTGTGAAAATTCGAAAATATTTTATGTCGATATTTGTTGGAACCTAACATGCCTAGCATGAGTTTTGTAGTGGAATTTGGTGCGATTTTATTTTCTGGTGGATAAGCATGTTCCTCACCCAAGATCTGACTCTTTTAAAGCCAAATGGTTTTGACGCCTTTAACTAGGTTCGTTGTTGTTAGGTTAGGCAAGCGAAAAATAGCGTCTTCACGTCCGAGGTGCCTAGAGTGCGATATTATCAGTCTTTACGTTTAATTTTAGTACCTTTGGGTGGTGGACTTTTTTTCGTCTCGCCTATCTCAAGAACTATTAATCATATCAACTCTAGACCAATTCAAATCGATGAATAATTACATACTAAACATCGGATAAGCTTTGCAAAAAAAAATAAACGGGCCGTTTGTTTTTTAAAACGGAAAAACTCGAGTAAAATGTTTTTCGTCTCAGATATCTCTAGAAAATTTGATGATATCGATTCCGGACAAATTTTGTTGCGAACATAATAACCCAATTACATTCTGATATGACGAGCAACTAAATCCGATTGGCGGTTTATTTTTTAGGATGAAAAAAAATAATATTAAGTTGGAAAATGATTCTTGAAAATTAGTGGATTTTTCATTTTATTTTTGAGCTAGTTTAGAAACCGTTGAAGGTCAGGACAGTCTTGCAGCCTAAAAAAAACTTATGCGCGAAGCACCTTCTCCTAATTTATTTATTTATTTTTCGATGCTTTTTTCATTCCTGGATCTTTTTTTTGCTGAATTCTTAATGCCAGCCTCCTTCAGCTAACTATTTGCTAACTTCCGATAAAACCAGCATTGTTATGACCTTTTTGCTTTTTTATGGGCGGAAGATATACTGCACGAGTGGTACAATCTGTTTTTGTGGATTGATTGCTTATAATTCAAAGACGTTAGAGCTAAGAAGGTAAATCTTGGTTATTTCAGCTTATGATTTTGAGGCTTATCATCAAAGCATCACTTGGTGTACTTGAATCCCTTTAATTCCGAAATATAATCAAGAATGTTAGTTCAAGATGTCCTCGTGGTCCATAGACTAACAAACCCCAAAAGTTAAAATTCGATTTTTCAATTTTTATCGGCTTTTCATTTAAGTAGAAAATGGTTATTTCTACGTCCCCACTCGTTTACTCCACGACTATTAAGGGTTGTGTCGATTGCTGCAGTGGACTTCACCCACTTTTCTAAAGTACGGTGCCACTCTTAAAATATTTGCAGTAAGAAGGCTAGACGACTCTTTCAAAAAACTAATCTAGGAGTTCCTAATTGAGGCCCTAGAGATTTTTTTTTTTTTTTCTGGAACCCAGGTATTGCACCCTCAAAAAGGCTTTTCTAGGGTCTATGTAGGCGGAGTGTTTAAATCTACCCTTCCTATCAAACCAAACGATATTGGCTTGGACTTTAGAAACCCCAAGTTCTTAGAACGAATCATCCACGTCGTCTTACCATCTCTGACATGTACATATTCAATAGCACCTCAGCCTATCCTGCAATTCTTCTAAAATCATACCTATCCCTAAACATGGAAATAATTATGATGGGGACTATCGTCCGATCTCTATAATCCCGTTCATATCTAAGTTTTTCAAAAAGTTTGTATTAAATCATTGCTTGTGAGAGCGCTGCTTCTCCCTGTTGTAACATATGTATGTACGTACTCCAGTCTTCTCGACAGTCTTAGCTCACGCAAGCTAAGAGCTGGTTCTCTGCCCTTAAATTCGGAAGAAAACTCCTCTTTTACATTCTGGCCGGTAATTTAAATGTCAAACATACTGATTGGGGAAATAACTTGCCAACTCTAGGGGGTTTGCTATTGGTGGGTTTTGCAGAACACAGACTACAGACTCAAGTTACTCGCAGCGAATATTCCGCCCTATCCTAGGAGCGGCTCCTGTCTGGCTCTCATGCTGCTTGACTCTCGATCGAGACTGGCTGACACGAAGCAATGATCTACTAACTGCCTGCGAAATTTCGTTTACGATACTGACTATTACGGACTTACTGCCATGATCAGAGTACCAGACGAATTCGCTGAGATTGCAGAGTATGTCCCTACGATTACAGTAAGGCACGTTCACATGTCGACATTCGCTAAAGTCCTGCTTGGCATGGACTTTCAAAGCTTTCTTAAGATTAGGATATTACGAGTAACTTCCTTTTCTGTCAAGCACCACCCTACTTTCACCAGGGACGGATTCGCTTCATCTAAGAGAAGTCAAGCATTAATATTACCAAACTTTAGCTACAGAGTGACAGGAAAACAATTTTTCATTTACGCCGCAAGACTATGGAATTTGGTCCCAGTTAACACAAGAAAATCTCATAGTATTGGAAGGTCAAGGGGTAATTTGGAGGCTTTATGATTTGGCTGGGTTGGGTACTTTTTTCGTAACTTCCTTAACATTTTTAATCTGCTTAGCTTGTCCTTGTTCTTTGATTTCTTTATAATTCATAACCTTATAGATCTTATGTGTTACTTTTTGCTTTTAAATAAAATTCAACTTAAATTCAATTCAAATAAGACCTTGGCTTTCGAAATGAGTAGTTTGAAACGGAGCCATACAGACTTTAATGTAACTACAGCAAATCCCTTGGATGACGAGACTATATTCACCAATTCATCAAAATTGCTTCACTTGCATTTTATATTTGGGAATTTTAAATATGAGTGTGTGGCTCTAAAGTTTGCTTATGGATCGTGCAAAATTAGTCTTGAGCAAAGAGATTAGCCTTCAAATTTTTTTCTGCCTCGTACAGTATTCGTTGCGATAGTGAGTATGAAATGACTGCACAGCTTACTTATTCCTATCTGTTTTAAAAAAAATTCTAAAGCTTTTGTTATAGGACTTCAAACACCTCCACTTAAAGAAAAAAATCTTAATCCAGTTCGTCTACTCTATTTATTTTCATTGTATCGAATTTTTCCAATAAAACTCCAGCACATAGTCCATTGCCACCATCTACCATCGCCCATCGTAACTATTTCACTTCTTCCCTACATTTTGTCTAAAATTTTATTACAATTTTTGGAAGCTTAAAAAATGATGTTTACTTGACTCCAAATAAATACGTATTTAAAATCTACAACAATTCCACCTGGCTTTTTTTGAAATATGCATTACAATGCCTGAAACGCAATTGCTTAAAAGAAGCGGCCCTGAAGATCAGTCTTGTGGTATGCCAATTAATCACAATATATGTATGTACGTATACTGCTGCCTGAAATTGCAATTGCCTTTCATTTCATCCGCCTTATCTGCTTTAAATACGTGCTCTCTATTGCCACTGATTTTTGTTAGTTAAGCGATAAGCCATAAATGGGATTCCAAATCCAATTCCTGCAACTCATACGATTCCATATCCAACAAAAGTTAACTTTTAAAAAATCCGCCTCAAGCACATTGACATCCAAAGTGCTAAGACCTATGACCGAAGTTCACAGCAAAACAGAAGACAAAAAAGAAAATCCTTCGAAGAAAATCTCGTAATTTTCCTCGCCCGGCAACAGCAGCATGCATGCACTACACATTTTTCCATTTTCCACATTCTTTCCCACTTCAAACGTGACTCAAAACATAAACAGATACATATTTCTGCATAATAGCTTAAAAAAAAATTGGAATCAAAACAAAAACCGCACAACAACAAACACAAGACGAACGCGAAAGCGAAGAAAAGCAACGATCCGACAGCAATCAGAAAAAAATAAAAACAAGCAGACGCAAAGGCTGATGCTGCAGCACCAGTAGCTGCCGGAGAGCACATGTCATGTTTAATTTTCATGTGTTGTCGGTAAAAGAAAAACAAACTTTTCTCTTCTCTTTCATTTCTTGCTTTTCCATTGCTGTTTTTCCTACTACTCACTTCTTTGAGAATCTTAAAGAGGGAACAAAAGAAAACTCGCATAGTCACGTGTTTCTTCTTCAGTCGCACACGGCTACGGCAATGTTGGAGCTTTTATAATGCCAACAACCATAACATGACGTGTGTTCATGAATGTCAAAAGCTAAACACCTCCTCTAAGCCTGCAGCGTAGATATGTGAATCCAAGCAGCTGTTTCCATGCAGACTGAACATTTCAAGGAATTCCTACGCCTCACAGTTACGAGTACATTCCAACATCATTCTCTTATCCGATTTTCTTTCCTCGACGTTTTGTTTTATTCGTATGCGGGTGTGTTGTTTACATCCTAAGTGGCATCGGGGTAAGGAAGAGGGTGAAGTGAATGAAAGATGAAAACGACTCTAGACAGTATAAGAGTGTTTTCCGCGGCAGGACGAGAAGGATATCGTGCGCACTTGTCCAACGAAAACGGATGTACACCATACCCACACGGCATACAACAATCCTTATGACACCGTTAGTGCCCATCCTTCGAACCGTTGCTGATGAGTAATATGGATCACACATGTAGCGACGCAAACTGTCATTCAGTGGAGAAGTCAACTCTGGAAGTGCCTCATAAGTATGTGTATAAGCGACAAAAAGGATTATCTTCTTCGTCACATTCAGTAGATGCGACAGGAGCACAGGATGTGTTTTTTTTGTTTTTTTTTTTGTTTTTTCGTTTAGTTCGTGCCACTCGTCAGAGTAGCGACAACAAAAAGGAAATATCTTTCACAAAATATAGTAGTCGAACGTGCAAAGAACTGCACTTTAAAAAGAAAATAGGAAAAGAAGGGAGAGAGATAAATCCTCCTGTATCTCGTGCTAATTTAGATGAGATGCTTTTCAATTAAGATGCACATCCACAGCTGAAGTTGTCGAGGCACAGCAGTACTTCCCCGTATGGGTAGGTTGAGGCATGACAAAGGCGTAAGTGTGCGTGTCCTTTATTTTATTTTTGCACCATAACAGACGATGATGATACTGATGACTGACGACAAGTTCACGAGCGCGATAATGGTATGGCGGTCTTTTGAGATGCCAGATATTGCCTCTTAATTCTTCTATTAGTTTGTAAAGCACATTAAGATCCAAGATGGGAATTTATGAAGGATACAAGAGATGTAAACACCAGAAATTGAATGGGATTGAGGATGCAGTAATCAGACAAAGAGACAAGTCGTATGTGAAGCGAATGAAAAATTGGTAAAATTGAAGATGACAATTGTACTTTTGCCTTGTGTGATTTGAAGAGGAACGTCCGAGGAGGTTTATTTGATTGCCGGTGATTGTCTAAAGCATAATACGTAAATTTTAGATCAAACGTAGTCACATTTTCCGAAAAACAACACCTTGAGCGAATAACAACATTGAACCACAAATTTAAATTGCAGCTTATAGCCGCAAGAAACATCCTATTAAATCGAAATAAGATACAAAAAAATACTTATTTAATGTCGTTTTTAAAATCGTTGAATCCATAATAGGAACATAGGTTAAGACTGCTTAAACAACACTGTTCATACATAACCTTAAAACTATGAATATTTTCAAACTTCTGTGACTGTCTGGTAAAGTTTCTACTTCTAGCATGGACATATGTTATTTATTGAGTCTCTGTGTGATGTTGCGTCCACTTAACCTTGCCAGTTTAGCATAAATTCGAAACTCCAGGTCATTTGAACGAAACATTTTTTTTTATAGCAAGTCTTCACTTCTCTATTCTGTTCGAATAAGAAATTAGCGAAGCTATATGTGATAGCAGAGCGCAAAGTAGATGCGCAAAGAAATTACAATCAATCCTTTGTCCTCGGCTGGATTAACATACCCACCAAGAATGGTTCACTATTTCATCATCTTATGAAATCGCACATGATTCTAGATCAATCCATATCTCACTCGCTTCGCATATCAAACAGTGTCCCAATCAAATAACGAACGAGCGAACTCAACCTCGAACCCGAAAACTTCTTAAATTACAGCTTGACGAGCCGAAATCAACATAGGGCCTCTGGCCTCTTATCCATCCACATCCACTCCGTGTTGGTCTTTCCCGCCACATACTACCTATTCCCCATCGAATGTCTCAAGCAGACATATTATACTCGACGAAAAAAAAAGTATCTTTTGATTATTGTGTGCATTTCATAACATGAAAAGATAAAATTCAAAATAAATAAAATTATATATACAGCTTGCCCGCCGTTGTGTGTGGTGGGCGTGTGGCCGAGAGTGCAAAAAGGAATCCAAAAATAAAACCGGTATGTTGGCAAGATCCTATGCAGAGCTGTATAGTCCACATCGAGCATAGGTATGAATCTACACAAGTACGTAATTGGCACGAGCCAAAATGCAAAAAAAGGAAAAAGCAAACTTTTTTGTAAAGTTTTATATTTCTCGTTAGTGCACCAGATCAAGTAGGCTGGATACGAATACCTGTTTAGATTGCATGGCATGTGGATCATAAATAAATTTGCCACCAAGTTTGCGGTTTGGGTAACGTGTGTGGTGTCAGTTTTATTTCAATTTCATGACCTTAGGTGGATTTTTCTTTTGCTGTGCAAGACCCTTTTATGCAAAGAGGGAAGGAATAATAATTTACGTGTTTATGAAATGTTTTTATAGTGCAGCGTCAACTGAAGTGTAATTTATAATTTGAAATTGGATTAAGATTAGCTTCGGTTAACCCTTGTGTGGAGGTAGTGAGTCATTTGAAAGTTTTTTTATTTTTTTTTTCTGCTTCCTTTGTTCTGGGCTTGGTGGAGGTGATGTCGGGTGTTTTTCCCTTTCACTATGTGCAGTACTAGGAAATCAATAATCGAGTGTTTCGTTGTTGGTAATGGGATTAGGAGTGGCTAAGTTCGAATTAGGTCAGTGGGAGAGGACACATGTATAGAGAATTGTCGCAGTTATAATGAGACAGTGTAGCCTTTCTCTAATTCCAACATAGTACAGTTAAAAATTATCGCTAATAATCGCTGTCCCCGGGAGTTATCTAATTCGCAGTGTAGTAGTCATCCGATTAAATGTGGTTTCTGCAGAAAGCTATAATTCAGTTCAGTATGGTAAGCAAGTTACGGAATTTTTCAGTTATAAAAAAATATTTTTATTTGTGTGACTTTTTATTTTTCTCGAAAAAATATGTATTTATTCATCAATATCTATTTTGTCTCCTTCAAACTTTTGTCTGATCCTCAAAACACGTCTGATATGCGCTTTTTGGTGTAGCCTAGAGCCCTTCCAAATGCTACAAATCTTCGTTTTTTTAATGTTTTTTTTTTCGGTTTTGAGAAGAGTAAAAAGTGGCATGGGGCCAAGTCCAGTGAATATGGTGGCTAAGGCATAGGGTTACAATATTGTGATACAACAGCCATGCATTTTCTCCATAAATCTGGACGTGTAAGTAATATTCTCTAAGGATGGCCTTCCGGCAAGAGCTCATGATGAACTACGCCATTGTAATCAAAGAAAACAGTGAGAAAAACTTCCACATATGACCGAACTTGGCAAGCTTTTATCGACCTTAGACCTTCCCGTTTGTTTCGACATCATAACCACATATGTGGTTATATTTTTGTCAAGAGTGATGACCTTTTTTAACAAATCACATCATTCAACAGCTCCTGTGACGGTTCTGTTTGTCAAAATTTAGCAATTTCGGAACGAACCTCGCTGACACACGTGTTATACCCCAAACATCTAAAAAAAATTCATGGCATGAGCCAACCGATGTGCCAATATCCTCAGCAACTTCGACGATTTTCCATAACAGGTTTTCATCCGTTGTTGATGTGCTTTGACGTCCAAGGCGGGCATCACTACATCGCTGTTAACATTTTCTCGGTCTTCTGGAAAGAGCCTAATAAACTTTTTTTTTTCTCCGAGTATTGAATTTAAATTTTGAATTTTCACCCCCATTTATTGAGCCTAATTCAAGCTAGCTTAATCAAGCTTAATTCTTTGTTTTTACCCTCTCAAAATGACTCAACAGCAGGCATAACTCCGCCATCGTTTTCAAATTTCTTGACCCGGACGTGTTCCTTGAGCCAAGGTTAGAGGTAGAGGGCACAGGGAACTAGATCTGGCATATAGGGCGGATATACGAGCAGTTCGAATGACGTTTCTTGAATGGCAGCCATCGCAACTTGGCGAGCTGGTTTTATCTGCCGGTAAGTTGTCTTGATGAAACAGCACTCCAGCTCGTAGTTTGCGCCTCTTTTTTCAATATTTTTATTGGGTCTTCATTCTTCCAAATACTCTACTCTCTATCCCTTCGGATGCCATCAACTTTCCCGCCGAATTTGACACTTTGAATAACTTAAAAGTCCGTGAGGAAGCTCGCTTCCAAGTGATCGATTGTTATTCGGTTTCAGGATCACAATGTTGGATCTAGGTGTCTATAGTCACGAAACGTAACGAAAACATTTCCCGATCTACTTGGAACTTCTCGAGATTCACCCTCGAAATGTAGATTCATTTTTTTCTCTTGCTCGTTGCTTAACATTCTCGGTACTCAACGCGCAGAGACCTTTTTCACTTTTTCATATGCATTCATATGCTTTATGCCTGATGATCATTCTTTAATCTACCAACACAACATTTTTCACAGAGTCCCCCAATGTTTTCAGCAAGTCGCTGTATGTCTCTGGTAGGCAGTTTTTTTCAAGCAGAGGTACTCGGTGACAGCTCTAATTTCGTTCTTCTCCATTTTGATGTTATCCCTTCGACGGTTCGCATTCAAACAAATGTACGTCCTGGGAATCGTGATCTATTTATATGAGTTTGTGTTCTAAACTAGTGGATATATGTACTTATAAGCAAAAAAAAAATATTTTAGATTTTTAGGCGGACTGTAAATAACAGATTATCATCACTTTTGGATCACCATCGTACGTTGTTGCACTTAATTTTTTTTTTCGGGTAAATTTAATAGAGGTTCTTTGATCTATTATTGTCAATAGTAATGAATCGCCAGGCAAATATGGGACATGTTTACCAATATAACAAAAAATATGAACCTACATAGTTAGCTCGTGAAATTCAAAAAGTCACTTTATTTCTTGAACAAGTACTTCTAAAATGACAACTCCTTAAGCTTCTCTGGTATATGAAGACATTGAAGTGATCATTTTAGTTCATACAAGGTCTGATAATGAAATTCGCCGAAGTCGAAATAGGCACATTTGATCGCGTCTACGTAATTTTTTTCGATTTCGGAAACCTAGAATTGCTGCGTTGGGAAAATCGAACTTTAGTTATGACTCAATGAAAAACTCCTGAGCTATTTTCAAAATACTGAAAAGTTCCTGCTATAGGCTTTATACCCAAAATTCCCGAGAAAATTTAATGACATAAGCGAGTTAGTATGCCGTCTTTTTACCGATTTTTTGGATTGTGATTCGTCAACCTTACATAACAAGTTCTTAAGTTTGCTCCATGCTTCCTAGGTTAAATAAAAGCTGATTGTTATCTACGACATTTATTACTAGGACTATTATCTACCTGTTTCGATATGCTTTTACCACTCATAGGCCATCAATTTACTCAAAGCAATCAACAATTAACTCAATTAACAATTTCCTAATATGAAAATAGGCGCAAACCTTTCTATTCATTTTTATCAAATAAATATTTGCAAATCGTACCAGAACCCAAACAATCCTTTGACAGCAGACTAACTGGTTCAAGAAGCCTTGCCGAAAAACCCTCTTACTTCTTGAACAAACTATAGTTTAGCTAATGTATTATAAATTTTAAACTATTCCTGCCTATAAATATGTAACAACTGCAATGTGTGATAAATCTTAATCCATTTTCTACCCTTTTAATTCTAATGTGTATTGTGACTTATTCATATAAACTGAATGCAAAAAATAACCAAAAAAAATTTGGCCTTGAATTAATTTTTATTTATACATTTTTAGAATATGTAAGCTTACCCTAGACAAAAACTAGTTTACTAGCCCTATGCGGAAACCCTAAAGCAAACAGAGCAACTTAAGATTATGCCTTTCGGCCCTATGAATAGCTATAATTCAAAATTGCACTTTAAGCTGTAATTCGTGGAGAGATATTTTCAAATTACATAACGGGACTATGGATCCTAAGAATGGAACAGAAAATGGCATATTTATTTGACCCTTGGTTTTTGGTCGTGAACGCCTTGTTGCGACTTTTATATCTTGCCTCCTAAGCTATGATGTGGACTAGCCGTCGAACACTGCTTTGGTAGGTCTTTTCGCTCAAGTGTTTGATGCGATAGAAACTCAGTATTCGCCGTCGCTTATTTATACTGCCATTTTCAACACATTTCTACATTAAACATACACAAAAAAAAAAAGAATCGAACATAAAATGCCTCCCTGCGGTACCCCATCCAAATGAAACTAGAACTAACCATCTTGTGTAGTGCACATCATCATTACCACATCTTCACCATCATTATCTGTCGACCGAATGCAGACTTACCGCATTTAGCATCGATGTAAATTGCAATTCAATCCATCTGAAAGAGAGTTCATAACCCTCAACCGTTCAATAGCATATCCCAACCGCACTGCACGCCACAACTGCTGTATATCATGCACCCATGGTGCACTCATCAACTCCACTTCCACAGCTCCATGTAGGTAGTTTTATATATTTTCTTATACTCGTACATATGTATATCAACGCATTAGAAGGCTACTGCATTCGCTTAAATAAATTTAATTGAAACGCTAATTAGCTTAATTAACGCATTGTTGTCATATAAACGCTGCATTAAGTCTCCATCAAAGCCAACTTGCGACGATGCACTCTTGAAAGCTGTAAAGTACTAAATAACTTCTCAAGGCCAAGTGAACTTCCCCGTAAAAAGCTGTAAAAACAAAGAAGTTCATAAATAATTTCCTTTGTCCGATAATGCCGCCATCAAAGTCAAGTGGTTACGATTTAACGAAATTGAACATTTGTAGTCGTGTTGCTATGTATCTATTGAGTGCCCTTGCGGATGCGTAATAAACTCCAAATCAGGGATTGACACCAGGAAATTGTATTGTAGTTGCTATATCGATGAGTTGTACTAAAGCCTTGACAAATGACACCCCATACGAAACGCTCCCCCATTAAGCTTGCACCCATGAGATACATGTAATAGTTGCAATACCCTTTTATATCATGCGCGAAACCGTTTTTTTTTTGTGGAAAAACAATCTTTTGTTCACATTTGTTAGGGCATTCGAGGTTTTTTGTAATTATTTCGAACAAAGCTTACACCATTCGGTGCTGTTGCCACTATAGCCGGCATGGAGTGTGATGTGGTGTTGTTGCCACTTGGGTTTCCATGTCGGTCATGAAAAATTGAATCAATTTACTTGACGTGTACATATTCGTGTGATTCGAAATGTTTGAGCTCAAAAAAGGAAATTACTCCTTGCCAGGCTGTCTATGGGAATAGAATGAACGAACGGGAAGGAGGTCGAATGAAAGCGGGGTTAGATGAATCCAAGCGTCGAGTTAGAACAAAGGTTCGTTACACGTATCTATGGCATGTGCCCTTTGTTCCGATTGGAGTCCATGAAACACTGCCGTGTTTTGGAACCGGAATACGGTATGAGTGACACTCCATTTACCTATAGACACTATGCCCCAACAGTAGTCGTTCGCGACAAGGTTGGCTTTGAAGCGATAATTGATTTTTTGTTCTGCTTTTTGTGATGTACTGCCAAAAACGGGAAAGTGATCTTTCCTATATCCATAAGCGGTGTTCGCCGAAAACATATACAAAGAACGCGGGAAGGAAAGAAAGAACGATTGCAACATGAGACGTTAACGTTCGTCATGTGAAATGAAAGGCATTGAGAGAATCCCGTTTATACTTAAATATATTTGGTTGTTTCGTGTGGAGTCATGGGGAGTGACTAAGTCGCGCTTGGGGATTTCGTGTGGCGATCTCCGGCAGTAACTGTAAATGGAGTTTTTGTTTTTTTTTTTAACGGCCACCGCAGCACCGGTCCGTGATTCTGCACGCCATGTTAATGTCTCGGATAATTAATCATTCTGTAGAGATGTTTTTGGTGTTGTTTTTTGTTTGTAGTTGTTTTTCGACAGTTCGAGGTCAGTTTTCACTTTGAAGGCTTTGATGATACACATTTTCGAGATGCATTGATTGCAACAGCGGAGCAGTTATCCTTTTGTGCTCGCCTGATCTGACTGAGTCATGGGGTAATGATGTGGGGAAGTTAAAGGGTTGTGAGGGGAGATTTGCATCAAGCGAAAAACATTTTTGAATGGCTACTTTAATATAGTGACGCATTTAGGCCAACATACCTTAGGTATTTCTATGCGGAAACACAAGTTTAGGCTTAGTCAGAGGGATAACGGGACTGTTGCATATCTGATTGAAAATGATTTTGAAACGAAAGATCGTTAATCACCGCTTTATTTTTGTTCGTATTTTAAATTGATGACGGTAGGGACGAAGGTGATGCTGGGTTGAAAACTTAAAAATTTAAAGCAACTAGCAACCACTTGAAAGCTATTCAATTTGCTTCCTTTTTTCTGGGTGGATGTTGGAAGGATATTAGTGGAATAAACTTTAAATATCTTTAACTAACAAATATCAATCACAGACCTTCTATTATGGATGACCTATGAATATTCAGGCTTTTGTTCACTGTTTTATTAGGAATGAAAAAAAAAATAATTATCATCATTGGAACTTTAAATTTTAATTACTTTAATAAATGGGGTTCCACAAGGTTCATTCTTTGGTTCTATATAATTTTTAGTTTCGATCCTCCACCAACATTTTAATGGATTACTGACTGCATTCGCGATTGATATGTCGTTTACGTGTTAGATATTCACATTATTGGGTTGCATTGTCAAAATGAAGCAAGTTTTACAGAAAATAAGGCAATGATTGCTTTTTACAATTTGATTATTATCAACCTGAAAAAAAAATTGATTTAAAATAATTGACTTCGATTGCAAACAATTTTTAACAGTGCCTCCATGAGAGAGGCATATTGGATTACTTCCCAAATAGCAAGTAGTTATGGAATAAAAAGGGGTATATTTACTATGGTAAATAACGCCCTCAATTTCATGACAAAATATTGTATTTCATTTTACCACACCTAATTTTTGGCCTTTCTCAAATCGTTGAAGAGTTTTTATTTTTTTGCGACGAAAGACTACCTGACTTGAATGAAAACCTTAATATGGGAGAGTAAAACAAATCATGTACAGAGGCCTTGCATATTTTCCCAATTAAGGAGGCAAATTTTTAAGCAGGTTATCGGTGGGCTATTTCATAGAAAATGTGTAAAAGAATTAACTTGCACACAGATATTTCATTAAATCATTGCTTTCAAAATTCTAAATTTTTGAGAACACCTAGAAAATACTTACAGAGGTTTAGTTAAGAGAGTTTCAGATAAGCAGGACGATAGATTTCGGGTAATATTCCGCAGATCATCCAGCTTTAATTGTTTTTAACACTTTTTTTGGCAGCTACATTATACATAGTATAACTAATTACATTGAAATATTTTAACTCCTTCGGGAAATTTATTATTATTAGCGGTAACTATCCGGTGTACAGATAGGAATTGTTAAAAAAGAAATAGGTTAGTGTTCGTCAGAAATTCCAGATCATCAACGTCACATGGTAAACTTGGGCATCTGTCCACAACTACTCTTCTGTTTGTAAAATTTTGACCAAAAGAATCGTCGCATTAGCATCGCTCAGGAGCTGTTGAATGACGAGGATGACAATCCAGATTTGCTGAAAAGGGTGATCACTGGTGGCATGTCATCCCAATGGAATCGATCAGAAGAGCCAAGACCAAAAAAAGAATGTCTAGTTCGGTCAAATGTGAAAGTTTTGTTCATGGTTTTTGACGGTTAGAGTGGTGTGGTTCATCATGAGCTCTTGCCGGAAGTTCGTATGGTAAATAAGGAATATTGCCTTGAAGTAAAGGAATACGGATTTATGGGGGAAAAAATGCATGGCTGTTGCACCACGATAATGCACCTGCTCACTCGGTGCTTGTGCGTAAACAAAAACAATACCGTAAGCATGCCTCAGTCACCGCATTTACCGGAATTACTTCCTTGTGATTTTTTTTTCAACCCAAAATTGAAAAGTTAGAGGAAATAAAGTCTGCATTACTGGAAGAGCTTAAGGCTATACCAAAAAGCGCATGTTAAAAGTACTTCAAGAACTGGAAAAACGCTAGCATAAGTGTAATATATCTGAGGAGCATTACTTTGAAAGGAACTAAATAGAAATTAATGAATAAATAAATATTTTTCGAGAAAAATTAAGTCACCTTATTTCTTGAGCAAATCTAATATATTTTACATTGTGAGTTGATACAACCTGGTCAAACCATCTCAGTGCAGTAGTTAATGCGTTTGGCACGACTATTGAAAAAAAAAATCGCCAAATAATAAGGCAGGACAAAATGATTTTGCAGTACGACAACGTTCGGTCACATGCTATTAACGTGGAAACAATGAAATGGGACGTCCTCCAGATATGGCTCCTTTCGACTTATCTGGGTAGCATTCCTGATCTTCCGAAAAAGCAACAAAAGACGTGCAGTATGGTATCTCCAAAGCACAATTGGTATGCTACCAGAAAGGTGGGTCCAAGTTGAACCTAATGATGAACAATGAACAGCCGTGATCGCTTTTCTGAAATAAACCTTAAAGTTATGAAAAAGAGATGGCGGATTCCTACTTGTATAGCTACTTGTATAGTAAAACATCTTTAAATTCTTTCAATTCTGAAACGATGTAAAAAGGATCTAATATAATGCATCAATATTCTTAAAACGAACGAACATAAGAGTAAATATTCTTAAGGGTGAAAAGATCCCTAAAGTCTTTTGGGTTTCTAGTAACGAAACCAAGTATAGATTTAACAACTACGTAGTCAATACCTCTTGAAAAACTAAGCTTATAGCCAAAGATAATACCAAGGTTTCGAACATCTTTTACTTTTATTTTTAGAGGCAATTGAGCAGAAGAATATACATATGTACATACGTGCTCTATCGGGGTATAGGGACAACAAAGGGTTAGGCTTTGGCACTTGGAAACATCCATTTCCAATCCATTCTTAGTATACCGTTTTAAGCCGTCGTCATACCAAATACATTTGGAGTGTTGGAACACATAGGGTGTGTCATCAGCGAGCAACGAAAAAAGAAGAGGGCCTAGATGAGTTCCTTGAGGGATTCCAGAGGTAACTTGTTATTTCAATTCAACCAGCTCTTGATCAACAGAAACAACCGACGTTACGGAAATTTAAAGGCAGATTACTAACGCATGAGTCGTATGGACTCAGCATATAGAAGGGAGATAAGACAAGTTTCGGTTTAATGCAGAGTGTTGTGAATTTCAACTGATTTTTTAAAATGTTTATGCAATTCCAAAAACTCTATTTCTTCCATTCCATACTAAAAACTTACTCTTTATATAGGAATTTGCTTAGGATGTCATATTCTTTTTGAAGATAAGCACACCTTTCCTGAAATACCGGATTCGGGTTTCCTACTCATTATTCCATATGTCCATCCTGTTCATCTTATAATAGTTTTTTTATGAGTTTTCCAGGATTTAGTGTGTGGAAAGCCTATAATACCAGCACTTGATGGCTTTGGTTCTAACTTTTGTTTACACAATTTGTACTCTCTTCGATGATTTTATTTTTTCGAAAACCATCCTGAGTGTTCTTGGACTATCCAGCCTGGCTGAAAATCTCAAGAAGAGAGGGTGTGACGCTTCATGTATAGATGTCTTAAAAGAAGCGTCACACTGTTACGGGGTTATTTAAATCAGGTATTTGACCATCGGTTATTTCATAGAAAATGTATAAAAATGCTGTTTAAAAGTACAATTCTTCATTTTATATATTTTATATGTACATATGTAGGTTGTACATATTATAAAGGTTATATGTACGGAGGTTTAGTAATGAGAGTTTGTGATAAATAGGTAATATAGATTTAGTATCTTTGCTTCTGATAAAATGTGATTTTTTAAGTGTTTGGTTTATAATTCTCAAAAAGTAAAGCACTAAAAAAATTCAATTTTTTTAAGAAAAAAACGTCGGATTATTTTTTTGTAAATGGTGTTTTTTTAGAGGTTTGGTTTTTAAACTGACAACAATCTTTCTACAGATTGTCAAATTGACAGTTGAAAATTGATTTATAGTAAGTACGTATTGCCATTCCATGTTGAATAGACTAACGCCAGAGAAATGCAGGCAAATTGCGTAAACTTATTTTGAAAACCATAGTTCGGATCGCCAAACTTTTTATTTACCGTCGACATAGTCGTCCATTTGGGCAAGTTGTTCGGAACCCTATGAATAGTTGTAGCACCACGTATACTCTAGTGGATAATATGCATCGCCAAAAACGACAAACAGTGGAAAGAGATAGAAGTTATAGATGTTATTATTATAGAATTATTGTTGTGGACCACAGTCTTCAGGAGTCGATTCGCCATCGTTCACGGCAATTGGCCCATCCACTTTCTAGACGATTTTACGGAAAGATCTTGGCTGAAAACTTATAAGATCCAATTTGTGCAAGAGCTGAAACCGTGTGACCATTATACGCGTTGTAGGTTCGGTAAATGAAGCAACTTGATCTTCATTTTCAACGCACAATTTTGTTCTCTGATGAGGCAAAATTGCAGAATTCGGAGTGAAGAAAACCCAGAAGCCTTTGTCGAGACGACCTTGCAACCATTAAAACTTACTGTTTGGTGTGCTTTATGGGCTGGTGGAATCATCCGCCCATATTTCTTTAAGGACGATGCCGGTTAGAACGTTAACGTGAATGGAAAGCGCTATAGAAATGGCATTGACGTAACAGAGCTTTGGTTTTAAGAAGACTGGGCATGTCACACGGCACGATACCATCAATTTAGTGGAAAACATTTGCTGAACAAGTAATTTCCCATTACATTATGGACTTTTGGACTGGCCTTCATGACCCTGTGATTTCACACCTTAAGATTACTTTCTTTGGTGTTAGTGGTGAAATAAGGCCCCAGTTGCTCAACAAGTCGAAAATTCAACTTCATGATTGCGTTTCATTCGAGTTATGGCACGCATATGCACGAAACTATCTGTTAAATAAAGCTAATACCATAGACATAAGCTTCAAGTGTTTTTTATATTGAATTTGTGCGGCAATTGCGGTGTAATGCTGATATCAAACGTGGTTAGTATCAATTCCAGGCAAAACCAGTCGGTCGAATTCATTCAATAACGTAATCCTTTCCGCCCCCCAAAATCTGCCGCCAACACTCAGCGGTTATGGATAAAGAGATTGTTCTACTATTTCTCCACTGTTTTTGGACCGACATGTACGATAGTTTTGTTTATTGAGCTGAGGCAAGCGAAGCTCTAATATACGGGATTGCCACTTCTTTCAAATCGAACTCCTCTGTCCCTGTTTGATCGATCAAGATAAAATTTTGTACATAGCTAGAGTCTAATGTGGTGATTGTGATTGTTAAAGGCTAAAATAAAAGCTGCAAAATTGAGGAATAATGACCCAAAAACGTTCTCGTTGATTTAACATTTCACGCGCATGGACGATTATTATTTTAGCTCTTTACAAAAATATTTGAGTTGACAAAGATCATGAGACAGTCAGGTAATAAACAGTAGGCGTTCCGAGAAACTCTTGAACGAATTGCTATTGGTGCTCTGTCCTCTGTAGATTAGAGTTTGCTGCAGTCAACATTTTTTTGTGGCAACATACCAATCGTCAACGAATTCAAAGATGCTATTCGAATTATAGCCAAAAAAGATGATGTACATATGTATGTTCATATAATCAGGATATGGTTCGCCAACTTAATTCGCCAGCTATTTGTATAGGAGCTGTTCATAATAATGATTCTGCTCTACGCGCGTCAAATGACAAAGCACATGGTTTGTCTGCATGCTTAACGCTAGCCCGCAATTGTCGAGTAATGTTAAAACACAATTTGCGGACTGAGCTAGGTCTGTGTGGTTCTCTTGGCACAGTAATTGATATTGTTCATACACTGCAATATTCTGATAAACGCCTTTATGAACTATCACTATGTGTATTGGTAAAACTATGACAACTATCAAGGCCCAACTGTTTACAACGGCTCGATTCCGATTACGCCACAAACAGATGGACTTAAAAAAGGCTTAGGCAATAACGGTCCATAAAAGTCAAGGCATTACCGCTGACAGAGCTGTAGTGGACATCGGCAAATCAGAGTTTGCACTTAGGCTAACATACGTAGCATTGTCGCGTGTTCGAACGCTTGATGGACTTTTGATAGAGCCGGCATTTTCTCAGGATAGACTCTTCAAAAGTATCAACAAGAACTCGGCTTGGCAAGTTAAGAAGCCTGAGCTTGCACAGCTACATGCTAACAAAAGTTAATGTTTAAATCATTCATTGCAAAATTTGTTTAAAAAAACACGAGAGAAAAAAGCGCTAAATTTGCGTTTTGTTTATACAACATGATTCCTAGTCTTTACATAGCTAATCTGTCCGAAAAGTTAAAATTTGTCGACTAAAGCCATACGAAATAAACGTTTATTTAATATTTGTTCATTCACCGTATGTTTTCACAATATTTGTAGCAAAATTTCTGCAAATTTGTGTCGATCCATATTTACAAACTTCCTAGTTTTTATATTGTATTTCGAATCAACATTCCACTATTATTGTTGACGGTTCACCAATAGTTCACCTTTAAATTTATAATGACACTTCTTTCTGAATGCCCCTCTATAACATTAAACCTACATACCATAGCAATGAAATGAAGGTTTCAACAAGGAGGTATCATGTCTATCTCAACATGCGAAAGAATACGCTACGGCTAAACTATATTCTCCTTTTTTCCCAGGGTTTTTTCTTTTTTTTGCTATAATATAAAATGGCATATTTCCGTTGGAGGTATTCATTTATAAGGAAAAGACCAAATGGCATGAACGAAGTCAAAGAGAACGACTACACATTATCCCACGCCCTAAACAAATATCTCTGATACCTATGGGGCGCCTTGGTACCCTGGGATAAGATCTGCATCTTCGCCAAAAATTGTCTTTTCAATAGGCTGGGCTCCATTAAGATCAGTATTAATTGTGATCACGTGCGTTATGTGTATGTACTAAAAATAGTTTAACATTTGTCGAAGTTGCTACATGACACTTGCATCTAACTGTCGACGCGCCTTTTTAATTTACATATGCTTCGAGAAAACGTGAGTAGAATTAGAATGGCTTTGTAGACTTACATTTTCCGTTTTCGGCTCTATAACCCATGCAACCCTTCCTGAAGTGTCTCAACCCAGACTGCGATTCCTCGACATTTGAAGCGATTTCAATACAAATGCCTATATATGTGTCTAGTCTATTTAACATCCAATTAGTTATTCTCTGACGATCGTCACGCATCACGCGAATGAAATGTCAATTGTCTTATCATCAATCAATCGTACTATCACTCATCGCACTTGATCTCGCCACCTTGCTCCCCCCGCATGTTTCCGACCACCATATCGCCACACTTACCCTGACACTTGTCATATCAACCGAGAACACCAGATCATCGACATGTACTCGACCAGCACTACATCCACAACTTGTTCAGTTCAGTTTAGTTCGTAGTGCAAGTTATTAATATTACAAGAGCGTTTTAGTCATGTTCTTAAACGTGTGATGCAGATGTCGACTCGGTGATTACCGTCAGTGTCACAGCAACAACAACGTGTAGCCTTGGAAAAATCATCTACTCGTTGAATAGTAGCAGCAATTCTACATGGTTTAGAATAGCAGTTAAATCTGAAAGATACAAGTCTACACAATGCACCCGCATCGTGGCGCGTTCGAGCGAGCTAAGTTGCGATGTCAATGATTTGTTGTTACGTAAGTACGAGTAACAACTCGTCATCAAGTCTTCTGTTCGTTCTCAATCTGAAAGAAAAAGAAAAAGTTGAATAAAAACAACTTGAAGTTGAGGGAGGCAATGTGGACGAAAGCGAAAACGAAAAAAATACAAAATGCGCGGGCAAAAATGCCGAACCGCGCGACCATAAAACACGTTTTGCAATCGGACACGAACGGAGATTAAAGGCAATTTAATGGATTTATAAGTGCCGCCAGTATAAGACGAATGACTCTTGCTTTTATTGTTTGTTTATAGATACTCGTGCATTGACGGATGCTGGTAGTTCATTTTATGACAAAAGAGTTGGATCGTAGTAGAATTACGAGTTTAATTCGGCAGTTGTATCTCATGCAAGTGTTTGATTGCTAATTGCATCACATACACCTGGGCGCGATCGGTACAGCCGATCATTAGATTCGTTTCGTATCTTTGTCCTTTAGGTTACGGGTATGTATGCAATCGTACGATTTGATTTCAAGGTTGGGCGATGGAAGGTGGAGGGCATGAAAATGGTAACCTAGTGAGCTGACACGTGAGTTGATGCAAATGCTAGTGTCATTACCTATAGCATGGGTATGACGATGCACATTTGACAGACGAGCTCGAGCCATTTGCCAAGATGTCGATGTCGTGGCTGTCGTCGGTAAGTGATTTAAGGAGTGGTCGGTTCATGTTTTGTGTTTTCCTCAACCATTGGCGATGGCTTGCTGGTGCTCTGCTGTAGATGCTATGACTGCTGCACGATTGTTAGATATAGACGAGGTTGCAGAGGAACAGATGCGATGACGTGAGGTGAATAAAAGTGGCAAACAGGGTAAACGGGGATGTGTCTTGGTACTCTATGTGGATTTAGATGATGAGCTAATCTGCTCGATGCTCACGAAGAGACAGTTAAAAGGATAGCGTAGGCAAATGGGCTTGTCAAACATTGCGAAATAGAACTGACAAAAACTATTTTCACATTTACAAACATAAATTTGTCTCAATAAACGATCAATACTCGTATGTACATACGTGACGTATACCTTCACCAGAGTTCCAAGGTGATAATGACCCCGTCTAACTTTGTTTCATCTACTTAACAACCGATAAGTTCCTCCCTGAAACTCGTAACTCGAGACTAATAAGCAATCAACACGACAGCGCCCGTCAAACTAAATACACCACGCTGATTGCTGCACACGTTTCGCCACTTGCAACTATTAAACCGACTGTTGAACAACGTCATTTAGTCTCACACCTGTAGCTAATTTGCAACCATCCACACTAGGTAAATATATGTATGTCGACCCATCAATCAAAATCGCACAAGATACACTTTCAATGCCATCCGTCACATACCTTCATTTATCCTCCCTGCTAATTCAAAAGATGACGTCAGATTTTCCTAATCGTCGCATGATTGCGCTACTAGCCAACTTCATATCGCTTAACAACTGTCATCATAAAGGCGTGCCTTGGAGGTGTTTATGACCAGCAGCATTTATGGCTGCTTATGCGTTCCTGGATCACTCCTTTCTCCGACTTTACTATCATCCTGCATAATGCATTAAGCATGTTGAATAATATTTTATTTCAAATTTTATTTCTCCGTGGAATAAACACGGTTTTTTTATGATTTTACTATCTCCTCAGTGAGGAGCTATAAAATATGAAATAGAAAAATACAATACGAATGAGAGTAACAGAAAGAAAAGTATCTTTTATGACTTGGAATGGGGAGGTCATTGGTTTTCCCATGGACTTCCTTTAGTTTTACTGCTGAAAGTTTATCGTCTAGAATCAGGATAAACAATTCTTTCTTTGCTTCTTTTGTTTGTCTTTAAATGCATTTATGTCCGTTTTTGGAATAGTTACTTGTTTTTGCTTCTTTTTATGGATTTTCTTTTATATCTTGTATTTTTATTTTATTTTAGGTTCTCCAGTATTTCAGTTCCCGGCTCCACCAAGTCCGACATGCAGTGCACATAGTCCTTCGTGTTCATATAACGGAGGTGATGTGTTCTTTCCACGTAATCGTACACCGAGATCCCCTCGAGTTAGTTTCAGCGAGGATCAAACACCCATACGTCATCGGGCAGAGCAACAATCACAGCAGAATCATTATCACCAACATTCACAACAGCAGACGCCGAGAATCACTCGTCAACCGGAAGCTACAAGACGGTAAGTTGTCACTTATGATTGGCTTCTTAAATTCGATTTGTTCAAACCAAGTTCATGACTTACTTGTTACATTTATGAACTTCTTGGGCAACACAGACTGCGACTGCAAAAAATTTTAAGTGGCACTTTCAAACAGAAAACATTTTCAAAACTCATTTTGGATGCTGAGATTTTTGGAAAAAAATAATTTCTTAGTTTTTTGGTTGTTCTATCTATTTTATACCGTAGGACAAAGACTTTATATCACTCTGTCAGATTAAAATACATTCGTGGCGTGTTTAAAGAATACCAGGAATTGTGTAGCTTCACGGATTGTACGAGGCTGGTTCAAAAAATAAGACTTTTTATTTTTCTCGAAAATTATTTATACAAATACACCCGTTTTATGACAAAAAAAATTTAAAAAAAAATTCATAGCATGAGCCAACTTATATACCAATATCCTTACCAATTTCTCTGATGGTAATTGGACGTTTTTCCATAAGAATTTTCTTCACTGCTTCAACGTTTTCATCCGTTGATGACGTGCCGCGGTGTCCAGGACGGGCATCCTCATTAACTCCTTTTCGGTCTTATATGAAGAGTTCGTATCACTTATGCTCAATTGTTTGCTTGGAGTAGACCCGCCAAATGCCACAGTCAACATCTCGAGTAATTGGAGAACTTAATTTTAATTTTCATTCAGAACTTAATATAGATTTCTTGATCCATATTTTTCAATAATGAAAAATCGCCAAGCACACCAAAACAATCTAACAAATTAAATATCCAAAATGGTTGATACGAAAATGTTTACGTATGTTAGTGGACAAGTGTCCCAACATAATAAAAGAAAATCCAATATGCATACTTGGCTAGTGAAATTCACAAAGTCACTTTATTTTTTTAACAAACCTTGAATGTAAATAGTAATCTCTGACCTGAATTTTTCTCGTTTTTGTATTTGTTTTTGATTTTTTTTTTGATGGCGACTATTTTTGGAAAAAGGGTCACTAAATGGAGTAAAAAAATTAAGCTTATCATAATAGGCTATGATATTGTACATAGGTCTGCGGGCATTCAAATTAGGGTTTAGCTCCAGCGAATTCTGGCTCGTCAATACAAAAAAACGCTTAGTCAAAGGTGCGAATGAATGTGGTTATCATAGTCATATGTTCGACTTTGTCGATATAACGAACCATGAGTTCTTGCCAAAAGGTCGAACGATCAGGCAGTTCACGTGTTGCAATTTAAAAAAAAATCTTTCTGATTCGTGGCAAGACGCTTATAATTTTTGCACTACGATAATGTACTCGTATTTCATTACTTGGTAAATACAGATATATATGTATATAGTTAAACTTATCCCAAATATCGAGTGTCAGAAGGGCATCTGGCTTTAGTGCACATATATAAAGGGTTTTGATTAAACTTTTTAAATTTTTTTAAATCAATAAAAAGAGATATGACAGAAACTTTTATTGCGGATGAAAGCACGTTCGATACAATACGATCTTAGGAGTTTCATTTTGTATAACTTTGCCATCGGATCTCGCCAATAGTTCTAATGACGGGTTTCTTCACTTGATCAAGTTTTTATGGTTTGTAGCCATAAACGTCTTAACGGAGCCCAAGAGGGCCAATTTTAATGTTGTTATGGAAATTATGAAATCTGGGGGCTTTACGTCCAAAAACCCAAGTCCAATCGCCGTCTTGTTAGAATCACATGTCGTTCAGATCCATGCGATTCAATTCCGAATACCCTTTGCCATCGTACTAGTGTAGATTACTCTTTCTCCAACGGCAGCATTTTTTTTTTATAAGGTTCGCGCGTGTACAAGAGTTATGGTGTTTGTTACACAACCTGGACGGGGTGCATATGGCTTGCATCGTAGATGTTCGTTCACTACCCACCGGGGCTGGTTGTCCTAGATAGGATCCGAGAGATTCGACTGTGGCGCTGGTTGTAGTTCACAGTAACTTGAGAGTATGAATTTTGAAGTGATCTTATACTCAGAGTGTTATGCCTTCGTCAGCATTTTTTGATCATCTCTCATTCACAACTGATGTTTTGCACAGTTTTTCAGTATAGGAATTGTTCTTGGCTATGGACAAGACCACCACGACCACCCCGTTTGTTCCGTTCATCGAAACCGTTCATCACGGAAGCACAATTTTTTCGTCAAATTTTGGATCCGATTATAACTACTCCAAAGTCCAAGCAGCATTGTACGTCGAGTTCGGTTATTCAGTTCATGTGCCAATTGGATCGTGAACGAATGCCTAAATTGAGGCTGCAGTAAAGGCAACTTTTTGTGCATGAGGAGGAATCAAGAGGTTTGTTCTCCAGCCATATTTTCTGCAACAGCAGTTATATAGTCGCTTGAACGCTCATTTTGGCATCACACACGGCTATTCGATTAGCAGGCTAACTGCTTTCTCAAAATTTCCCAAATGAAATTTCGGCCGTAGCATTTGTAATTCAAGAACAGCTTGCGACTAGAACACCATATTTTATAATAACAATTTCGACGCATTACTGAATGGTGTAGCACTCCATGGTATACTCAAAGTCTCTTTGGAACACTCAAACGATAATCGCTTTAATACAATGCTGGTCTATTTTCTCATATGACCTACCAACTTTGATCAAAAATAGCTAAAAAAAATATTTTGTCAAGCAATAATATACAAAGTGGCAAGAAAAAGGGTTTTATTTCACAGGAAAGGCTACAGGCTTATTCTTGAAGGTATCGCCAATTGTTATCTACAACTTTTGCTTTTCGGGCAGTCAGAATTGGCGATGTATGAAGAATGCAGTGGGTGGGAAAGGGCAACACATTTCCCAAGTAGGCAATGTGTGGCCCAGCGTAGTCGTGCTCGAAAATCACTTCGTCGTTTTTCTGTTCGAATTGTGGCTGTTTGTTTTTTTGTTGTGTTCGGTAGCGAGCACCAGTTTATTACCGTGGCTTGCTGAGTTATAGCCAATGAATTTTCAAGTTCTTTTCGTGTTTGACATGGGTCCAAATGGCTCCAATTTTTTCATGTTATCCGGGACGCTCCTTCCCTACACGTTCTTTTCTAATAGAAACCTCCCGCTCGATTTTCATGTTCATTTGATTTGGCTCAGCTGTAGAATTAAAAGCGAAAAGCAAAAATGTCTCTCATTGGCTCAATGCTTGGGGCTAAATAGAGTTCCTCAATTTCTTAATTGATTCCCGAATTCCCGTCAATATAGTCTCGCTGGGCACCAAATCGAAAAGGAATACTGTCAACGTGTCCCCTGTTTTAATCCTTCACGTATATCAAATGTTTCAGATAAGACGTTTTCTACTTAACGTGTTCTTTGTTTTCATTCAGTCTTACTTGTATCAGTTTAACAACTTTTTCCGGATTCCCAACCTTACCAGAACATGATACATTTTCGGTCGAGTTGTAGAGTCATGCACCTTTTGAACTGTCGTGGAATTCCTATTTCTTTTCTTAACGAAAGTATAGTGAAAATCTGGTCACCCGACCAGAATTCAGCATTTGTATCAGCAAATATCCATTCTGGCACTGCCTACATAATCATTCTGTTGATTAAAGAACAGCTCTATTTTCATAAAATACATGAATCCTTGGTTCAGTATTGGCGAAGATTTTATCTTTGACATAGCCTAAAGTTAAACAGCCCAGTGGTATTACATTACACTATCTCATCATCATCATCAAATCTCATCAATGTTTTATCAGCTATGTGGCATGTTGCGCCGGCTGCTGAAAATAAACGTCGTCCATAGCACCAATTTCGAGCAGAAAAATGTCAGTCAACATCGTTCGCTAATGCAATGTGCTATTTTATATTGACTGCAACGGTGGAAGGAATAAAAATGACTCCGCGCCCAAAACACCGCAATAAACTGACACTCTTTTTGGATGGAGAGGTTGTATCACTATTTCTTTAGGGCTTTTAGAACCTGCCGATGGGACTGTTTTGTCAAAGTGAAACCAATTTCGTCAGTTCGAATAAATTTGTGTAAGAAATCAGGACCTGCATCATTGATTTCTTGTCTTAAATTCTTTTATCAAATGGATCTTAGAAGTATGTAGGCCAAGACTTGTACGTAAAATTCGGTGCAAAATGGTTGCGGAGAGGCCCACTCGTCTGGAGAGGTAAACACGTGGGTTTTAAATCACACCCTCACTAACGGCAGTCATATTTTTACGATTACAGTTTGACTCCTCATATCACTGTCACTTCCAAGACGTCAACTTTTGTGCGATATGGTGACCAAAAACAGAACAAACTTTAAGCAATGCTTTGACGATATATCACTGTGAATCTTCTCGCAGTAAATTTTAACTTATTTAAAATTGTTGTACAGGTTTTTGCTTTCTTCTGAAACATTACTTTTTAAAGGCATCACAGCGAGAGTTGACTATTAAAAGGAGTTTAAAATGACACTTCTTATTGGTTAGTCTATTGTTAAAAAAAAACAATTTTAGGAAAAAAATTCATCGTATTTGTGCACGTTTTTTTTGTTTTTATATTGATAAATATCTACAGTCATTCTTCGTTCAACAAGTTCCAACACAAAAAAATAATTAGTTCATTCGCTTCACGGTGGGTTGGTTCTTCGTCTTCCAATAGCTCTTATGGGTATAGAAATGAAAATTTAAAAGTTAAGTGATGAATAATTGCTTGAGTAAATTCTTAAAAGAACTCTTGGTTATTTAGATTATTTTTAGACATTGACCCAATTATACTTTATGTGATTAGAGCTTTCACTTCAAAATCTTGCCTTTGTCCATGTTTTTTGTTTTAGTTCGGCTTCGGTTTCAACCATTTTCCCTGTTTGCCTACAGTTTTCCTCGTGTGTCACCCATTCGTGATAAAAATTACCGACAATGACCTTCTTCCCATTATTTTTCCATTAGGCACGTAGGCACATCTGTCGCGCTCGAATTAGGTCGCTGATATGCCACCATACCGAACGCGCGACTTTCATCTGTTTCACTGCTTATTGCGAAATCACTTTCGCATGACGATAAGAGTGAGGATCGTCTACAGATCTCTGACGTATAAGTACATATATGACGACGTCCAAAAAGAACATGGAATGATACGATCCACACGACGCAGAACGCCACTTGTATGTAGATTAAGATTCATTAACCCCATAACTCATCCACTCACACAACACACCAGCAACTACGGCAAGACGAATTAAAAATATACAAAATACATACTTATGTATACGAGTAGATTTCATACATATATTGAGGCATATTTTCCATCCATTTAATTCCAGTTCAAGGCTAACTTCAACCGGAGAAGACGATATTGAATTTCTAAGCGAGCATGATACTAGTTGCGGCGAGTTCGACGAACGTTATGAAAATTTCACAGCGGGCCGGGAACGTTTACAAGAGTTCAATGGGCGAATACCGCCACGTAAAAAGAAAAAGGACATCCTGAGATCCACATGGAGGGTTAAGGTGAGTTTCTTTTTATTCTTTAAAATTGCTTACTTCTTCTACCCCGGTTCTCTCTCTCTCTAACTTTGGCTGAGTTAATTCACTACTCCGTCATCATCAGCATTTGTCCGCATCTCAGACTATAAGGGAAGTAGTTAGTAGTAGTAGGAAGAGTAGCACCACAACGACAAGTTGTATGCAGATTTCTGCATTCGATAGAGGCAAGCTATAAAAAAAATTACGCTAAAGAGTATAATTTTATGCGCGCACGTTTAGCATGTACTGCGCAATTAGTTTTATCGCAACTTATTTCTTAAAGAACAAGAAAGAAAAAAAAATACGACAGCAATTCAGCGCGGGAACAATAAGAAAACGGCTGAGACGAGGTTTTTCATAAGTGAAGTGCGAGTGACACGAGTTCTTTTGTGTTGCCCCTGGCACAGCTAGACACTCTGGATGACGAACGACGACTACAATGCGCACTCGTGTGTTCATACACTCCTTACGACTTAAATACGTACTTGTACCATACGTACATGACCATTTAGAGAACACGTGCATTCTCTATGGTGCATGCTCTTATTGACCCCCCTCTATCGATATTTAAATGGAAATTTGTATGACTTGGATCAAGATGTGGAACATTGGACAGGCATAGGGCATACAGACAGTTTAACAGAATTGTCTCTCCGGTTTTTGAGTGTCACGGGGGGCGATTTATGGCGGTGGTTGGTGTTGTTTTTCGGGAGGGAATAATGTTATTGGGGTTTCCGTCGCCGAGCAGGGAGTTTCACGGATTTTTTGATTGTCACGTGGCTTATGTAAGCTTGTTTAACACGGCGACCAGAGTAACTGGCTTATGGGTGATGTTTTATAAACAGTCATACGGAATAGCCCTACAAGTTCAGTCATACGGAATAGCCCTACAAGTTCTTATTTGAACTTCTTTATATTAACTTCACGATTGACGAAAAAACGAATGCGATCCACAATTTAAATGTTACATTCCACATTTCTAACAACAGAATACCTCTATCACCATGCTCCGTCTGAGCCTTATACCAGCAATAAACAAAGACTATCTCACCCCCATGGTGACCTAAAACCATCCCCTCGACCGAGAAGAAACAATTAACTGCCACAAAATCACCATCGACATTTCACATCCTTCATCCACATTTCCCAAAGCCATACCCACATCCACATTGACCCTTATAATAATGTGAGCCATTCGGGCACACCCGAGCAGAGGAAGGAGAAGAAAAAAAAACTAAACCCATACCCTATACCCTAGGGTCACTAAAGCTCGTCCCATAATTCCTATAATTCATTACCCCCTCTCGCCGGGCCAATGGACTCAACTAAATATTGTAACAAATCATCGACCACGGTTTTATTATCTCTCTTACCTAGGATATTAGATGTCCTCATTCCATTGTTTCCTCATCCAGCAGTCAAGAGGAATGGGCCCAAAATGAATTATAGATACTTCTGTTTGTCTACGTTTCTTTGGATTGAAACTAGATCCCTTGGTGGTCATAATGGCTCATAAAATGAATCCAAAAACACAATCGTTGATAATTATTATAATAATACACTTGCGCGTCCGTTGAGTTTATTATGTTGCGCTCCTTGATTAGTTATACATGAATAAATATGGACAGGAAATGAAACAAAAACACATAAATATCTGTATATACATTTATAATTTGGATAGAAGGTGGATATGGTGGTGGTTGCACTGGCTACATGCCGGACAGTCGGGAGAAATATGGGAAAAGTAATTTATTCAACGCTTGATTGAGTGCACACAGCGGCACTTGTTGTTAATACTGGAGCAACCAGCATCATAAGGCACGACACGCGGGTGACAGTTGTGAATGTTTTTGGAATACATTTTTTCGTGATTTTTGGGACGATTCGTTGTTGTTTTTTTGTGAAAATGTGGGTTTAATTGCTTGTGAATGGAATGGGACAAGTGGTGATTGTTATTTATGGGAACTGAAATGTGTTATAGCGAAATGGTAATACTTTTTTGTTTTTTGTTATCTTTCGATGCCTAGAATTCATAAGTATTCACGGGGTTTTAAATTGTCGTTGTACTTTGGGAGAACAACACTATTTTCACTATGGGTTGTTATTCGTTAATCTTGTTGTTATTCAGAAACTGTGTGAAATTTTCAGATTTTTTCATATCCTACCGTAATCATTTGTTTTTTTTTATAAATATTGTGCTAATTTCAAACATTTTTTTCAACCACTATTTTGTTGTTATTCGATTTTTTCCATAAATAATTATCCGTCATAAGTACTGATATTAGTTTCCTCTTTTATTGTTATTCGGTAATTGGTAATTTGGCCCTGAGGAGCCGTCCAATACTCTAGTACTACACCTCGCTTCTGGCCCAATAACTAATGAAGACGACAGCATTTCGTCATTTGCAACTATTACTCACCCATGATTTTCGGATGAGACGACTTCTGATTTCCTTTTCGATTGTAGCTTATTTACTTGGATGGTGCCGATAGCCTTTAGGACCACCGAGGACCCTTTCCACCAATATACGCCACAATCGTCACTCTCGACGATTTTGACTACAAAAAGGATAGACCCTGTGTTACCTGCCCCTGCCGCTCTACCTAGTGGCTTTGATGTTACATTTAAGGAGATATAATAGGAGGCGGACCATGTTGCACTAAATTTGCGGACAACGTTTTACGGACACTGCGTTGTATGTTGACTTAGTTGTAAAGAATCAGCGATGGGTTAAGTGTGCAAAAAGCCACGTACAGTTACATTTTTAGCCATGGCAAAATCGTAGACATGAAATTACTATAGGTAGTTCCATCGCTCCCTTTACCATAATAGCTTTACTAATTGCCTCCAATTTCAAAATACAAAAAGAGGAAATCTGGTAAGAGAGTAAAGTCAATTGAGTTACCACTAAATAACAGCCCCATATCCAAATGATCGGGCAGCTATCGCTAGCTGGGTGTTATCAAGTTATTTTATTTTTATCAATATTTTTTAATTTTCGATACAAACTTTAAATATGACGAGAAAGTTTTATTTTGTTCATACCAGGTTTTTTAATCAGTTTTGTCGTTCGATAAAAAAATACGAAATACAATTTATATTTATTGCGATCGAAGATCAAAGGACGAGGTGTGCGATTCGAAAGGCAGACGCTCTGGACTGTTGGGTTCCGTGATGCGTTAATTGAATGATGAATTTAGAGTGGCAGTAAAAACATACTCAAACCACAACCCTTAGAGGTATCTTTTAAAATTAAATCCTCAGGAACAACGGAATCTAAGCTGGATCTTCTTCCGAAATTACACTGAGGCACAGCTTTAGAGAATTATGCAAACGTAACTGCTTGAACGCGTTGGATTCGAACGCTTAAGATAATCTTGACATAGACACCCTAACTTAAGTTATCAAGGAAGTGGATCTTTAGCAGAAATCATAAAACTTCGCAAAATAAGTAAAAGTGGTTGAACTTTTACATATTTAAAGTCAATTGGAACGACCAACAATACTAACTTTATAATCCTGAAAGCAACGCCAAATAAAATTTCAAAGAGCTTTGTATCGCGAAGAAACGTAATTTTGATCTAAAAATCACTGAAACAGTAATCAAAGCGAGATTCTCAATGGGGTTCTGGAAAAGTAAAACTCTTGTGAGTGGGAAAATTATTTTAACTCCCCTGGATATTGAACAACTTAAAATGCACTTTACGAAGCTGCTCAACACAAATCAAATATCTCAGTCGTTTTAGTGCCTTTCTTGAATATCTCGATGTATCAATTTCCCAAGTAGAGGTTGAAACGGTTTTTGAAAATGCCAAAGGAAAAGCGCCCAGAGAAGATTGAATACAGGGAAGATTAAATATTATAAACATCTTACAGAATAATTCTGACGACTGATTACTTCAGAGTATTCCCGATTTCTCGAGACATCTGATATTCCTGCTTTCAAAAGGTGATTATTTTGCCACTACACAAAAAGGGGAGCGTTGATGATCCAAATAACTATAGAAGTATCTCATTTTTAAATACAACGGCAAATTTTTTCGGCTCAATATTGAATAACAGACTCAGCGAATGGGTAGAATGTAAGCAGATCTTAAACGAATCTCAAGCGGCGTCCAGAAAAAAATCACTCGACAGTGGACGAAATCTTTTCGCTTATGAAAATTGCCGACATTTATAAAAGCAGAGGTAAAAAGCATGAACCAAAGGTCGTCCAAATCCATGTGTTCAATTTCAGTAAAAAAAAAGGCGGTTAACATGGTTCTGTAACGCATACCACTGACCGAAACCTTGTTTCCAGCCTCACTTTCGAAGAAAAATAGTCCACTCCACAAACCTTACCAAACTGTCACTCTCCGCGGATGCATTGGCTTCTCGACAATAACGTGCGGGTTTTTCCGAGCCGCAAATTTTGTTTGTTAACTTAGTCGCCGAGATGAAAATACGCCTCGTCAGAAAAGATGATTTTTCGCCCAAAATCTTTTTCCAATTCAAGCTGTTCTAAGACCCAAACTACGAAGCGATAACAAAGCGGATGGTCGCGCGCCTTTAATTGCTGAGTCAATTGGACCTCATAAGCGAATAATCCGAACTCTTTGTGCAGAATTCTCCTCAGGCTAGTGCGTAAAATGTTGAACTGTTGACATCGATGGCGAGTTGAATTGTGTCTCACACTCTCGGCCACAGCGGTCACATTCTCATCTGTGCGCATCGTACGACGAAGGGGACCATGAGTGTTGTCCAATAGCATAAAAGTCTCAGGAACTTTTTGCACAAACTTGCGTACAGCAGTCGCGATCGGTGCTCCATTTCGGCCAAATTTTTTTGTTGTTTAAAACGCACTGTTTGGGCTACATAGCACTCACTTTGAAAATAAGCTTTCAATATTTTCCATTATTGTTCAAGCGTAAAGTGACTCATTTCGTTCCGCGGAGGTATGATACTGACTTTCTGTCAAGATTTCGAGCAGCAAGCAGCTATAAGTGTCAAAATAACCTATAATTTAAACTAAAAAAACTAGATGGCCCACCTTTTACCCTTTTAATACTTGTTAATGAATCTGTTTTGATGCTGCACTTTCCAAAAAAAATTAGTTTTATTACTGCACGATATTCAAGTTTTTCCATTGTACAAAACTATTGCGACAAGTGGAATTCAAATGACTGTAAATACTCGAATGAGTCGACAGACCTGCATAAAACAACGAACTTAATAATGCCATCTCTTATTAAACTACATAACTTATTGAAACTTATTGAACAACCTAGTTAGGTACTGAGATTATTTTCTTTTTTATAAGTACTAAATATATTTGATGCTAATTTTCATGTTGTTTTACAAAAACTTTCTGGCTTTATCTGAATTAGTTAATTAGTTGCTTGTGCATTGTGATTCTGATATCATGATATCTGATATCATTATCCTGTAATATATTCGTCTGAATCCCCCCCAAACCATATTTTCACCTGCAAAATTCCAAAATACTTATCTTACTTCTTTCTTTCTAGGAACAGCACTTCAATTGGCCGACAGTTGTTACAGTTTTTGTCTTTGCTATGGGATGTGGTTTTCTAGTTGCCCGATGACTCTAAATGCCAATCACATACACATACATACCTAATATTGGAGGAATTTCACCATACGAAAGAGAATTAGTTATTTTTTATTATTTCAATGAATTTTACTTTTTTTAAAAAAAATATGATTTTTCTTTAACCAACACATCGAATAAACTTTGAAACAACAAATCAAATAAAACCAATGTCCTGCCCATTGAGCCCATCAGTATTGGACTCACACAGAAAAACAACAAGTATTCATATGTACATTTGTGTTCTATTATTTTTACTATTTTTTTTTAATGAAGTTATTATAAGAATAACAACAAAGCAAAATACAAAACAAAACTCTCAACGTACAAATGAAAATAAACTAAAAAATAAAACAAAAAATCTAATAACAAAAAAAAATAAACAAATATTTTGTATGAATTTTTCGACTATTTTTTGAACAACCGAATACAACAAATGCTTTTTGATGACTGTTTTTGATGCCACAGAAAAAAAATAATAGAAATAAAAGTTTTAAATGAATTTCGTATTTTGTACTGCCATAAAATAAACATTCGGAAGAATATACTCAGTATTTCACATCGATATAGAACTATTCGTAAGATAAATAGAACCTCAGCTTAAAAACAATTGAAATATTTGGTTTTGAATTTGATTTTCATTTGATATCCAGGCTTTCTCTTAGTAATAATTCTTGAATCGAATCTAAATGTAATCAAATATCCAACAATCCTTGATGGATGCAATCTTAAGTAGTTTTGAAGGGTGAACAACACGTTGTTGAGCTTGTGGAAGGTAAGCCATAAAAATATTCTCTTTCGTTTCGGTCGATTTTATTTTCAATTTATAAAGATGAATTTGAATTAAGATTAGTTTTTAAACATGACATGATCTAGTATCTTCCACAAGTGATTGTTCAATTTTTTTTTTTAATTGTGGACGATAATGCGAAAAACAACAACTCGGTGTTATTCACCTTAAACCCAAAGCAATTGTGATTATTCATAAAAAAAAATCAATTTAAATGCATAAAATAAATATTTTTGAATATAAAATAAAAACAAATACAAGTGATATTTAAAATTTCACTAAATGTTTAATATAAACAAAAATCTGTTTTTGGTCATTTTTGACGCGATAAGGTGCTTAGAAATATGAAGAAAAAAAAATCGATTGAATTATAATTCCCTTGATTTCATTTTCTATAAACGAAAAACAGAAAAACTTGATTTTAATTTTTTTTATTTCATCTTATAAATATGAGTTATATATAGATTTTATATTTAATAGAATAATTTTGTTACGATGATTATTTCTTATCCACATTCTTGAATTTTACATATATTTTTTGATGAATTGAATTGTATATTTTAATTTAGCATGAATTCTTAAAAAACAAAAAACCGATAAATCCAATGTATTCGAATAAACATTTATTTTAATTTCTCAAATAGATTAATTGAACGGAGATGAAAATTAGTTTTAATTCTTTATTCGATATTTGAAGAGTTTTGTTTTTTTTTTTTCACTCAAGATTGTTTTTCTATTGATATTCTTTTAGTTTTCATAAGCAGCCCAGAATGTAACTGCCATTGTGATGATTTTATTATAAAAACGGATTATTTTAATTCTTTTATAGAAAATTGTCATTGATTTGTGTAATCTCTCTTATTTAATTTAGGTATGTTGCATTATTAAGTGTAGTTTTATTATTTTCTAACAGCGCTAGAATACGTATTGTTGTGATTCATGTCTTCCGTTGATTTCAAGTCGAATTTTAGGTTTAGATTTCTTTTTATATTTCTATTTGCTCTACTTTAACTACCCGTGCCATGATTTGATGTGGATCCTATTGTAGTTCTTTCATATCAATTCTAATCCCAGTAAAACAAATTTTCAAACTTCGAGGAGATCTCCGATATTTCCAGACTTTTCAAAAAAATCTATACATTTTGTGGCTTCGTATTCGCTTTTGATGATCTCACCCATGCCTAGGAGCCACCTAGCGCTGTTAGGACACCAATGAGCAGACATGTTTTCAAATTGGTCTCAATAGCTATTCACTGATCAAGAAAATATTTTCTTTTTAAATATTTTAGTTTAAGTTCATCGCATCATTTCCATCTCCGATAGTTGCAACAGAATTTGAATTCACGTTAACCGGTTATTTTTGGCATTGAATATTTTCGTTAGTTTTTTTTTCTGTTCCATTATTTCCGTTTTTCTTTGGTTTTCTTTTTCTTTAAAAGCTCATTAAAGCATATTGTGATCATATATAAGATTTTTTGTTTAAACTTTTGATAAAATCGGAAAAAAAACACGAAATTTTATGCTTTTGTTTTGGAACAAGAAAGACCAAAATATGATTACAAGTAACACGACTTTTGAACACTTTTGATAACTAGACTTTTGCTACTAAAAAAATATGTACATAGGTGCTTGACTAAAAGAAAACTACATATTCCACGATTTTATATATAAAATAAAATAGAAATTTGTGAATTGCCAAATACCATTTTAAAATAAATAAAAAAAAAACTAATTGAAAATATTTAACGTTCAAATTGCAGCGAAATAAACAAAAAAAAAAAACATTTTTTATATACATATACGAAATGAATAAGAAAGGAATATATATAAATGTAAATTCTAATCGATATTAAAACAATTCCCAAAAAAATGTTGATCTCAAACTTTTTTTTTTTAAATAAATAAATAAAAAAATAAAAAATAAAAAATAAAATAGAATAAAATACAAATTTATACAAATATAAATAAAAATATATATGTTTACACACACAAATATAAATCATAAATTTGAGTATAGAATGTTTTCACTCTAAGTGATGGTTTTCCTTGTAAATAATTTCAACTAGGTTTATTAGTTGAACAATTGGTTTCAGAATATAAATCAAATAAAAAAAAAAACAAGTTTTAGCTAAATATGATCTTTTGAATAATGCAATCATCACTTGTTGCTCTTTTGTAAATTTTTCATAATTTAAACTAAAGAAATGATATTTGGTTTGATCTAAACGAATATTGTTATTTTAGTTGCAATAGTTTTCAAATGATCTCGAATTTGGCTCTCTCTCTCTTAAACAAAAATACAAATATATTCATAAATGTATATTATATACTTATGTTATATAAAAAAAGGTTGATAGAGCAATATAAAAGATAAAAACTAAAGATTTAGAAATAAAATTTGGAAAAAAGCCTGTTACGATCGCGTATTTGTTCTTTTTGGTCTCATTGTTTTGTTTTTATAAAAACATCTACAGAATAAATATATTTTCTTGCGTAACTGCATCGACGAATTGTACAAATTTCAAGAGATACAAAAAAGACTAAAAGTGCATAGTTCATCCAGTAAAAAGCAAAGAAAAAAAAATTGAAATTAAAATGGCAAAAATACATTTATATCTTAAAAAAATGCATTTTACATATTGTATATATAAAGATTTTAGATATATATACATCTATATTGTTAGTTAAGGGATGTAGTTTAATTTTTTTTATATGTATTCGTTCGAAGACAACATTTATGCTTGAATAAAAATATTACAAAAAAAAAAACAAGAGAAAAATAAAGATACAAATGCATTATGGTAATGCTGCTAATTGAAGTGTTTTCTTTTTTCTTCAAGATTTAAATCAATTTTTATATATAATGCAGTATATTAGCCCCTTGAATGGAGATTATAATTTTTGTTGAATATTTGAATGTTGTAAAATTAGGTTATAAGATTTTTTATTATTTTTTTTTATACGAAGGGATTGTGAACTGTGGTCGCGTATGGAAGTGAAATGATACGCAGAAGCAGTATGATGGTTTATGGTCTTTTTTTTTATAAATATACATTATGATCTCATGACTGTTCATGTATAATGGAATAAATTTAATTCATGCATTTCAAAGCAAATGAGTTTTTGTTTGGGGTGGTTAGTTTGGTGAGGGTCACCCAACAAGTGGTTTAATTTTAAGTCAATAGAAAAATCTGCCAAGTGTCCGAATATTTCGTTGATGAAAATGTGCAAACACACTAATTTCACACTAAAGCCTTTTTTTCAGCACAGCCCCATAGAAGCATATATTTTTCTTTTTGTAATAATCAGCTTAATCACCCGAGGATATCCTAAGATACAGTTAACTTATTTATACGAGGTGTGTTCAAAAAGTAAAGTGACTTTTTAAATTTCGTGGGCTAAGTATTTTCGAGTTTTTTATGTTATATTGGCACACATGTCGCCTTACATATGTTAACATTTTTCACAAATATAAAGGTGAAACTTAGTCTGATCTGCTTGTCGATTTTTGCTATTGAAAAGAAATATGTAGATCAAGAACTTTAAATTCTTTGATCACTTAAGTTGAATTAAATTTTGTGTAAAAAATAAAATTCAGTGCTACAACGTCCCTGAAATGTTGAGTGTGGTGAACCGACTCTCAGCAAAAAGCAAGTTCATAAGTGAACTCTTTATAGATGGGCGAAAAGTTGTCAATGACGATGCGGGCTTACGAAGCATTGTCAATTCAGTATCAGAGAAGTAGCTTAGGGTATTGATACTTCGATCGGTTCATGACATGAAATTTATTTTAGTATTGGCATGAAACCTGTATCAGCGAAACTTGCTCCGAAATTGCTTAATTTTGACAACAAGAAACGTCGAGTGAACATCGCTCAGCAGCTGTCGAATTAAAATATGATTTGATGAAAATGGCCATCATTAGTAACGAAACTTAGGTGTATGGTTATGACTTCGAAACTGACAGCGACCAGAAGAGCCAAACCTGAAAAGGCATGCCAAGTACGGTCAAATGCGAAAGGTTGCTCACTGTTTTCTTCGATTACAATGGCTCCCGGAGGGTCGTATAGTCAATAAAGAATATTACCTTAAAGTTATACGCAGTTTACTTGAAGCAATACGAAAAAAAACGGATTTACTGAACTTTTTTTTCTCTTATCAAAAACAGAAAAGGCCCATCAAAAACGGAGATTTGCCATGATTGAGGCAGTACCATATCATATCACAAGTTCTTCCATGTTTGGAAAAAGCGCTGGTGCTAGTGTATTATATCTGAGTTGTACTATTTTGAAGGGATCACTATACTCGTAGATATTGATGAAGTCACCTTATTTTTTTAACAAACCTCTTTGATCAATTTTTTTACTTGTAAAAGGATCTCCATTGTTGTTGATATTTTTCCAAGCCTGTATACTTTACAGTGGAATTTATTCGATTATTTCTTAGTGCATCTCTTTTATGTATTCAATAATCATATTCATGGTTCAAACTGGAGGACTTGAACTTCTTCGAATATGGCCAGAGGAAAGGAGTCACAAAATTATCTGCTCAAACATTGTGTTGTTATATCCGCTCATTCTGTCGAATGCTGGATCGAGGCAACAAGCAGAAGGGTATAGGAAATTTCTGGCACAATAAAAAAAGGAAAACGGAACAAGATTGGATTAGCTCGCCGGGAGCCATAATACAATTTCAGGTGTTCTAACTTGAATTTTGCAAAATTGTATCTGGATCTGTCCAGACGTACAGACTGGAAAGCCTTTGCAGAGGTCTTCTCTACCCCAGCTTTGCAAAGTAGGAGACTAAAACGAACAAAATGGGCGAAAGCAAAACGGGAATCTTCTTTACAAGAGCAAAAGTTTAAAACTTAATTAACGAAGGAAAAACCTACTAAGAGGCTAGTGAACTTGTTGATAAATCTCATAAATCATAGGTTCAGAAATTAGGGATGTTAGAAAATAATGAGGACATGGATCGAAACGAATATTATCGGAAGTAAATGAGAGGTAAAATTATATTATTGACCGCAGATATGTACGGAATCATTAAAATGTTCTCTCTGTCGAAACAGTAGGGCGAGTCTTAGATCAGAAAGCTAAATTTCAATCGACTGTGAAATAAGGCGGTTGTATGTCTGCAAGCGGGTTTGGGCAAATTTAGGTTATTGACTATAGAATGAAGCAATATGACTATCTAAGCTTCCTAAAAAGTACTCTACAACAATTACAATACGAAAATGGGGATAGGGTCGAACTACGTCTTCAACAAGACAATAACCCAAAGCGCACTGTTCACAATGTCTAAAAGTGGCTGTTTCTTAATGCTTACTTGGACTTAAAAATGCCTTCACTCACCCAACATCACCCCATAAAGCATTTGTGGGCCATGGTTTAAAAAAAAAAAACATTCAAAATCGAGCTATCAGTACCAAAGCTTCTCCTAGAGAAGCATTACAACGAGAACGGTAACTTTTTAGCTCATATTACAAAAAACTTGTTATAACATGCCCAAACAACTAAGTCATAGTTGACGTTAAGGGCAACGAAACTAGATACTGATGTGTGACCCATCTATTGTAATTTTTATTTTTATTTTTGTGCAAATAACAGGTACATAAATGTATTTTTAAATCAATTTGTGTATAATTTTGTTTATTTCGTTACATGACCAGTAATTTTGTTAGGATGTGTATACTAAAAGGAGTTTTATCAGTATCACGCTGAAGAAAAGCAACGCGAGATACGATTTCAATGACTTGGCTGTTGCAGGATTTCAAACTCGTGCTTCTGGTGCCGGAAACCAATCCAAACTCTGAGTCACGGTGTTTAATCGCACCATCTAGGTGGCCAATCAAAGTTTCGATTTGGATAAATCAGACGTCTACGAAGTTTGTCACGCGATAAAGCCATTGTTTTATGAATAATAGTAGTATGTGGCGACATTTGGATGTAAGTAAGCGTCCATAGCACATGTTGAAGCAAAGAAAGTCCGTTAACATCGTTCGGTAACATAATTCATTCATAAATCGGTTTTATTTTCGAAAAGATAAAATTACTCAATCCGTAAGGTCAAAATTCGCAACAAACGATTTGTTGCGGAGAGGCTGTTCTGCTATTATACATATATTATAAAATCGTAATTTTTTCCATAAATTTTCAGCGCCCAATCAGTGAAAACACCATGTCGACCAAGTAATTTTAATCATGTAAAATGTGGTGCAACGTAGTTGCGGGTGGGCCCAAATCCAGTGATTGTACTTGTCGAACATGGCGAAATTTAAAACGACATCTTCTCTTATATTATCCTTATAATTTCATATATTATTTTAATTTTTGGTTGCAAACACGTATTGAGTGTATGACTTGCCAAAAGTCTCAAACATTTAGAAGGTAGTGAGTAGCCATATAAAAAAAAAATTCTCTGATAATGCCTCATGCATGGAGTTATGATTGACGTTAATTGTTATTTTATGTTTTGAAATTAAAAGCATATACATATAAATATATTTGTTTACAAATCGCATTAAATTAAATGCATGGCTTTATAGTGAATTCTTAAAGTTGGGTACCAGACGTTCATAATATGCAGGAGAGTTCACTCAAATGCAAGTGTGCAATCGAGCAATTGAGTACTTTCTTACATAAAAATAGCAACCGTACTCATGAGAGAGATGTCTGAAGAGAAATTTCACACTTCACTGTTAGCGAGGGAAGATCCCACCAGTCAAAGGCTTATAGTCAGTGGCAGTTACTGTGAGAACTTAAATAGCAAGATTTGCGAAAAGCTACTTCTAATATCGTGTTTTTTGTGGCTTGTGGCCGTTTTCCACAAAAGATAGAAGCATGATAGTCATGGTGGTTATTTTAAGGCACAAAACTTTAAGCGAGGGGTCAATTGAGTTGGAATAAAAGTTTTCACCATGTTGCCAGGTGGCAGGCACATCTTTACTCTCATTATACCCATTTTTCCATTAATGATCGGCTTAAATGCAACAGTTGAAGCAGTTCGATCGTGAAAGACGCCCTTCAACGTCTCTGGGCCCCAAAGAAAATTTCCTTACTTGAGGACCATTCCCAAAGCTTTCAAAATAGCTAATGAGTTTGCAAGTTCTTTTTGCGTTTGACATGGATCATAATCCAGGAGTGCTTTAATTTGGCGCTTTCAAACTTTTTCACTAATTCGATGTCACCAGCTTTTTAGCCTTGATTTTAGCTTTCGAAGTGTCGAATGTTATTGGTTTGTCAGCATTAACTAGCATCTTAAGATCTCCAAAAAAAGTAATCAAGAAGTATCAAATCCTAAAATCTTCTACCAATATCCAGGTCAATTTCCTGAAATTATGCTTTCATGTAATGTTTTTCTGAATAAGTTTTTGGTTTGACGAACTTCATGCCTGCTGGAATCGGAGATTGTCATTCAGTCGGGGAACATCTTTATTCATGACTCTATAACGATTACCATTAACTTTTGAAAGTCCGATTTTTGAAAAAAAAAATATGGTGCGATGCCTCCACCAGATTGTTTTCGCTCCAAGTCCAACAATTTTACGCTATTCGACATACCCATTTAGCTAGAAATGAGCCCCAGCCCTGAATACAATTTTTCAATTGAGAACACGTATCTTTAAGCAAGAAGCTTAAAATTTGAAATCGAAAATATTAATATTTACGAGAGACAGGTTTATTAGAACCGCGTGTTGGGTAGATAAAAGAGACGAGGATTTAGTATATAAGGAAGGTTGAAGGAATAGGGCGCTAGATATGTCCCTTCGTTCTTGCAGCAAATTCAGAATGATTATCTTAAACGGTCTTGAAAGGGAGGTAGAGACCAAGGACTGTCCAAGACAAAACTCGAAATGCAAAACTTAGGAAACGGCGTTTGATGCTCTTGCTTCTGGAAGTGTTAATTTGTTAGTAAGGAGACCACACTTGAGAGGCATATTCAAGAAGGGGCGAACAAAGGCTATGTAGAAAAGGTTATGTGAAAAATTCGTTTGACTAAATGGAATTTGATGTTGTCGGCGTACAGTGAGATGTGGTAATGTTTAGGTACCATTGCAATGTCGTCAATGGTAAGAAGTGGACCTAAGTGGTTACTTTTGGGTACGCCAAAAGAAGATAAGAAAGGGCTAAAAAATGCAGATCTAGACCGGAATAAATCCATCTCAATAAAATGAGTTCAAAGCTAGTGGTAGATAATTTGAAGCATATTAGTCTGTGAGAAATTTTATCCATTGCTTTGACGAAGTCGATTAAAAACCGTCGACTTCATTGCTATCTTCTAAGGCTGAGAGGGTAAAGCACATAAATTCGACAAGGTTTGTGGCTTTAAACTACCCCTGCTGTCGAGGGGTTATAAAGGACTTGCAGTTAAAGTTTAAGACATCATATAAAATATTTTTGAAGAGTTTGGGAATATGTGTATATAAGTAGTTTTCCCTTACTTTTAGGAAATTCTTTAGAGGAATGTATAATCTGAAGATTTTTGAGGGAGGGACAGAAAGGATGGCAAAGCATTTTTTCAGAAATATAGCAGGAAGACCATCGGGGCCGGGAATAAATTCATCAATAAGTTGATACAATTTATTATCGGTGAAGTAGGGATCAATATTGCGAGGGTAAATTTGTCCAAGGGAGAATTTTGTTAAGTAGTTGAAGCAAGCAGAATCCGGTACGAAAAAGTTTTTTGCCAAAGATTGTTTAAAAAGGGTGGCGAAAAACTGGCGATAGTGTTGGGATCATTTGAGGTTTCATATTGAAGGAAGGAGAGAGCAGCCATCAGATTTTCTTTTATAGTTGACAAATTGAAAGAAGGACTTAGGATACTTTATAAGGTTGGTTTCCATCTCGATTAAGTAGTGTTGATAGAGGTTAAGCTTGGTAAAGTGCAGAAGGGTACAATAGATAGAAAAGTCATTGGGGAACTGAGTGTGAAGGAATATCGCCCATAATTTGTTTCTCTTGTTTGGCAAAGAACAGAGCCTGAAATTATAGCAAGTGTCGAGAAAAAGGAATGTAGGGAGAGATAGAATTTAATATTTCTCTGTAGAATATGAATATAGCGTCATTTGGGGTAAGCTTATCAAATTTCAAAAGGCCGCCATCGAGATATTCATTAATCCGACTTCGTCGTAAAAAGTCAGAACTTTGGGTAAAATGATCTCCATTAGAAAATCGTTAAAGAATGAGGGAAGTAGGGGAGGATGGTAGTTATCGATGATAGAGAGGAAAAGGGGAAATGCTTTATTTGTAAATTGTTGTGTAAGGCATGATGAGGAGTTCTAGACAGAATTTACTATTTAACGTTTCTGATGTAACATATGTATTTAACAAGCTTATAAGACGAGCCCTCTGCGAGAGCCATTAATTGAAAAACGGCCCCATTTGTACACCGAATAATTTTTTTGGAGAGTTCATATTGATAAAAAAGATTGCGACCTCGATGTTGGATTAAGATATAGGTTTAAATGCAGAAGTTTAAATTTTAAGTCTGTTCGACTTTTAAAATCTAGAGTTCGAGTATTTAATTTCAATTGATATTTATCTGTTCGTTTATTTTTATTCGTTTGTAAATGAAATTATCAACCCCGGACGCCTTTTATCCGGCGCACAATTATCGTCTGCACATCAATACGCGTCTGCGGAGGTATGACACTCAAAACGCCGCCGATAGTTTTGCTTACCAGCTACCAGCTATAATCAAGCGTCGGAATTCACCGCTCTTCTGCTTACATTTTTGCTGAAAATCGAACTAGGACCAGTCACACCCGAAGATATTTTTTCTCAGTATAAGTTATATGTTCCTTGCTACTAAGGCGAATAGCGAATTTTGGACAGTTTCATAAACTCAAGTAGTTTCGTTAGTATTATCCTAAAGAAACATGCCAAAAATATGCTTTTACTTACTTGGCTATTTCGCAGATTTAAGATCCGTGCACTTTACATTTACTGATAACACTTAAGCTTAACAACATTATGTGGAATTAAACAGTGCCTTTAGATAAGAATCTCGTTTTAAATAAAACCCAACACCCTAGAGTTTCTTATAAGGCCACGACCAGTTATTGGTTTCCCTAGTTTGATCTTCGTGTCCAGTGGAATATTTTCAAGTTTGAAAAAAAATAAATTAAAAATTGTAAATTGTATGTAATATCTTATTTTGGATTTTTTTAACAATTTTTTTTAAGTGACACCGCTTTCTTTGCAGACACTCTTGCGGCCGAATCCTCACATTTGCGACCGAGCTGGTTCAATAGCGGCAGTTTCGCGGCGAATATTTTCTTGCAGGGCCTGAATTGTTCGAGAATTGTTATTTTAAACCCTTCACTTGAGATATCTCCACATACTTATTGATCGATTTGTTCGGGAAAAAAGCCCTCAGCTTCTTTATCGAGATTCTAGCAATGTGTGGTGTAGCACCGTCTTGCTGAAATCGCTTTCTGTAGTTGTGCCCGGAGAACAGAAACTTGTCCATCATTCGGCAATACACTTCAGCAGTAACTGACTCTTGTTGGTTAAAAAAATAAGGGCCAATTATCTATAAGCAGAAATGGTAGACCATATCGCCGCTTTGGGGCAATGTAAACGCTTTTGATGACATTCCCTAGGTTTGTCTGGACACCAATAACGCAAGCTCTGTTTATTTACGCAGCCGTCGATATAAAAAGGGCTTCATTACTAAATAATACGTTGCCAAGCGTTCGTGCTGTTCGAAAACCTTAGAGCTCTGTTCATGTGAAAGTTTCTCGCAAAAGATAGTCACTTTCATCTAGACCTCGATTAATTTAACATTAAATTTTTTTTTTTCAAAATAACGTGTACAGTTGATTTTTTCACTCTCGTAGAGGTTGCAATCTTTCTTATGGATTTATGCGGATTGTGCATAATTTCATGCCGAATTCGTGTGACATATTCCGGCGTCGCTGCTGATGTTGATGGTCCTGGAGGAGTTCTGTTCACCATTCCCTTCTTTTCATTACTTTTTCCTTCTTGTCATTACTTAGTCTGCGTAAATGAAGTGAGTACAAAATTTGCAACGCGCACGAACCAACGATTTTCAACCAACCCGTTTTCAAATATTGCTCAACCCCGAAAGCGCGGTGTGCTCCCGATCAATGTCTCATCGTGATTAATAAAGTCGCAAAAAAATGTGCATCGAACGATGCCTCCCCATTTAACTCACCCCGCTGATTTTCGAGCATTTGAAATTCAAATTTGAAAATTTTCCGCTGGACACCCTCTGATTTAATCACAGGATGGTGTTAATTTCTTTATAGTTGAATAGGGAACTCAAAATGGCAAAAGTGCAATCTGCTTTCCCCAGTACCTTTCAATATCAACTGCCCTGAAGTAATAGTTAGAGAGGCAAGTCATAGGATTCGGGCGAGCTGAGTTATCATCACCTATCTCTGCACCAGCTACAGCCTTAGAGTATGGAGCCTCAATTCAAAAGCCTCTTCAGGGGTTATCGATGTTTTTCCCATCGTGAAAGAAACAAATGAGGAAGAGAGCCTCTTATAAAGCAGTCATGAAAATCCAAATGAGCGGTATTCCAATTCCTTGCAGGTTAGAAAAAGTACATGCAGTGTTGGAATGCTGACTCCCTATGAAACCCTCAATCGCAAAACGCTGTCATACATAAGTATCCGCAGAAGGGACCCAGTACAGAACCTTGATGTTCTCCCGCGGAGACGTAATACTATTAGGTTCTTGAACTTTATAGGGATATAAAGGATCTATAATTATTCATAATATTCTAAGACAAGCTCAAATGCTGTGCTTGCCGTCCTTGCAGGTTAGAAAAAGTACAATGTGAAAATTGATGATAGGAAAAACCTTAAAGTCAGAGATGCTCCTTCGAATATTTTGCGAATTCATACCTTTACACATTTACATGCCTTTCGTATTTTTGTATTTTTAAGTTGCATTTCAATGACTTGAATTGTGGAATTTTTACTTTTCTATTTACCTTTGCTTCGTTCTGGGTATCAAAAGCCTCCAGGTTTTATTTGAATGACATGACAGACATTATTTGCTTATCCTTTGCTGTTTCTATTCATTAAAAACGAATCTCCAAGGCTTAACCGATAACAACTTTCGCATAGCTCCATGCACTTTAACATCCCGAGGGTCAAGCAATCTCCATGAACATTCCTATGTTTCTGAATGCGAAAAACTGCTTTCCATTCAATCACCACAGTCGCCTGACGTCTACGTACACCTCTGCTCACCCTCAAAGGGCGCATTCCTGTACACCATGTATGACCACCACCCAATCATACCCCCCGAAAAGAATATAATAAAATGTCCTGTCGAAGATTTATATTAAATACGGTGAGTAATTTGCTTTGGCTACGCTCACATCATAATCTGTCAGCCATTCAACGGCACATCATGGTCCGACAACTGATGTGGACGGACGTCATCATCCTTTGGCATCTTATTAAATTGCACCGCACCGTTATTTGTCCCATCCTCGGCTATCATTTAGATACTTTTATGATCTCGTATTCCCGGAAGAAATGCAATATATCTTGTGTGCGTTATTTATAGTCTTATTCGACATCAAACTCATAACGTCCGTCATGGACATGACCACCTCCACCTCGTTCTTATCTGTTGGTGTACTCATGTCAAATCCCACGTCCGTATCCTTGTGGTCATTTATTTCTGTTGTTGGATATTAGACATCCTTGTCAATTGATATGAGAGCAAATATGACCATTATAACCACTGAGCTCCTAAGCACCATACGAGTCGGAGGTAGCTCTCCTCGACGAGGACATGTCGTTTTAGTATTTTCTAAACCTGTTTACTCAGGACATCATATTAGAATAACGAGGAATCCTTAATTGCCAAGTGAAACTGCTGGAAAAGTATTCAAGGACTTACATCCTCACCTACTTGCTACATCTTTTAACCTGCAAAACCCGTCCTCTTGGGCATTAAATATTGAAATTATGTGTGGCGCGCCATAGCAGAACGATGGAACAAGTTTGCGACGCATGTAAAGCTGCATCTAATGAATTTTTAATGAGTATAACTTGTATCCGAGTAGCTCGGATATTAAATTTGTTGGTAATTATTTGATCATTTAATTAAGCTACGATATGATGATGGAGCCACGGGTAGTGCGTGCATTTGCATACGTGATTAAATGCTACTAGTGTTGCGGTGATTTTGTGGGAGGAAATGCATTGCGTCGTGAACGGGGTGCATGTGGCGTCTGGAGGAGAGCGGATGCCTGGGGGACGAGAGGGACCGATAGAGGTAATTAACAGTAACATTGAAGAACATAAAGCGTGACAAGAAACGTGAGAAATACCTACAAATGTTTTTCTTTATTTTTTGTCTGTGGATCGTGGCGATAAGGCATTTTCAAATTGTTTATGCGTTATGGCGTGGAGAACGTAGAGTTGGATGTGAAGTTAAAGTCGAGGTTGGTGTGTCTAAAAATAAACGAAGAATGTGTCACATATATTGGGGACAATGTGGAAATTATTACTTTATGAAGAATCGCATTTTTTGTGCGAGTTGTCCTGGTAGAGAGGGCTTGTCTCGGGCCTTTATATTAATGCTGTTAATGAGCAGAATATACCCGGATGCAATACAAGCGGGATATGGAGTTCCAGAATTTTCGAATATACCTCCACTATGTATAAAAGCATTGCTCCTATATAGCACTAAGCCTGTTTCAATACCTAATTCGTGCAATTTTATGATGGCAGGGTTAAAAGTTCCAACCATCTCGTCCCAGGGAATATGATTGGACACAGCAAAGTGCATTTGTTCGGTTAAAACCTTTGCGGCAAATGCTTATTGTCCTTACCGCACAAAGCTGGTTTGGTGATAATAGTCTTCACCAGGTTGCCTTCCTCTGAGAGCTTCTGTCAGAACTGGTTCAGCATGTAGAAAAACAAAGCTGACAACTGTAGAATGTAGGAATGTGAATGTGTTCACCCATGTCATTTGCAGTATTAAAGCTTTCTTGCTAGATAAGTCTGAATGTGTTTTACAACGCACTCTGTTACAGAGTATTACTGCTAAGTTCTTCGGCATTGATATATTCGTATTTCACGTTTTTTTACTCGTGATAAAAATGGCATCCATTTTTTGGTCATCTAGTTGAAGATCTGTAGATTTAAGTCGCTGCTTGAAGTGGACAGGTGCTGTACTTGCGACTGACTCAAAAACTTGAATTTACTTTGCAACGGTCACTATATTTGTGCCAACTCCTCGCAAAAGCCTAAGTCGCTGTGCGGCATAAATTTCCATAGAAGGGGACCTATCACGGAACCTTGAGGATCCCCTTCCGAAACGCCATAATGTTCGATTCCTGAGTGAGTTGAACTATGAATACAAGTCTATGTGCGAAATACTTCCGTAAGATAAGCGCAACTGCTGTGCTCGCTATGAAATCAATAGATTTGGATCTTCTTCAACACTTTTTTTAACGACAGCCCTATTTTCTGCAAAGCATGCATTTCGTTGATGAGTGAGGCTTGAAACATCTGTAACTGAAACAGTCTCTTCGATTTCATATTATAAATTTGCAAAACCTAATTCGGAACATATGCAGTCTCAGATGACAGTATTGTATGAAAGCAAATTTCGAGATTTAGCTTGCTCTGAAGAAGGTATCCCAAAAGATATAAAAGCTGGACCATCGATTAGTGCGATCATGCGTTTTTTCAAATCAATAATTTTGATATATCTTTGTTCTTATAGAGATTTCCGTGCGTACGCGTGCAAACAACTGCGTAATTGTACCCTTGCACATCTCGAGAACAAATAAGAAGATCGACTCCTGACCGATTTCATTCGACGCATAATTACATAGAGGACATCTGATAAGGTTTACAAAAAGTTTAAATCAGTGGTTTGCTTCTTATAACGTAGAAAACACCGTCAAGTTGTAGTAAAACATCTCGTATACCTCGAGGACGAAATAAGGGGAAAGGATTAGTTAGACGAGTCAACCCCTGACGTTCGCTTTCGATTATATTTTATGGATCGTGACGATTATTACTTATAAACACGTTATTAAATGAAGTTGAGGAATGAGCATGCGAGAGTGAGCTAGGTTCTTGATACTTTCACACATCTCGAGGAGGTGACATTTAAAATAAAAATATAAAATCTCCTTTATCTTGTAATATAAATTGTAAAGAGTTTTTTGGAACTGGGGAGGCAGGGGCAGTTTGCAAAGAATTGCTCTAGTTAGTAAAGATTGCCACAGCCAGCGGCAGCCAGAAGGGTCAATTCGTTTTATTTATGTTTTCAGCCAAATATAAAGTCTCGACTTTCAAGGAATAGGAAAGGACTTTATATTATATTTTGTTACAAATATTTTTGAGGAGGTAACTGTTTGGTTGTTATATTAGTTGATTTACTCGAATTGAAGCCCATTATAAACTTGACAAAGGGATTACATATGGCTTGATTCCCGATTCAACTTCTTTCAAACGCTGATACATTGGCCAACTCCTGTTCCGGATGCCGACCCATAGTAGGATTGTTGAAATAATAACGTAAATTTTAGGTAAAATATGATAGACGTTTGCCAACGCTTCTGGCAAATAATGATATAATTCTGGAACCCTATTTTTGGTGAGCCGTTGGTTCTTATTTTTCGGGCGCAGGAAAAATTACATGGAAACCCATGTAGCAAATTTAAAATCAGAAGCATCAGTACAGTGTCGTCTTAAGCCAAATATTAACAAGCAAACTATAAAGTGCAAACGTTATTGTAATGAACTATTTTGTCCACCGTCCGAATTTTCCACATTAATTTTGATGTTGGCGTTTCAGAATGTTTCCACTGAAAAGAATCCTAGTGGTCCATATCCGCCATATCCAAAAGATCATGTTTCATCACCTGGTTCTTTATTGTTAGCTGGCACATAAGTTACAATATATAACTTTTTAAATTGTGAAGTAAACAAGTTTAATTTAAAAACTGAACTATACAGTCATAAAAAATACGGAAACCAGTTGCTTTATAATAGGTATGAAAAGGAAAGAAAACAAGATAGAAACACAAAAAAAAAAACAGGTACTTAGACAGCCAGCCCTAGATGCTCCTAAAAAAGACCTAAAGCTTTGTGCTAAATCAGTGGTTCCCAAACTTTTTTTTCTCTCATAGCACATTTTCAAAATTAACCTGATTTCGGTTTAACCCCCTGCTGTTACATTTTGACCATATTCCCAAAACTCGTCAAAAAATGTGAAGATTAGATCTAACGATGGAAATTAGGATCGGTTGAATTAAAACCTTGAATTCGGATTGGTAAAAATAAAAATAAAACTGGTAGTATATTTTCTTATGTCCAATTTATCAAAATAATACGATTACAGACCTTATAGAGCTAAAATTAAACATTAATAATGCATCGTAACTTCAACAATACAAATCAAAAATTAAAAAAAAAAAATCATAATTTTAATGGATGGGATGTACTTGATGGATTGGAAGCAAATTATCAATATTTCGCTTCAGATTTGTAAGGAATATCCGCAAATCTCCCCGTTCTGCGATCTTCATTCTGCTCCTTTTATTTGTTAATAAGTTTGTAACGACACTAAAACTTTTTGCGACAAGGTATGACGAGGGAAACGCTATCAAAAGTTTCCTCGCAATTTCCCACAGCCCAGGATATTTTTCGGGTGTTCATGCTTCATAGCCTTTTTTAAATTTCACCCTCAGCTCCACATTGGTGCTAAGCTCGAGTAGCTCCTTTTGTAATACCACATTCGACACTTCCGTTTCATTAAATGGATTTATGATTAATGGTGGTATTTTCATCGTGAGAATATCTTCAAATCTGATTTGGAAGTCATCATGCTGGGAATTTAAATCCTGAACGTACATATGTCTGAATATCCACATCAAGATATTCTGTCTGTGATAAGTTTGGAAACTGGGAGAACTCGAATCTCTCAAATACGCGATGTCTGCGTTCAATTTGATCAAGACTTCTTTTAAATCTGGATCTTTACTTTCCAGAAACTCTAGGACTGATTCAAAAAGTGAGTAAAATCTTGTCAAGCATACACCTTTCGACGACCAGCGTACTTCAGTATGTAAGAGTAATCGTTGGAAGTCTTCATCATTTCCGTCGCACAATTGTGCAAACAATCGGGTATTCAACGCATTGCTTCTTATTTTATTATCTGCTTTAATCACAAATTGAAGCGATTGGTGCAATCTATCAATTAAATGTTTCGCTACTAGGTGTTGTCGATGGATGACACAGTGAATTGCAGTTACTTCTGGTATAATTCTATTAAGATGGCTTATAAACCCACGATATCGCGATATCGCATAACAGGCGCTCCATCTGTTGCCACCGAAATGATGTTTGTAATTGGAAAAAGAATTCCTTTGAATTCTTCATTACCAGGTAAAGTTGATTCGTCCAGTTAAATAGAAAAATTAGTTGTTTGTAGATAAATTACACAAGAAGCTTTCAATATCAGAGCTCATTTCATCAATGCGTCGTTGTACAGTGTCGTTACTCAAAGGAATTCTTTTGAGTACGTTAAATGGAGGTTTGTGCAGAACAGTTTTTAGAACCTCTTCAGTGGCGGGTAAAATTAATTGTTCTCCGATGGTGTACGGTTTTCCAGATTTCGCTATAAGCATTGTAAGATGCCCGCAAGCCGTTGTTACTTTGAGAAATTGAAGCGAACATATCGCGCACGGTGGGGTTCTGTTCACATTTTTCCTTCAATTTTTAAAATATTTTAAATCTTTTCCTATTTTATCGGAATGATATCTTCTTAGATGATCATCGAACTTCGATGGTTTCATAGAGTCATTGCTCAAAATGTTGTTACATAAAAGGCATATGGGCAATCGTTTGTCTGCCTTTGATAAAAGAAAACCAAATTTCAAATAATCAACTCTGTACTGTCGACATTTTGTTTTAGATTCAGCCATGTTTCATATCAGTTATTTACCCGATTTTTCTCGGCTTTCTCTTCTTTTAAAGAAGTATCGAAATTTGGCCCTGTTCAGTATTTAAGTTTTATTACGTACATACTACACGCAAACATAACAAATACGAGAATAATAATATTATAATATAAAATAGAAGTATGCATAACAAATGTACAAATAGGCAGATACTTACCTTTTCCGGCACAGGGAAACACTGACATCAATTCACTCACACTTTTCTTTTCAAAATTCAGGAAACAAATGAGTGTTTGTCTCTGGCAGCATTCGCGTTTATATTGGTGAGGAATCAGACAAGTTCATGCAAAATTGCAAGCACAGCACAAGTCAGCACGTCCAAACAAGCGTTGCGGGCGAGATGGCGGTGCTTTGAAAGTCTCGACATGCGTTGCACTGATTATCAAATAAACAAGCTTCTACAAGTAACAGTCGCTGATCTTCTTAAAAAGGGAATTCATTTTAAATATACAGGCTATCTGATCCATATATCAACCTAACCGAAAAAGTTGTTCTTTACTATCAAAACTAGATAAACCACTTTCAACTGGTGAACCCCTTTTTATTTCATGCCAACGTAGACCTCCGTTGAGTCTCCACCTGGACCACTATTGTGCTTTCATGACCTTAGACATGGAAATGTTGATAAACTTCTAAATGACCGACAGCATGGTTTCCGTAGCAACAGGTACACTGGCAATTTGATGGCTACCCGAAAAGTGGAACTTATCTCTGTGCAATCTCGGTGAAAACAAGATCTTTGCGCTTGATATTTCTAATACCTTCGACAGAGTTTGCCATAAGAATCTTTTTCGAAAATGCGTGCTTATCGATGAATCTCTAGATTAGAATCGAATCGTTCAGTTCAAATCGTTTAGGATGGTTTTACGAGTAAGTTTGATATTCACTAAATAAATATGGGTGTTCCCCCAAGACTCTGTTCTATCACCGACACTCTTCCTCACTTTTATAAATGATCTCCTGTCTACTATTTTCAATCCAATCTATTATTTCACTGGCGACGCAGATTTTCATATTCGGTCCAGGACTCACGTCTCTAGTCTTCAGCCGTAGAATTGGAACGGGAACGTATGTACATATGTTAAGTACGTACGACAGTAGAATTAAGTGGGGTATGGCCAAGTCTTTATCTATGAATGTCGCTTATGTCGCTTTTTTTTATAATTCGTGCAGGTTCAAGAGTGCAAACTCTTATGGTGTTTGTCACACAACCTGGACGGGGAGCAGATGATTTGTGTCGAAGATGTTCGTTCATTACTCTCCGCGGGTGGTTGTCCTAGATATGATTTGAGAGATTCGACTGAATTTGCACTGGTTGTAATTCACAATAATTCTTATTTTTCCATGTTATTAAGGTGTTATATCGGATATGCACACACAGAGTATGAATTTTGAAGTGATCTTATGCTGTGAGTGTTATGCCTTCTTCAGCACTTTTTGATCATCTCTCATTCACAACTGATGCTGTTGCACTATTTTTCCGTATAGGAATTCTTCTTGATTATGGACGGACTTGAACTACAGACTTTCGGGTCAACAGTCGGTGCTGAAAACGAAAACTTTGCATCCTTGGTATGCGTGTTCATAGAACCCTTAGTTGGAATGACCACTTAATCGAGTTCGCCAAGAATGCTACGAATTGTCTAGGTTTTCTTAAATTATACAAGAAATATTTTTCCAAAACCCATTTGCACATCCTAGATATAATTCAAAAGCGGTTAATAAAACTTATAGAGGACATTACTGCGAAGTGACCTTATTCCAAACTTTTCCGAATCTATAAACGGTTGTTATACTTGATTTTCGACGCGGTCTTAAGTTGACGCAGGATTCATGCAGAAAGCAAGAGTTGTTTCGCCATAAATCTGACCTGCTTTTATGGCTTCACGTAAACAACACATAGCACCCGGGTAATAATTCTTGTTAACAGTTTGCCTGGACTGAGTTCATAGAGTGATGCTCTATAACATGATGCACAATAATCGAAGAAAACATTAAATATGACTTTGATTCATACGCGATTTTGTCGTACTTTTTTCGATTCTCTTTTCGCCTTTGACATGAAATCTGCACTTTTGTAAACATAAATCCAAGACACGTCTCCATATTAATTAAATATTTTTAAAAACGAGGTGAGATGCGTCTGAAACTCAAATGGTTTTTAAAAAAATTTGTGAATTGAGCCAAACGATTTGGTAACAATATCAACGAGGCCTCTAAATGACAGTTGACTATTTTTGAATATTAAACCTTTGATTTCCTTGACGTGTTGTTCTTCAGCTGAAATATTGAACAGATTGGAAACCACATTTCTGCCAACACCTTCTTTGCCTCTATAAAATTGTTTGTACCACTTTATGCAACAAACATTCCGTAAAAAAAGAAAAAAAGTGATACAACTTCTTTGCTCAAGAAATTCAGATATTGTAAACATCAGAAAATTATATTTCAGTTGTTTAGGAAACGCAAGCGTAACTATGAAATAAATGGAGACAATGACATGATATTTGACACAGACGTCACTGATAACTCTATCAACATATGAAAAAAAATAAATTTTTCAAATCGACATTTGTATCATTATTTTTCCTAATAATTTGGATCCTAGAACATGGTGGAAAATTAGCTAACCTTACAACTTTCTAATTTTTACTCAAAAAGCGAGACCTTTCAGCCTCGGGCGTAGGACTATATCACGATCAACTTCCATTCTCACGTTGTAATGCAAAACCTTTATAATAACCGATTAAATTGAATTCCGATTTTGAACGAAGTCATGAAAAGGATTACGCCCGATTTGATTCGCAAAGAACAAGCGACAGACGACATGTCTGTCATATTAGCAAGGATATGTCAACGAACGCACCAGCACCAGCCTAATGTACCATATTTAGCATTTTTACATACCCATTCTGGGGAGTGGCAATCCTGTCATTCCTATCCATCTGATCCTAAATCCTTTCTAAACGGGTGTCAAATTATTCATTTTTGATTGACATTTTTCCTCGTCTCCCATGCCCGTTCTCATTCACAGTTGACACGTAATACGCACCGTCAACATGAATTTTATATTCTTGTTGCATGCTTCACGACTGCGATTATCCTTGCGGGTGAATTCGAAAATTATTAATAACTAATAATTTCAATGCGGTTTCACTTACCGCGGCCGGCGTTGTTGCCCGATACGAACGACGTCCGATCGCTCATTAAAGTGTAAGTGAGTATTTAATCTGTGTGACACGGAGTCCTTATCCTTGGCCAGAGGAATGGAACGAATACCTACTCGTTGGAGTGGTGGTGGGTGTGCTCGTAATCATTTACAGATTGCAATCCGCAACAAATAAGGATAATGATTGAGATTTGAGTTGCTTGCATGTCTGCGAGTAATTTTCTTTCGGAAATTATTTGAAGGATCGAAAAAATAATATCGTATACGAGTAAAGGACTGACAGTGCGCGTTATTGAAATTCGAGACGTTAACGACGTCGTCGCCGGTATGACAAAAGTGTATCATGCATGCATGTCACTCGGAGAACACAATGGTTAGGGGTAAGTAAATTAGGTTATTATGAGACTCCTGCGATTAGGATTTATTGTTATCAAGCTTGTGTGCTGTGCGGTGAGTTATGTAAGTGCAGGTTATGCGGGTACTCGAGTTCTGCAGCTTGCTTTGATGTCGTTTTATGGGATAGATTCCAACGTGCACGAGTTCGTCACGCATAGCCAGTGAACTTGTACGAGTAGACGGCGGGAAAGAATATTATTTAGATGGTTCGGTTGCTTTGTGGTTAGGGGTAGGATAGCGTCCTGCGCGTAATCCTCTTAGAACTTATCAAATTAGAGGGGATTGTTTTGCTATTGTGTCCTCTTTAAGAATGGGCTTAGAAGAGGGTAATGTTGTAAATACCGATATAATTAGGTTTTTTTTTTGAATATGGAATAAGAAAACAAAAGACTTTCGATCGACATGGCAAGTGTTGGGTCATGACGTTAAGAATGGCATTTCATGCAGTAGAGTCCGTTTACATATTGCATAGAGGGTTCCATGAGAGGAGATCAAAACATATCGAAATTTAGCTATAAGTCTAACTTTCTGAATTATGATCTCTTCTGCCTGTTGCATGCAAAGCACTTGTTACTTTTAAGCTACTCTATATAAAATAACATCATATGCAGCAAGGCATGTTTAACATTAACAATAAGCAACACTCTGAGGTTAGGTCTGTGTTTCCAAAGTAACATATGCCAGGTTAATGCTGAATATATTGCAAATTAACGTGGGAGCTTCCACTGTGGAACGATATATGTGAATTATCAAACTGTCTTTTCGAAACTAGTACTCTTTTCGACAACATTTATTTTTGTATGTATTTTATATTTTTACAACAATCCTGTCGAACTGACTTATCTACGTTAGGTGGCCAAATTCGAGTCAACTGGTTCGATAAAATCGATAAATTTCGAATTCGATAAAAAAGTCACGGGTGGTTTCGGGTACATCCATACCTTGAAAAGAATTTCCAGAACTGTTTGTTTGTTGCCACTAAACAGTTAGAACTTTCTGGTTCGAAATGTTTGATCAACCATTCGCACTTCTTGATCATCCATTTGAATAAGATCTGAGAGTATGCTGAGAAGGAACATTTTTAATGCTTCCTTTCTGAGCTCTGTAGCCACCTGCCTACCATTGGCCAATGAAGTCGTCTTTTTACGGTCTAAATATTCTATAAAAGCTTTGTCCACATCATCAATTTTCGCAGCACGCTTCTTCTTTGGTTTATGCTGTTTGATTGGCTTGGACCGGTGATCCCGATGCCGTGTCAATTCCGATGTTGAAGTTGAACTACATGATGACAAATTTGGACGTGGTTGTCGAGATGGTAAAGGAGTTTCTGATGATGGGTCGTCATCACCCCCATCATCCCCTACGGAAAGTCCTTCTTCCTCCTCCAATTGTGGCTGCGACAGATTTCCGGAAGGTCTTCTCAGTGCCTTGATAGCCGGGAAGGTAATAATTGTACAAAATAGGATGTTATTCAAACTCCCCCACCATCAAGTTCAAAAAACTAGAAGAAATCAACAGGTGACTGTTTACAAACTCTTTTTTATGAATCGCAAACGAGTTTTTAACCAGTAGCTTCATGTTTATTGTCCCATTTAATTACATAGGGTATGACTCAAAGCAAACTAGTTGCCAATTAGCATCGCTGATCAGTTTTTTTCCAGTTGCTCCGTGTGTATTGGGCCTTACAGTTTGAGCATCGTTATTGAAAGGCCCACTGATTCGATTGTAGTAGTTCGGGACTAGACTGCTAGTCTCAGAATCCATTATTTCCAGATTAAGAGTCAAATTCGGAACAAATAAATAAGCTCATCGGTACGACTTGTCCAACCAAAGCACTACCTTTTTATTTATTGCTCTCCAATGTTTTTTTTCAATAAGAAAAAGAACCGAACCTCATTTTCAAAATTGTTGTGAACCATACCAGATGTTCATTAGGCAATTAGCTGTCGAAAGAAATTTGCTCGGAGTCGGTATCGTTATTGGTTCTAGAGATATTCGAAACGAGAGACATTTTTCAGCAAGTAGTTTTTTAAGAGAATAATTATTCGAAAGCTGGGACCCATTTCATTAAAGCCTAAATGGAAAATGCTCCCAAAAATGTTCGAAAGAAGAGATGTTCTTAAATCAGTATTAAGGAGCCAGAAACACCACATAATAAACTAGACTATGACAGCGCTGTTCAGACGACAAAAAAAAAATGAAGGCCTTATGTTTTTAATAATATCTACTGAAATGGCTCAATCGGGTTAAATGGTGCTTCACGGTGAATCTGTCATTAAACCAAGGGTCTGCCTTATTTGCAGTCGTCCTCTAATATGTAGTCCTCCCGGGTTCTTAAAAGTTTATTTTGAAGGCGCTTAACTGACTCCAATCGAAATGTTTTCTCGAAGTACCAAAACCTTCTCCATCCGCTTTTGAATACGCACAAATGTCTCCATGGCGACTCGCTGAGTTTCTACAATGATATTCACGACAATTTGTCGTGTTGCCACTAACAAATATTTTCAAAAACAATGTTAAAAATCAACTGAAAGCCCCTTACCAACTGATTGAGCAGCAATTATCACCCTGCACTATCCATGAGTTCGCTAGAGACAGACAGACGATAGATATTGACCATAGTGATTGAGTCTTTTTTTCTCCTACATCATCATAAAAGTTAGTATTTCCAAATCTTCAGTGTAGATTTCTAATATAGAACCGTTGCCGTTTTCATACCTGCAGAGTTCCAGTCTAATTTTGTGGTCCTTGAATGTTCATTTCATTTTTTAAACACAACATTTTGATGTTATTCCTGCGGTAATTAAATGATGAATTTTTTGCTATTAGGTTTTCCACTGGTCTATTTTTGACAGTTTACGTGAGACTCGTGGCATGCGTTAAAGTCAGGTATGTTAGGTTAGTATTGCAATTTCATCATAGAAAAGCCTACCTTCAAACAACACATATAAATTGTTGAATTTCATTAACAACATTTTTGGGCTGTGAAAAAGTTTGTCACAATCGACCTACTGAGCAAGCAGCTTAAACCATAACAACTCAATGCCGCACTAATTTACCTTATTGGATATCAAGCCACATGGCTGCTGAATCCGCGAGTGTAAATGAATATTTATTTGATTTATGTGATTTGTCTATTCTCATCCTTTCGCAGCAATAGGGATTGTGTTTTTGACTACGTGGAAGATTTTAAGTAAAGATTTGGTCCAAAACCTTAAATACAGCTTGTGCAAGAACCAAAACTGAACGGCCTGCCACAACGTCGAAGAATTTGTGAGTGGGCCTTAGAAATACTGGAGAAAGATAGGCTTTTTTATCGAAAAATAGTTTTCAGTGACGAAGACCGAACAATTCGCTCTTAGATGCGGTCGATGGTCCGGTGGAATAATTGGCCCGTATTTTTTCAGAGATGACAATGAGAACAACGTTGGCGTCAGTCGCGTCTGCTATCGCTCAATGATTTCGAACTTTTTTTGGCCCAAGATATACGAGTTGTCACACAGCATGCAAATTGATGGAACAATTGAATAATGCGTTCAGTGAGCCCATAACGTCTCGTTTTGGACCGGGGAATTGGTCGGCTAGATTTTGTTTTTTGACGCTTTTAGAGTATTTTGTAGGCGGATATGTCACATCATTTGTCTATGCCGATAAGCTAGCCTTGGAATATAATATTACACGTAATTAGCGAGATACCGGCCAAGGTACTCGAAAAGTGACCTAAAACTAGCGTCTCTCTATGGATTGCATACAATGAAGTCTTAGTCAATATATACACAAATTAATCCTTGAAATGGCAATATGTTTGTTAACAAGTAAATATTTTATATTTACAATTTTTGCTATGTTTTTTGTTGGGCCAATCGCTTAAGAAACCACATTTTACATCCAATTCCTTCTTCCTTCTTCAAACCCCTTTTCTTCGACTTGCGAAGTGCATTTAACGACAAAGTCTCAAGACTTGAATCTTGCTGAAAGGAGAGAGGAATGAATGGGAAAATAAACCGCCGTCGACTCCAGCTGACCTAGACCATATGGAAAAAGGATACCGTGCTCTGTATACATATTGCCATTTATAAGAACTTGTCACACAGTAGAGGTTAATGACGCCTCAAGTTATAGCCGAGTGAGTACGGAACGACCGCACCTTTACGATCTTTCCTATCAAATGAAGTTCTTTTTTGATTTGTCTTTCTTTACACGGCATTCACATACTTACCTAGATGGCATCAGTATGTCTCGCCAGCCAGCCCAATTCTTAAGTAGATCTCGCCTGCTACGTAAATCAGTTTAGGTGTTTCCTAACCTATTGCGGCTTCATACATTTTACAATATTCGCAAACATCAGACAAAAATACCAAAATACCTCCAAGACAAGTTTCCACATTTCAATTAAAAAAAAAAATAAAGAGTGACATCTGCTAAGCACCAGAATTGGCTAAATCCTCCTCAAAAAAAAAAAAACAAAACTTACCATCGCCACATCATTAGGTTACCAGCCTTCGGGAAATACGCAGGAAATACGGAGAACGCTCTGCTTTAAAGGGTATAACTTTAAAGGGTGTAAGGGAACTAACTTTTAAAACATTAGGTATCGCACGACCTATTTTGAAAACGCCGTATGACAATACCTTGCCTTATTTATAACCTCTGGCGTAATCAATGGCTTCATCTCTGAGATTGTAGGATAGCAAATAATCAAATGGCTTTTTGCATAGTCGGGTGAGATTAGCTTGAAAACTGCAATGAGACTTACTTTTTCAGTGTGATAAAGCGGTGGTGGATATCAATTTGCTATCGCTATTTGCTATTTAAGGGTCTCTTCCAGGATCTGCTGTCTCGTAAAAATCCGATCAAAGGTAGATTTTGTAACTCAAAAGTTTCGTTAGTGAGCACCGCCTATGGTGCTCATAGAGGCTTCAGACGTTAAAGTTGGGCGACATTTGGGATTCAATAGTTAATGCAATCATATCTTATAGGATGAGCCATCTAGTGGTCGTTTTTTAAATCATAGGTTATTTTGACACTGGCAGCTGTTTCGCGCTCAAAATCTTGACAAAGAGTCAGTATCATACCTCCGCGCAACGAAATGAGTCGCTTTACGCTTGAACAACGTTGGGAAGTATTGAAAACTTATTTCCAAAGTGAGTGCTGTGTAGCTCAAACAGCGCGTTTTTTAAAAAAATAAGTTTTGGGCGAAATGAAGCCATCGCGACTGCTGTACGCAGTTTGCGCAAAAAGTTCGTGAGACTGGTATGCTAGTGGCCAACACTTATGATCCCCGTCGTCGTACGGTGCGCATAGATGAGAATGTGGCTGCTGTGGCCGAGAGTGTGAGACTCAATTCACGAACATCAACTCGCCATCGATCTCAACAGCTCGACATTTCACGCACTAGCGCGATGAGAATTCTGCACAAAGATCTCGGATTATTCGCTTACAAGCAATTGAAGGCTCAGCAATTGAAGGCGCGCGACCGTCCGCTTCGTAATCGCTTCGCAATTTGGGCCTTAGAGCAGCTTGAATTGGACAACGATTTTAGGCATTATCTTTTCTGACGAGGAACATTTTCGTCTCTGTGGCTACGTTAACAAACTATATTGCCGCATCGAAAAATCCGCATGTTATTGTCGAGAATCCAATGCATTCACAGGGAGTGACAATTTGGTGCGGATTGTGAAGTGGTGGCATCATTGGACAATTTTTCTTCGAAAATGAGGCTGGGTACAACGTTTCGGTCAACGGTGGCCGTTACAGAGCCATGTTGATCGACATTTTTTTTTAGTGAAATTGATGATATGCATTTGGACGACCTCGAATTTGGAATTCCCAAATCGTGTTATCAGCCGATGGCGATGTCAATTGGCCGCCTCGGAGCTGCGAATTGACCCCTTTGGACTTTTTTTTGTGGGGTACCGCGAAGGACCGATGTTTCGCCAACAATCCGGAAACGATTCAAGCACTTAAGGCTCATATCGTCCAAGCAATTCGTGCGCTACAGCCCGAAACCATCAATAAGGTCTTGGAAAATTGGGGTGACATTTGGCAGCCACTTGAACGACATTGTATTTCATAATTAATGGTAATGTTTGTTCTTACTAATAAAGCTATAATATGTACATATATGAAAAAAAATTAATTTTGTTCATTTTATTGGATTTTTAATAAGAAACTTGTATTGGTCCAACCTTTATTTTCGGATTAGTCATTAACATAATTTCCAGAAGCTGACCATGCCTTCAAAAAGGCACAAAAATCCCTTCCTTTTGAACGTTCTTACGTAGGCTTTGAAGACTATTCATTCGTCTTTCAAGCATAATATCCCTTCTATTGCAGCTTCACAACGCCACAAATTTTCTCTTGGGGCCCCCGTAGTGTTCTAGAATTGTAGATCTCAGTTGCCATGCAATGAAAAGGAAGTTAGATGCCATAGACAAATATTTGGCGTTATTTTAAGACGTCAGCCTATATACCAGCTTTCAAAGATCTTTTTTGTAATAGCTAAAGATGTATGTTGTTTCAAACACAAAATAATAAAAGGTAAACATCCTGTTCGGTCAAGGTCCTTTCTTTTCTTAACACAAGGTGGCGCAAAATTAATCATTCAAAAATTTTGTTTTTGAATTACTTTTTTCTTAAGTAAATAAAAATTATTTTGAGTTATGAAAAATGAATTAAATGAAATGAAAATCTTCATCTGGACCTTTACAATTGCTTGTGTTAAGTGGAAAGGCTCTGAAGTGGCTGCCGCCAGAGTTAGTACACATTTGTACCCGTTTTATTGCATTTTTCATGCCTTTCCACAAGATTTCCGGTGATAACTGTTCGCATTCCTGTCGAATATTCTCCTTACGGGCTGCGATTGTCTGAAACTTGTTGACATAAGCCCGCGACTTTAAGTTGCCCCAATGAACGAAGTCTCGGATGGCTACGTTTCATTCACAATATTTATTGTGGCTCATACTGTGTATGCGGTTGCACCGTCTTGGCCCTGTAGCATTCGCCAGCAACAGTGACCGTATTGCCGGTGGCGTCCTCAAAAAAATACGGCACAATCACCACTTTCGCGTGAACGCCGCACCGCACAGTGGCCTAGAGTCGATGTAATGGCTCTTCGAGCATCATACGCGGATTTTCAGTGCCCCAGAAACGAAGATTTTGCTTATTGACGTAATCGCATAAGTGGAAATGCGCCTCGTCGCTCATGATGATTTTGGACACAAGATCGTCCTCTTCGTTGTTGAGTAATTCACACGCGACTGACGGTCAGCAGGTATTTACTGATGCCCTGTTTGCACTTTGTACGGGAACATGTGTAAGTATTTCACTAAAATTCGCTGTAGGGCCCGTCTGGTGATGCCCAATTGCGTGGCCAGTCGTCTGATTGACCTTTATTCGTTCTCAGCGATATCGGCAGCCACAACCGTTATATTCTCGGTCACGCCTTGCATGGTCTCCTCTGGTTCTAGTCTGTTCGAGTCGAGTAGGTAAGCGTCGGAAGGTTTGCCCAGTTAGCGCGGCACGATTAGGAAATCGACGATAAAATTCACGCTGCGCTAACGCCACCGATCGATTATTGGTCAAAAAAATCGACGGTTATCTAATTCACAAATGTCAAATACGATTGACGGACGCCATTAGCAAAAATTATGACATCTTCCGGTAGGGTGATTAATTTTGCGCCACCTTGTTTTGGGCCACTTATATAGATGTTGAGTACATCCGTGTAAACTCGGAGGCCTGGGCTCTCCTTAAGACCTAAAATTCGATTAAAGTTCTTTCGCCGTTTGTGCCCAGTCTGGTACCTGTGAATATGGATATTTTCAAGTCATCTTTCTGCTCGTACCACACCATCAAGGTTGACCAAGGTTTTAGGATGCTTAGATCCAACCTGTGAAGTTGGATATTACCTTGAGTATGTCATTGACATTGACTGACTATGGGTCTAAATTGATTGCCACGATTCTGACGAAGTTAAAATAGCCTATCTCGTCGGCTTTTTATTTCACTCTATACCCTGCTGTTAGTAGTAGTCATGGAGAATATAACCTTGTATGGGCAAACCTGAAGTTAGCCCGAGTGAACAGGGAGACGGTGTGAATTGGCAACATTTAGTTGCATCGTTAAGGGCAGGCCACCATGGATGGGGCGGGCAAGGTCAGTTTGGACTGTGCCTGCCTTTAACTTAAAGTTTTGCTCCCAGTATAGAAAGCTACACTGACCACCATGGACCACCAAAAAGATTTAGTCCTTTTTTGACTCCGCATATTTACTTCGATGTCCATACAACCTAAGAATATTCCACCGAAATACCTTTCACGAAATAAAAACCAAATTCAGTTCTGTCTGTGTAAACACAGAGTTTTTAATTAAAAATTTAGAAAACATCCGCGTAAATAGGAAGCGTTTCTCTCTGTTCCTGTCCCGCGCCACGGGGGACCACCCCAACAGACAAACTCATATTTACCCAGTCAATCCGGCAACTCGATTTGTCTGTAAAGATCCTTTTTATTTTTATTTTTCGTGCATCCTGCCGAAGGGTAATTCAGAAATTGTGAGTGAATCCAAGCACTCGTTGCTGTTAATTTTATTTTCTTAAGCTCTTACCACCGCGCTTGTCGTTGCCATTGTAACTTGGGCAGCATCCTGCTGTGGAGGTACGTCATTTCGCGGTGTGTTGTAGTAATTGACATTTCCGTAGTCGGGATACACAAAAGGTGGGAAATCTAGCGCTGATCCGTGGACAAAGGACTGCAACAATTGAATTTTATAAAATTGCGATAATCGTTTGGGTGCGGGAACGAGAGCGTTCTGGATCACGTGCCACGAGGAATTCGTTGTGCATAGCGTCATTCGGGAGGCGGTTTTGAGTGCCACGTGGCGTTTTAAAGAGAAAATTATGTTATCAGCGTCGGAGTATTGTTGTGGCGGTTGCGAGACGATTGACAATTAAATGAGATTCCTAATCGCGATGAGTGGCGAGCATGGACTTCCATTCATACCATGGTACTTGAAATGACACAAAAAATGGAAAACAAAAGCAATGATTTGCGATAAATATTCTAGTTTCTTGCTGTGACTAGATTAACTTAAATTCTACAATGACTTGGACGCACTTTAGAGGTACACCTTCTGTCCCTTTGCGTTGATGTAGTACTCTGTAACGCCATGGCTGTTGGTCACGTACACATTTCCCGAAGTGTCGTCCTTAATTCTGTTCGACTGACTGCTGTCCGTTTTGTAGTTGCTAGACAGGTATCGATCCAAGCTTCCGTCAGTCAGAAATGATGTCGAGTAGGTTCTTTTCGTTGGTCTCGGTGTGGTCCTCATCCAAGTCACTTCCGAGCCGTAATGAGGTTGATTGATAATTCTTCCCACACGGAAGAACTCATCATTGTCGAAGCGCAGATTTCCCGTGCCTGTCCGGTCGGGAAAAATCATTTTCGTGCCCCCTCGGGTGGGACGTGGATAGGACTCCTTGAAATTAAGTTTTTTGCTTCCCCGCTGATGGTCATCGTCTTCATGCGGAGCGGTTGGGAATCGTAGTTTCGATTCGCCATCCGACCCTGACCCAGATGCGGTTTGGGGAAAGCTTATTGGATTATCGGTTGGTTCCGTTGGTTCAATATGGCTCAGGAGATTGCTGTTATTGTTGAGAATCCGTGCTTCCATGTCTTCGTTTATTGCCTTCTCATCCTCGTCACGAGCGTCAGTTAGGATTCGCCTTGTCGCTGGTTGACCACTTAGGAAACCTGAAATGATGTTTCCAAAAAGACTTCCGATTCCATTCATGACCGACTCGCTCATGAAGGAATTCACGTTTCCCTGATTGGATGCTGTATTGGTGGTGGTAGTTACAGGGGATAATGAACCAAGTCCTGACAGGAAATTAAAAATTGACGGTTGTGATTGCTGGTTAGAGGAGGTTGTTGACGACGTTGTATGTTGGTCGTGAGTGTCAGAGACTGGTTTACTCCCCGGCTCACTGAAGAATTTGAAGAATCCCCCGCGATGGTTGTTGAGATAGTAAAGGATGTCATCCTATGGGGTGGTTTTAAATGAAATGAAATTGAATTTTAAATTAAGTGAAGTGAATGATTTTACCTCATTTTTTGGACATTTGGAGTAGGTATGGGCGCAGCTGTGCTCGCCACCGCTGAGACCAAGTAAGGCAGCACGACCAAAGGTAAGGGCTGGCGAGGACGATGGCAGGGATGTTATGAAACTATAACGAAACAAGTGCTAGGTTATTTAAATGAAAGAATATGATATAATAAAAATAGCATGTTGGATGCTGGAGTTTTTGGGAATTTTCCATTGCAGAGGTATTTGTAGACTTCACTTCACGTCTTGCTAATAAGACAACAGCTACACGAGGCAATTGGCTTTAAGGATACATTTAAAGTCCAACGCTTTTTTAAATGTCTATTTGATTTCCCTTTCTTAACCGATACAGACAATGGTAGCTTATAAAGTATAAAATTGAACAGAGAAAGAAATGCCTCATTGACATCCTCTTACTGTGATATCAGGGTCGCATCTCGAACGATTGTTAAAAATATCATATCAGTGGAAGGATTGACACACAGATTCTGCCGGTTTCGAAATGATCTTTCAACCCGATTAGGGACTTTGTTCTTCTTCTTTTCCTTTTTTTTCCGGCGTCGTTATGGTCAGAAGTGTAGGACCATAACCTTCCCACTTAACTGCATTCCTACTGGTCCGCTTGTGGGGTCCGGGATTAAGGTGTTTATTTTCATTTATTTTTCATTTATTCATTTGTATCATTGTACGAGTATCATTGTATCATTGGCACTGAGCCACAATGCTCTTTAGAGTTTTAAGGAGCTTCTGTGTTAAGCCTTGTCGTGAATATCAACACAGCCATATTAATTTTAAAAATACGGAAAACCGCAAGACTTTAGACTCAGATTAGTGATTGATCTAATTAAAAACATTACCAAGAGCCATCAAAAATATTCCTGAGGATTAGTTAGAAATACAGTAGCAAATTACACCCAGCAGTAACGTCCTTCGTCTACCATATAATATGATCAAAAAAATCTCAGATAGAGGACGGGAGAAGTCAAATTGGGAGTGTTAACGAACACTCGTTAGACAGGCTTGAAGATTACAACTAATACCAATAATTATAAAGGGTGAGCTGACACTTGTGGTCAGTCACTGAATTTAATATGAATCATTTTGGCAGATGGCAAATTTAATGTTTGACAATTCTAATAATGAATTCGTTTACCATGCAACAACGTCATAAAACTTCTTACGAAAATGGGCGATCTGTGAAAGTTATCATTTTGTAATATACATAAATTTTGCGTGATTTTTAAATGTCTGTTTAACATTAATTAAGTAGCACCAAATGCAAAAATCTAGTCGTCACTGTAATTTTCTTCAATAGATAACCCTTTTATCCACCGTTCAGGGAACTTTTAAATACCGAAACTAAAAAAAAATTGGCTTTTCGCAAAGAGCATCTCGAGATCCAAATTTTTTTTCATCAATGAAATTTTGCAGACTTTGAAACAAGTGGAAATCTGAAGATGCTAAACCTGGAGATTACGGTGGATGCACCATTCTCCACCATACTCCTGTTACTGTGTGCAGGTAGTCTTAACTATATGAGGGCGGGCGAGTCTTCATTGCGATACGACGGAATCGCATTGCAAGCTTTGATCCTTTGTTGAAGATTACTTTGCGATAGGTGGTGTGGTACCTAGCGCTTAACGACTTTTCCCATTTTTGTTTTTTTAGATGTGAGTAGGTGGTCGTATGTCTTATGTCCAGTTCACTTGCGAGTTCCCTTACCTTAACAGTGGGATTGCTTACAACGGTGAATTTCAGGAGCTCATCGCCTAGCTCTTCTGGCCTAATGAACGAGGTTCATTATTTAAGTTCGAAATTGGCATTTTTGAACTTTATAAACCCACTCTGACACTCGCTGCGAACTCCTCTACCATACATATTTTGGATTTCTCTTGTGGTTTCACTTCGAATTCTAAAGGTGAACTCGACTCACAATGATATCAAGTTTCCCTAGGAGATTTCAGCGGGCTCTAGGTAGGAAAGAATATTAACCACATGGGTTAACGCGGTCTGAATGATACTTTATATGCTTGCTGGCTAACGATTTGCCCATAATCACATCCAAAAAGAGATTTGGTGGACCCTTGGTCAATCAGCCGTCAAGATGAGTTATGAAACTCTCCTCCCACATCCTAGAAGCAACCGAGGTATAAATGTACAACGATCGACTTTGAAAAGTCATAATCGCGTGGGATCGATGCGTCCTTACCAAACGGTTCCTCATCGAGTTTTTAAAAAATCCTACGCTGCCTTTATAACTCAACCGTTAACCTGATATCGGAGACACTGCTATATTTCGAAGGACTGATAAGACATCTCAAGTTTGTAAGCCACCGCACTTTTGCCTTGTAAGGCAAAATGTTTACAATGTCAATGTTGAACTAAATCGCAGGCTGTCCGCTGGAGAGATTACAGGTACAAAGCTCAAGAGAAGTTTGCAGGGAAGATCACGGTTAGTGTAAAGGAAAGTTTTATTCTGGCTCTGACGCAGCTGGCACGTGATTCGGTTCCTATTAGCTGCAAATATATATAATTTACAGCCTTTATATTATTGAATGCAACTTGGTTGTAGGTAAAAGTGTTGCACATCAGCGCATGTACAAATAATGGACTTACTTTGATCGAGTTCGCCCTGAGGAAGGTATGGGTCACGACATTTTTGGAGAGAAAAAGTTTTCATTAGCAAATTCAAATTTTTTTTAAAATAATGTAAAGTGCAGGAAATGCAAAAAAAATAGAAGTCTGCAGCTATCTTGCTGAAGCTCCTTAAACAGTTGGATTCAGTTGGTTGGACTACTCATACATCAGTGAGGGAGTGGCACATCATATGCAAAACATCGAGTGTAGCTTCGGCTGTGTGGCACGTAGCGCCGTCCTGTTGAAACCAAATGTTGCCAATATCCTCCTCTTCAATTTTTGTAAACAAAAATTCGTTCAACATGGCCCGATAACGATCGCCATTGACTGTAACGGCCACTCCTTGCTCATTTTCGAAGAAAAATGGCCCAATTATGCCTCTGGACCAAAATCCGCACCAAACAGTGGCTCGTTTTGGGTGCACCGGCTTTTCAATGTATGCGTGCGGGTTTTCTGTGCCCCAAATGCGACAATTTTGCTTGTTTACATACCCGCCAAGATCAAAATGAGCTTCATCTGAAAAGATGATTTTTCTTCTGTAAGTCGATCGCAGACCCGCTTAGCGAAGCGAAAACGCATTGGATGGTCAGTTGGCTTCAACTCCTGAACCAATTGGACTTTGTATGGCGTCATACCAAGGTCTTTATGCAAAATTCGTCTCAATGATGTCTCCGAAATGTTCAATTGTTGAGAACGACGGTGAATTGATGTTGATGGCGCTTCACGCACACTTTCTGCCGCAGCAGCAATATTCTCGGGTGTACGCACTTTTTTTGGCTTTTCACGCTTTGGTTTATCGATGAGGATGCCAGTTTTTTTCACTTTTTTCACAAGATAACGAACATACGGAGCTGACGGTGCTTCTCTTCTTCCAAAATCCGTACGCAATTTTCGCACACATTCTGCAACATTACCATGATTTTCAAAGTAATGTCGCAATATTTCCCAGCGTTGTTCAAGCGTATACACAACCACATTCGTTCAGCGGAAGGATAAAACTAATTATCTGTCAAATCAGACATGAGCTAAGTGTTACCATTCACGAAATAAGCACTACTTGAAAAAAAAAAAACGTTAGATGGCGGACCCTTTATTATGTAAATTTGTTTTTTTGTTTTGCTTTGCTCTGCTCGCAACTGTCATTTATTCAAAACTAGCATAAACGGAAATCTTTCAGCAATGATACGTCAGTTTCTGCCTCGAACATAGATTTGGTTGACGTTTTGAATAACAATTTTAACCATCAACTGAGCTGCCAACCTTGCTAATCCTGCCAAAAATGTTAAAAATTCACTTCCGGGAAATATTCTTTATTTGATTCGATTAAGAAATACTGAAAGAAGAAAATGGCTTCGTTATTAAATAAACTTGTATCTTAAAAGTTAGGCGATAACATACAAACTCTCAGTATATAGAAACTCACGCTGTACCAACCCAGTTTTATCATTTGAATAATTAAAAGCCTTCTGAAAAATTTTTAAATCTTGAAGATGCGAGATTCAAAAATCCCGCCACTCAAGATGCAAAACGACCTCCACCTTACTATAGAAGAATGCACACAATCGCTATAATATCAAACACTAAACTTAGCTTAGCTCATTTACTAGTCGCTTCGATTGCCAATAGAATCAAGGTGCAAAAAAAAGTTAACAGCAAGCTGCTTGAAGCTAGTTCTGAAGTTTTTACCTCTCATTAGTTATTTAACAGTATTTGTGTCTTAAATTCTGTTTTTTCCAGTGCCATCGAAAGGAAGAAAATGTTTTACTCTATACTGAAAAGACATTTGAGACTGGAATGACACATTTTAGTTCAGAAACCGTTAAATTTGGTTTTGTAATCATGACAAATAAAATAATTCAAATTTCCTAGTGATAGAAAGAAATTACAACTCATCGATTATTCGAATAAGGGGTACCTCAAGGATCCATTCTTGGCCCCACCTTATTCAATATCGATTTATTTGGCATAACTCACTGACGCAACTACTATTTTTTGTTCAGATATTGTATTTCTGGAGGTCTCTCGTGAGCCTCAAACTTTAGACCCTAAACTGGAGGATTAAAGGTTTTAAGAAATTATGCTAAGGTTTTTAAAAAATAAACGCAAGCTATTTGGTTTCCACAGCGTGAAAAGTTATGTTTCCTACCTGCTTAAAATGTTACTTAAAAAAAAATTGAATGACTAGTCTTCAATTATTCCATGGGATGATTGCAATAATAGTTTTAAGTGTTACGTAAGTGTTTTGGCCTGCAGTTTCCCCTTATAATGTCTTTATAATCTTAGCTGCTTGAAATTTTGAGCTGTAGTGAATCATATGTAACTGATTGGGGATGCAATTTGGAGGCTTACAATGCACTCCCTTTGGGCAACGATGGTGCCATGGTTAATTGAAATCATGCTAAGCCATTCGACAAAAAGGTTTCTGCTATATCATACCAACAATGGAGTAAGGCAATACCACATATTTCGCAGAGTCTCACAGGGCTCGGAAATAGGGCCTATCTTATAAAATGTGGGTTTTTTTGAAATTACAATCTCAAATGAGGAAAAAAAGGCTTAAGCGATGATACTGCAATTCTTGTCGCGTTGAAATACCTGGAAGATACGGAAAATATTGGTGTTAAATGTGATGCAGTGGGCCGTAGCAATTGATTTAGAACATTCAGAATATAAAACAGAAGCTTTACACACTTCCAAGAAACTAGAAGACAATCACTATACTCGTAAGGGAAGGTGATCGTGATAGAACTTATCCTAGGTATCAGGTACCTATGTACGTTCACTTACAATGAACTTTGGTAGAGAACGTAGGACAAAGCTTTCTTTATTCAGAAACAATAACACCGACATTGATGCTCCAACATAGGCTTAACCTGTGACATATACATAAGTCGTATGCAAGAAAGAGTAATTACTGCACCCGAATATGTGGATAGTTGGTTGGTGCATATATCGGACCTTTTCAGCGCCATCGTGGGTATGTAGTCATTGGTTATCTTGGCTAAAGGGTTAAACCTTCTGATACCAAAAGTTAAACATAGCTGGAGACGTGGAATCAATCTACAAAAGGTAGAATGGACCCAACGACCTATACCCAATTTTCCCAAAGGAAATCAAGTGAAGCGTATCGAGGTTGGGCTTCAAGGAATTTCCTATTTGTACTTAAACTACGAAGTGTCCAGGCAAAAGTCACAACTTGTGGTTTTTCGCAGCGCCCGTTTCAGACAAGGCGTAGAAAACTAGATTAAAGAACTGGCAATTAACAGTACCCGAAAACATTGTGAACCTTATGATAATTTCGAGCTCAATGAGCGACACTGTGAAGCCGATTAGGGTAATAATTATTACGAAAACTTGACTTTGGAAAAAAAATTATAGAGAACCAGTGAAAACCAATTCTAGACAACATCTTTCATTGAACAAAGATATAACGCTAAGCTCATAACTAAAACAACAAATTGAGAAAGAGGAGCATAAATTGATGTCCGTAAGCCGAAAGGAAACCATTAAAAAGTGAGGGTTATTATTGGCAGATCCTGTACCTATAGATCCTGCAACGAATCGAACGAAACCCAATTTTCACTTTCTCAAGAAGTTGAATCTCGGAGAAGTATCAATTTTCTGAATTTTCAATACCCTAGTCCTAGTCTCTCAAGTTCATAAAGGACATTGGGATGGAAAGAGAATTCTGTATTACTTGGAGAGCTCGAAAGGAACTTATTTACTTATATCGATTCACCCACTTGGACGCCAAAATACCTTATATTCACCAAACATTTAGAAAGAGATGATCGAATCTAGTATAACTATCTCGACGTCGAAAACTTTAGAGCCACTTAACTTGCTGATTGTATAGCAGGAGGTGATGGTCATTCTTAACGCAAACTATTTGGTTTTTTCATCTGTGCCCTCTGCGAGTACTAGTGGAACTTAAATTGCTCTATGAAGGCTCAAACGACGTCCAACCGAATCTGATTCGTCTTCTCACAAGTTTTGTTAGTAGCATCATTAGAAAATCAGTTTTTTCACACTTTTTTCAATTAAGTTAATTCTAATTACCCTTTCCACGACTCATGGTTATCCACGTCCACACCTCTATACACAACTATGTATTCAAGAATCTTATTTACCTCGTTAGCACCGGAGATGTAATGAAGCTGGGCAATTGTGCCCTTTGTGTTGGTGATCCCAACATCTGACACAGTACCTTCGGCACACATTGCAAGTCATCATTGCGTGCAATCTTCTCCAGACCGTCAATGATTTGCATACTAAGAGGATTTCCGCCACCAGCAAACGGAACACCAATAGTGTTCAATAAACTGCCTAGAGGATTAGTGCTCATACCAGTGCCACTAACGAACGGAAGGATGAAATTACCAAATTGATTCGCATATTGGGACGGGTAAGTGTTCGGCGTGGAGGTTAGATCGTTTCGATAAGGCCGCGTTAAATGTCCGTCTTGATAAGAAGCGTCACCGTAAGGAGATGCCTGTGGATGTGGGTAATACGAGATTGGAACTGATGGCGGAGGTGGCGGAGTTGGTCTTCGGTTGTAATTGGGTTGTCGGTTATATAAATAGTTGTCGTATGCCTGAGCATAGATGGGTTTCTGCTTGGGGAACGTTTCGAATCTTGACGGTGGGTAATTAGGAATCTTGTAGTTGGATGGTTGTTGGTATGGGAATAATGCAGCTTGTTGGGTGAGGTAGTTGTCATTAGCATTCGGGAAGGCAGGTGAGAGCCGATGGCCAAAGCTGGCAATTGCATTCGTATGCTGCTGATATGGATAATTATTGTGATTATTATAGGCGTCGGCTGAGTATTCTCCCGTGTTTAGGGCTAAATTGTGTGGATTTGCTCGTTGATTGTTGTTTGCTGGCTGATTATTTGGATAAGGATTTGTGTTTCCTCGAAACGTGGAAGGCAGTTCATTCGGATTGTTTGTTTGGTATTTATGGTGGTGCTTGTAGTTGTCTGGGAAGCTGAACCCGCCGCGCGTCATTGGGGTGAAACCGCTGCTATCCGGCTCACTCGGGTGGAATGAAGACTGCCTGGGTTCTAAAATCATATTTCGATTCCTGAAAATAAAATAAAAGGAATTATCATACAAAATATTTAGAAAAGGAAAAATCATAAATTTATCTAAAAATTTTGGGTTAAGACACATTATGACTTCAAAACAAATTTCGTAGACCACTAGAGCATGATACTAATCCTTGAAGGTAGATATGTAGATAGACGACCACTGGAAGTTTATCGACTGAGAGAAAAACACATCACATGAAACATGATTGGGCTAATTACTGAATTTATAAAGGACTTTGAGCAGGCGAGAAAGGTGTGTTCAAAAAATCCCGGAGAACATCGATTTTAAAAGGGGAGCTTACTTAACCGTTTACATCATTGTTAACCTTTTCAAAATGTTCCTTATTAGACGTAAAAAAATTATCCCACATTTTTTTTTAAATTCGTAAGACACTTGTGGAACTCGATCTTCGGTATGGCATTTATGTAGTTAGCCACTCGGAGCCATATATGGTGAATGTGGAGGCTTGCTCAACATTATAAGTTGGTGTGGGTTGGTGTGGGTGCACTCAATTCCTTATGCAAGACTATGTAAAGGTGGCAAACAGTGAACTTAACTTTCGATGTTACATTTATAGCTATGCAATAAGAAAAACGCACAAACTTTATGGCTAGTACTGAGTAGAAATGTGCGCCTTGGCCTAAAATCGCATAGTTTAAGCATATTAATGAAGCCTCCGTTTTGTGAAAGCGCAGTCTAAGAACTTTGTCTCACTAACTGTGTGCCATGTTGTACCGCCTTCTGAAAATAGCTCCCGACATTATTATGTAATCCATTCCCTAATAGCATCGCACCAGCACAGTTATCGTAAAAAAAATGTGGTCCCATAACATAGAATATTTTTTTGAAAGGAATGCAACGAAAATACGACGTTGTGCATGTTGGCCTCTATTTTTGTGTTGACTTTAGTTACCTAATTTAAGATCTTAATCCAAAATACCGTGTAAAAATATTGCAGACAGGTTAAATTCATGTGACCTGCCCAAAAGGGGATTGAATTAATTAGCTAACCGGGTGACCGGATGAGTTGGAGTCATCACATCATTAATTTGTTCAAGGCGTTCAAATGCCTCGGTAAAATTTACTCTACCTGTTCGAGAAGTTGCTAAATGACGACCGAAAATTGGACGAACTTTATATAATGTTTTTGCTATATTTTTACCGTCTTTGCAGTCAATTTCACTTTTTCGGTACATCGGGCGAATGTGATTCAATCCATATTTGATAACCAGGTTTTTGCTTAACAAAAATTGATTACTGAACGTCAATAGTTCTACAATGGCGAGCAATTTAAAATGGCACCTGCATACCTGCAAATATCTCCTGCTATAACATATTTCAGTGAATCATTATTGAACCCATATAATGGATAACGAGCTATGTACTTTCCCTCGCCGCAGTTGTTATCTGAAATTCAAAAGTTTTTCTGTACAAATTTCGCCGCCACATGGATGGCATCCAAAATATGTGAGAATATTCCATGATATGAGCTGATATGTCAACATCACCATCGCTTTCTCTGACAGTAATTCGGCAAAGGTTTTTTTTTTTACTTCAATTCAACTGTTTCACAATTTAATCAGTTGTTGATCTGAAAGTTTGTCTATTTTGGAACCGCTCTTACCATTCCAATTGTAGTTAAAAAAATTAATTGAAGCTTAATTAATGTTTTCAAAATTTGGTGTACGTAATTTCATTCTTATAGAAAACTTGTGTGCAAATATGTTGATTCATTTTTTAAACAAATAAATACGATAATCAATGATGTGCCAATGCTGTCCACAGTTATTTGTAGGCATATTCACTGACAAAAAAAAAAATAAAAATGACTTTCGAAATTTCTTATAAGTTGTTGAAATTGATTACATGTTGTTTAATTGATATTTTTCGAACCTTAGAAAACCTTTAAATTTACAAATTCATCATTAATAAAGTTAAATTAAATAAAATAAAAAAGAAGTGGACACAATTCCCTTTTTCATAGATATATCATCATTGACTATTTGTAAATTTAAAAACATCTAATAATATTGACCTTTGTTCATCCTGCCTTGTAATTGACTTATAACGATAAAATGGAATTTAGATTTTTCATGGTTTTGATGACCTACGCAACATGTAGCTGAGCGTTTTTGTGCTGCAAAGTAAATTTGTCTTGATTTTGTTCATATAGTGATCATTTTCCCTTCAATGTTCTGCTTAGTTGTGTCCGGTAATGAGCTTCTGTAATGGTTTTACATAGTTGCAACCATATCACGCCGAGATGGTTCCATCAAATACGCACCGCGGGTTTCAATCCATGGATGTTGATCGTTAATGTTGATGCGTAGCCGAGACATCCAACGATTTTTGTCACATTGGATTATTTGAATGGATCCACTACTCATAATACCATTGTTAAGTTATAAATTCTTCTTGCATTCGTCATAGATCTGAAATGGCCCTTGCCTTCTACAATGAAATCACCACTTTAGCAGCACGAAAAAAGCAGCATGATACATTTTTTCAGTAATTCAAGCCTTTGCTATACTCATTCAGCCAGTCTCAGCCGTAGACTTTTTCAAATTGAAAGATAAGACCCTGTAATCGGTTTCGAGACTCTTATTTGGCTCAAAGTCAACATCTAAATATATGACGTGGATGAAAATCCATAAATGCAGTGATAAGGAGTATAAACGTCGAAATTAATAATATGATATTTCTAATCTGACATTACTGGCCGCCATGAATGGCTAGCGCCATTTATTAGAAAATGGTGGATTTACTAATAAGTTGATGTCTTCTTTGTTCGACAACAACTTCACCCTTGAGTTTTGAGCCCATTTCATCAATGTTCAATTCCTACGTAATTTTTTAATTAATTCATTGTTCATTTTTAGAAAGACAAAATATTTGACCCTTAGAAAAAGTAATATTTAAGGAATGCAGTTTAACATTTGTACGTGAATACAATTTTCCTCTTAGTCTTCTATCTTGCAAGGCTGGGGTAGGGGAGATTTATGCAAAGGCTTTCCTGTCTGTCCGTTTAGACAGATCCAGGCAAAAGTTTGCAAAATATAAAATACAAGGTGACGCAAAATTAATCATCCTGTCAGAAGATGTTATAATTTTTTGCAAACGGCGTACGTCAGTCATATTTAATTGTGAACTTGACACCTGCAGTATACAGAGAAGCATTGGAGCGCTATACTCTCCAAGAGTGTGGAATAATTGTGTCGATTTTTTAATTTTTTCGACCAATAATCGGTCGATGATGGCTCAGTGTGAATTTCGACGTCAATTTCCTAATCGTGCGCGCCAAACGGGCAAAAATTCCGGCGCTTAGCTACTCGACTCAAACATACTGGAACCACAGGAGATCATGAAAGGCGTGGCCGCCACCGGACTGGTCCTTCGACCGAAAATATCGCGGCTGTGGCTGCCGATGTCGCTGAGAACGAAGAAACATCAACCAGACGACGGGCCACGCTATTGGGCATCACCAGACGGACCCTAAAGCGAATTTTAGTGAAAGACTTACACATGTTCCCATACAAAGTGCAAACAGTGTATCAGTTAATGCCTGCTGACCGTCAGTCGCGTGTTTATTACTGTCAAGCCATCCTTAATCTCAACAACGAAGAGGACGACTTTGTGTCGAAAATCATTATGAGCGAAGAGGCGTATTTCTACTTAAGCGGTTACGTCAATAAGCAAAATCTTCGTTTGCATTCGAGTCTTTACATCCACTCAAAGCTACTGTGTGGTGCGGCGTTCACGCGGGAGGAGTGATTGAGTCGTATTTTTCTGAGGACACCATTGGCAATACAGTCACTGTTACTGGCGAATGCTACGCTGCCGGAATTAGATGAGCGGGGCTTGGTGAACATGTGGTTTGAACAAACACCGCACACACAGCACGAGCCACAATGGATATTGTTAAGGAAGCGTTTCCTGGTCGCGTAATCTCCCGTTTTGGCGATTTGGCATGGCCAGTAAGATCGCCCGATTTAACCATCCCAGACTTCTTGTTTTTGAGCTACTTGAAGTCGCGGGCTTATAGCAACAAGCCTCAGACAATCGCAGCCCTTCAGGAGAATATTCGACAGGAATGCGGAAAATTATGGAAAAAGCGATAAAACGGGGACAAATGTGTATCAACCCTGACGGCAGCCACTTCATGGATATCATCTTTGCCGCTTAGCGAAAAAAAATGTAAAGGTGCCAATAAAGATTTTCATCACTCAAAATAATTTTTCTTCATTTAGTGAAAACTAATTAGATGATTCATTTTGCGTCACCTTGTAGAAGACCTGTTAGTCTAGCTTGGCTCCCGGCGAGCTGATCCCATCTTGTTTCAACTCAGAAAAAGACACCTTGAGGTGTTAATGGTTCTTTTGGCTTTGATAGGCGTAGCAAGAGTAGTTTAAAAAGAGTTTAGGAATTACGAAATTCGGCGAAGGGGATAGATAATTAGCCTAGAGGTATGTATACAAGATAAGGTTGTTGATAGTGAAGAACTTCTAGCAGTTGTTGAAGAAAATCGAACTACGACTGATTTAAGCTTATCTATAAGGTTCAACTGACATCATAAGTTGTCACCCTCCAAACATCGGAAAGGTGAAAAATGAGAGCAATGGATGCTCTTCTGGTAAATAGGGGTGGTCGCGCCCGACCTTTTTTCTCTGGGGGTACATTACGACCAGTTAGAGACCAACAGCAGTAGAAATAACAGGAGACTTACATATATGTCTGTATACCCTGGGTGTGGGGTGTTATGCCTTTCAGCCCCCGCTGTTTTATAAGAATACATTAGCTAAGCCTTCACCACCATGCATTTCAAGCTAATACAATTTTGCACTAGACGTTTCCAGTGCGCCAAGTTAAGTCGAACTCGTTTACTGTTTCAACATAGCATTGTCTTTTTAGGCATTCGTAGACACCGTGCCAGGCCGATGTCTTTGTACAGCCAGTATAGTTCATGGTCATGCGGGCAAGCGATTAAAGCCTTCCTCGTCTTCTTCCGCCTCTTAAATGGCGTTACAGCTCATAAATAGCCAGATTCAAGCTTCACTTATGTTGCGTGAGATTTGTTTTTCACACTAGAGAACGGGACTTAAAGTTTTATCTCTGATTCCGGCGAAAGCCGAGAAGCTTTTTCAAGGCAAGTGTACTACGGGGGGGTTTTGCTAGTACCCCGCCAAGGAGAGAAGTCGCGAAAGGATCATTCGATGGCGTTGGTGTTATCGGGATCCAAACTCGCTCGCACGGATATGAAGTCTTGCCCCGTCAGTTTCTGCACGAACGCTTCCAAGAGCGATGTAAAAAAAAAATCGCGAGGGAGGCTATCGCCCTAACATTTTCTGACACAATTCTCTCTGTTAGATTAATAAAAACCCTAATGGAGCGACGACAGTTCCCTATAATGATCCAGCACATTTTAACAAGTTTGACAGGGATGTCAAAACTACATTTTGAATTAAACAGCTTTAAAGACGATAAAGATATTTATGACAGGGTTGGTTATGGTTCAAGTAAAATCCTCTGCAGGCTATGGTATCCTCAAAATAAAGTAGGGTTAAGTTTTCAATTCCAAAAGTCGGGCCATTAGAGTGTCTTTCAAATAGGAAGGTAAAAAAGTCCATTCTGCTTGATGCCACACTTCGAAGCCTTATCAAGTTTCGAGCGTCTAAGAGCCAAATCTTTTTTTCGTTTAAAAAGATTTCCGTTTACGGTGTTCCTCAGGGTACTTTTCTATCTTCGAAACATTTACTGCACTTCTCTTTGTTGTTCGCAGTATTTCACCTTTTTTTTTTGTTGAATTTTATTTTAATGAACGACAACAAAGGTCGTGGCTTAGTGGTTAGTGCTCTCGTCTCCGATGCTGATACAACGAGGTACAAATAATTCAATAGCTAGCTAAGTTGACAAAATTGCATTTACTGGTGTGTCCTGTCAGTAAGGTATATGTCTTGTTTTAATAGTTGTATCTGCGTGCTTCAGAGTATAGTAAAAGCTTCCAAGAAAAGCACGAAGGAGACATTATGATACGCCCTATATCGTGCTCATGTGTAAACAGAGGATGTGATTTTCGCCCATATCGCCCTTAACGCTCTTGTTTCCAAAGGCACTTGAAAAAAGTAAGAATTTCAAATCAAAAAATAAAACCCCAGAGCGATTAAGTAAGCACAATATGTATATGTGTGAGTAATCATTAGCCATTCAGACACCTCCCGCCTAGACGTTTTAGTCTCCGTAGATTCTTAAAACTTTTTTAATCAAACATTTAACCATAAACTCGTCGCTCAGCTATATTCTTCTTTCCATCACGCTTGCTTTTAAAATTCTCATCAGAACTCAACCGTGATTTGTTGTCATCCCCGTAACATAATTCTACCCCCTAGCCACTCACCTGGGCGCCCCTGCAAACGTAGCCGCAGCCGATCTGCCATTCTGTATGCACAAGCCGTGCCAAGAAAATGTTATAATTAAGAACACGCAATGATGCATAATTTTCACGCGCATTCTGTTGTGAAACTTAATTTGATACCCGCAGCAAATCACTTCTACTTATCCCACTGTAGGTGATGGTTTCGGCTACGAGTATATCGCGCACTGAACACAACTACCCGTTCAAGGGACAAATAAGACAATAAAGGACGATGATGATTCCGAGCACCATTCACTCACTATTCTCACGTGGAATCAAATGGAGTCTACCCGCAGTCAAGGAGTACTTGCGATTCAGGATACAATACCGCACGGAATGGGTATCCTTAGGAGATGACAAGAAAAATTAAAATATTTCACTACGATTCGCACGTCACTTTTCTTAATTATGCCACTGTCACGCAAACTAAAACGACGAAGACAACGACACCGAATATAACAACGAAGATGAAGAGCTCCCCGAACACAGTTTTTTTCGAGTTCTATTCAACAAGGATCCACTTCATCGACGACGACGAAAGGTGTTCACTTAATTATAACGAGGACAGTGAAATGAGGCGAGGGTCGAAGGTACGTTGCAGCTTGTTGAGCGTAGACGTGCGTCGAATGACGGATGAAGTTATCGAATGAGCAGTTTAACTTTTTATCTACAACACTTTGCGAACGAAAAATGGCAAAAGAATTGAGTTTGGACGTCTTGTTGACCAGTTCCGGACGAGCGGACTGGAAATTTCCTTCTTTCTTCGTCGTGCGAAGAACGGCAGGTCGTAGCGATTGGATACGCGAATGGTCGCGGTGTGGTTACGATGCCGTCGTACCACACTGACTCAGCTGAAGGTTGCTGAAGTCGATTTGGAATACTGCGGTGGCTTAAACAAGTATGTCGGGTGGCAGTGAAAGTTGGCTACGAAGTTGTAACGACGATGACTGAGAGGTTTTTTCGTTTTTTGTTTTGGTTTCGGTCTTTCTCTTTTTGGTTGGCATTATCTCATGCTCAGAGGTTTTTTTTTGTTTGTTTTGCTAGCTCTCGTAACAGCTGAAAGGATGAGGTAACATTGGCCATTTAGGTGCGAGGTAATGTGCTTTTTGGAATTGTCGCTAGATAAGGTTTGCTGATGAACTCTGGTGGAACCACAAAGACTATGGTGTGGTCGACGTTTTGTAACAATTAGCAAAGTTCGTTTACTTTGAATCGATATTTATATTTGGCGATCATTTCACGATCGCAATACCACAAAATGGAGCACTACGAATGGACTGCAATGAAAAATGGATTGGAGATCGGTGAAACGATTGGCTTGAAGAGAAGAGCTTACTTCTCTTCTCTTAAAACGTATTGTGACTACGGCACCGCCTGGGTGTATACAACCAAAATCTGTTTTCTGGTCGGGTCTATAAGATTGCATATACAGAAGGAAAAAATCTTCTCCATCGATCACGATCATAACACATGTATTGTACTATAGCGTGGTATTGTACCATTGTCTCTGACAATGGTAGAGGGTTTTTCAATGAGGAGTGATTAATAATGAGTTGACGAAACTGCAAACAAAGAAATCCAAGGCTGAGCGATATGGTCATTAGACCGGATAATTTCCCAAAATTACAAGATCACCGAACGTCCCGTTCAATTGATCAACTGTGTGGCATGCGTCAACATTTTATCGGAACCACATATGAGTGATGTCAAGTCCATCCATATCCAGCTGAAAAAAGTCTTTCAACATGGCATGATAGAGAACTCCCTTGACATGGCGATCATTTTCATCAACCAAGAAAGACGGTCCAGTCACCTCTCCGGTATGAAGTCCATGTCAGAGGATCACTTTTTGTGGATGCAAGGGGGTATCTTGAAGCATATGTGGGGGCTTAGTGCTTCTTTACAAGCTTCATCACTGAAAATAATTTTTCGTCAAAATTCTTAAAAAATGTACAGGCTCCATTCATAGAAGTTTTGACTTTTCAAATCAGGAGGTTTTAGTTTTTAATTTGACCTTGTAAGGATTTTTTAAGCACGATCCACCGTAGTATGACTGAGAAATTTCCAATTCACATGACTGGCATGGAATCGACTCGAGTTCATCCATTATAGAGTTGCGACCACCTACTTAGAATTTGTGTGAACAGCATTCAATCATATGATCCCCAACAGGCATTGAATGGAAGAGATGAGTAATTCTTCCATTCATGAAAAATTGACCGCCAAAAATGGATAACTTGGATAAAAGAATACGTTGGAAATGCCACTCTTCGCACGAAAAAAATACTATTATTACAGCGTGCGCCATCTCATATGGGTCGATGTAAATTTCGAATAACCTCAACAATTCTCTACCACTTTTGGAAATTCGAAAACTTTTATTCAACTTCGACCACTACAATTTATCTTGATTAATTTTTGAAAACAATATGTATTAAATGATCGACTTTATTGCCGATGCAAAAATGGGCTCGTTTTCGCGCATTCTTCATGACCTTTTCGAGCACTTCGGTCGAAATTTCTGCGATTTTCGCACGAATGTTTCTTTTGAGCTGTTCCATTGTCTTCGGGCTGTTAGCATACACCTTGTTTCTCAAGTATCCCCAAAGAAAAGGTCTGGAGGAGTCAAATCCGGCGATCTCGGAGGCCAGTCAATATCGCCCTTTTTTGACACCAATCTTCCAGGGAACTTCTTACGCAAAATGGGCCAATATCCACCGATATCGATCGCCATCCACTGCATCGCCAACTTTGAAGAAATACGGTCCAATAATGGTTTTAGCGCATACACCGGCCCAAACAATAACTTTTTGATCATATAGCGGCTCTTCGTGAATAATGTGAGGATTTTCGGTGCCCCAGAAGCGACAATTTTGTTTATTAACTGAGCCAGAGAGCATAAAATGTGCCTCATCGGTCATCGAAATTTGCTGCCAGAACTCCAGCTCAGCATTAATCATTGCAACGACATTTTGTGCGTATGCCAAGCGCCGTGGTTCATCTTGTGGCAAAATTCTTTGAGTTATCTGCACTTTGTATGGAAATAAGTGGAGATCATCCTTTAAAATTCTTCGCAAAGTGGTCCCATAACTGCTGCGAACGGCGCCGTTATGACAAACGTGGGTCTTCTTGAATACTGACCTTCACAGACTGAATAGATGAATTTGAACGCCGCGGACGTGACCTACGTTGCTCACGGGGACTTGCCACAGAACCGAATTGTAAAAAAATCCAGACCCAACGACGAATTGTATCTTTTTAGGTCTCAACACGATCACGATATTTTGCACGATATGCACCTTGAGTTAGCACAATCGAGCGTTCATTTTTAATGAACATCGAAAATATTTTCATACAAAGCGATTCATGGTTAAAATTGAACTGAATTGACGTTTCCAAAATGCTAATAATAAATGAAAATCGGTTGACAATTATTGAAGTTATTCGAATTTTACATCGACCCATATGAGATGGCGCAACCTGTATTATTACTCGGATTATTACTCATCGTTTCTAACCCGAAAGTTCAGAGTCTCGTAGACAATCCTTCTCCAAGCCTTCCTGTCATAAGTGGATTTCTCCCATGCGCCACTGTTCTGTTCTATCTCTTCTAGGTCCATCTTTATATCGTCCTCCCATCTACGGCGTGGCCTTCCAAGCGATTTTTTACCCTCAGAATTTCCATTGATTATTCGCTAGACTGTTCGTCCACTGTCCATTCGATCTAGGTGTCCTACCCAACTTAGTCTTCACAATTTTATTTCTCGGCCAAATCTTGAGAATTAAAAAAAGGCTTCTCGAGTTCTTAGTTGTAGAGTTGTCACCATACTTCTCAAAAACTGTTTTTTCGTCCTGTTTTTCACCATAGATTCTCCTTTAGATGTCGTTTCAATAACCCGAAATTAAATTATTTGCCTGATTTGGTTTTCTCTTTATTTACTTCTGAGCCTACTTCTTTTTCTGTGGTTCTGCATTTCTCTTACCTGTTTCCTTGCAGACCCCCAGCATATTTAGATTTGCAGCTTAAGCCAGAGCGGATGTGATTTCACTACAGGTTATTTCCCTCATTTGCTTTCCCCAAATTAAAAGGAAGGTTGACAAGGCGTCTCCTTGTTTTAATAATTCAGGTATCTCGAAATGTTCACGTAAGGCGTGTTCTACTTGTCCCTTCTCTTTAGGGGTTCTTGCATCAGCTTCGCCAACTTTTTTGGAATCACATCATTACCATTTTCGATCGGTTTATAGAGTCATACGCTTCTTTACGAGTAATACCTACCAACAGTTGGTACCAGACCTGTGGTTGGGTGAAAATTTGATCACTCGTCAAGCGAGTCCTTCTGAGTATGCACATGATGTAAGAATATTTGACGATACCTTGTATTACTTAATAGCAGTGATATTCATCGATGATTGTTGCATAGTATTTTAAAATACGGGAATGATTAGCGAATTTTTCCATTCCTCGTGGACAGTTCCATTGTTCCATTTATTGTATTTGTGAATATATCAAACCAAATTTGCCGAGTAGCTATGAGTCTCAAACTTGACTGTGTTATAGAGTACATGATTCTGAGCTCATAGCGACCTGAGTTCCAGGGAAAATTTTGCAAAATTCAAGGTAGAAAACCTGGAGTTGTAGCTTGGCTCCCGGCGAGCTAATCCCATCTTGTTTTTAGTCACACAGTCTTCTTAAATATTAGCAAATTTAGTAGGCTGCTGACTTCGTTACAAGCTTTTGTTTTTTTCCTCGCATTCTACGTCGAAACAAGGCTTTCTTTTATTTAGTTTAAATTAAAACGATGTGAAATTTACTGCAAAAAATACTTGCCGGGAGCGTGCAAATGAAGAGAAATAGCGTGTCGAGTGCCATTAAGTGAATCCGCTTATTGTTCTTCTGCTTAGGCGGCGTTTTCATCCGTAAAATCTTGAAGTTATTCGCTTTCAAACTTTTTTGGCTGCCTGTCGGTCCCTGTCGTTGATGTCGAAGTCCCTCGATTTAAAGCACTGAAACTATCCTTGGCATGTTCGTAGAGACGGAGCATCATCTCCAAAAGCATCGTCGAGCATTTGGTAAGCCTCGGTTGCTTTTTTCATAATATGGAAAACGAAAAGTAGAGCCTCTCGCAAACGGCTTTTTTCCGGCATAAAAGTTGACATCTCTAAAGTTTAGATTAAGTGTGTTATATAGAATTATATAGGAAGTAGTATTAGAAAGCCCAGATTGTAAACGATAAGTCTACAGTCTTGCTTATCAAGCCAAGACATCGTCTTCATGGACAGGGGTGCTAAGTTAATTCATGGTAGTTCTTGGGACTTTGCCAACCAAATTTCCCGATACCAATGAAGTTTAGACTAAGACAATTAATCCGCTGAGCTGTGAAGGGACTTTTGATGGTGCTTTGAATAAGGTTTAGGGCCTAGAGATTGTAAACGGTACAGTGAATGAAGCGTTTACTAATATCCCCTGATTTTAATAGCGAGGGTTATGTGACCCGCCTAGAAATAATCAAAGACAAAATCCTGTATCCGTAATCGATGTATTATGCCGTGATGCTTGCGAAAAATGGGAAGCTGCTATGAATTAGACAGGATCATTGAAAGTAGGACTTATACTATTACCTCTTGGCCAGTGGATCGTAAGGCAGTCAGTTATCAAAAACTATTATTCAAAAAATTGTCAAGCACTTTACTTTTTTCCGGTTCTTCCTTCTGATCCCTGTCATTTGAGAGTCTCCAAGAATGTTTCGATCAGTTTTGTGACGTGCAGCCGGAAATTGTCGTGCCGCAAAAAAAAAACGTTCATTTCTCTTTCGGAGGGTTTTGGTCATTCTTCTTTCAATGCATGGTTCAATGGCGATAATTGTAGTCGTCAGTGATCTGCAGCTGTCCATTTAGAGCAGCTCATAGTAGACCACACGTTTCTGATTCCATCAAGAGCATGATTGGATCCATGGATATTTAGCCTCGGCGGGTAATCGGGGCACGATATACTTCCATTAAAAAACGATGACTGGCAGCTACTTTTCGAGAACGAATTTGATAAATTAAGAAGTGTGTTAATCACGTTACAACCAAATGTCTTATTTTATACTGATACTGACTCTTGATGACAGCTGTTTCATAATAAAAATTTGGCATAGGTAGCACCTAGGCTCTCTTTCTTAAAATACCCATCATCACCTTGTCCTTGCGTGATCTTCAGGGATATTAAACATTGACATCTGAGTGACATTTCTCTACATAAAAAGTCTCTACGGACACTGTCTTAAAATTGACAAAAAAGTAGTGCGTTTCCAATATCAGCCTAGTTTGAAATCCTGACCTAAAATGCAGTGATATGAAAAAAATTCAGATTGTTCACCCAGCTCGTGGCATTGCAAATAGCGCAGTTTTATGGATCCACTTTCTTATGGACCAGGTATGTTGCCAACCAACTCATCCCAGCTATTTTAAATAGTTCAGCTATCTGTCCGTAGTAGGCAACAGTTTTATTAGACTTCAGCTTTGAAATCGCTATTTCGTCTAAGTTGGGTCGAACTTTTCTCTGGTCTGGTCAAGACCCAGATTATATTAATATAGTCTTGAGAGAACATAAGGGAGACATAAAGGCAATGTTATTTCGGTCTCTTGTAAAGGCAACTTTTCAACGTCAAATTTTAGTGATCCTACTTGTCTCGGTTGATTCCGTGAAATGACCAGCAGTACCGTGATAGCAACAACGTAATAATCCTCGGAAGGTGGTTGAGGATTGTCTGGCGCCGATAGTAATGTGAACAATTTAGTTGGTCGACAGATGATCGTATACCTAGATCGTATACTGAAACAAAGAAAACGTATGCCAAATGAGAACGCGCTGATATTTGTAAAACAAACTTATACACTCTATTTGTTGGATCTCTAGTTACAAGTAATGAAGGACTTGATTCGAAATTACCTTCTTTTGCCTTAAAGTATGACCTGTCGACACTTCGGACAAGGGCTCGCTTTTAGAGCCTCTTAGAGTAGGCCATTCCCTTTAAAACGGATCGCTTGAGGTCCGGACTACCAGCTAGCCAATCATTTGTTGGTATAAAGCTGATTACATTTTTGTTTTAATCACTTTTGAATGCTTTTCGACTCCTTCGCCAGAGGAGGATCCTGCTGGAAGAGATCAAAAATGTTCGCCAAAGTCTTGACTCTTTTTTCACATAGCCATCTTAGCTCACTTTCCACCATACCGATAGATTTGCAGGATGGTGGCCTCTTTCAACCCTTGGAATAAGTATCGCTACTTCTTTTGATGTCCGAACATTCAATAGATCATTTCGTTTATTAAAAGTTTCCTCATTTCCTCGTAGGTGAACAGAATTTTTCTGTGAGCGTTTTGGGCGTATCGCCCCAGAGAGTTTTTGATTTTCGCTATGACTGTGCTTCTATGGGACTGTTAGCATGTGTCCAGTATGTCTTTTTTGATGCTGCGAGACACGGATTTTTGCTAAATTTTCATTTTTTGCGGTTTGCATTTGATTCGAGTCTGCCGGCCTTTAATGGCTCCCGGAGTCCTCATAGTTCGAGTCGCAACCCCCGAAAGATAGAAAGATATCACCTTTTGCTATAATTGACTTGTATACGTCGATGACGACAATGGATAGAATGGAAGTAGTGCAACAACTACGTGAAATGGTTGCAACAAAAATTGTATCAATATTAATGACTAGGCTAATTATATATAGATACACACTGACAAGAAAGTGCTACAGTGCATACAGTTTACATAAATTTTATATTCTCGCACCTGACTGTACTTGATACGGCTTTAAGAAAATAACCTAGAAGAGATGGAACAGAGCAGCAAAACGTGAAAGGAACATACTCAAGACAGGGAGGTTTGGCATAATGGCCGTTAACAATAAATTTAACGATATTCTCGAGAACACAAGGCATCATATTGAAACTCAAAAAGCAAAACAAAAAAAAGATAATGCTGGGACGATCGCTTAGTCGTTGTACGTTTCAGAAAAAGGGTAAACCCTTCAATTAGTACAATTTGAATTTACTGGCTACCTCGGCTGGATTTTGGAATTTTGGAGTATATTTTTCATGGTGTGATGCACTATTTTACGATTAGTTAAGGGGAGTCTCACTCGAAAATTCGCTTTTTTTATATCTCAATAACTCTGGTTTAAATGAAAATATTTTATTGTTCTTTTTTATTATCTTCGTAAAAGCCTGCCGTAAAGAAACTTAAGTTTTACCTAAAATTGGGGCCTAGATTGCGTGCCTAACCTATACCCTCTTTATTTTTTACAATTTTTTTTTTGGTTTTTTTGGTTCATTTTAAATAAGAAGGATGGCCGAATAACATGACGTTTGAGTTCTACTTGATTTGTTTTTTTTAATAATTTTTACGGGGATGAGATACAGTAAACAAAAAATTGACCGTATTTTTAATCTCAATTTTTTTTAAAGAGTTTTATATTTAAAAATCAGTTTTAAAAATCATGGCTGCCTTAAGAAATCCTTTTTTAATAATGTAAAAATTTTGAAGTTCTTTCTTGACCGTAGCCTGAGAAAATTGCACCGAAAAGTGTGAAAACTGGACTTTACAAGAGAGACGATTGTGTGGAACGCCTCTAGACACAGCGCCACCGCTACTTCAATCTTTTTCTCCCTTTTGATCTTCCAAATGTTTATGTTGTGGGGACAGTTATAATAATTAAAAGAAATAATATCACCAATAAAAAAAAAAATCATCCTCCTCTTTTGTCAAGACTTATTTTGCTCGACTTAATAATTACCTTCCTTTTGAATGTTGGGAAAGCGTACTTAATGAAAGTAATCCTTCCGCTGCGGTTTCTAAATTTATTATAGTTCTTAACGCCTACGTTCTACAGAGCACTAATCATGGTACTAGAAATAAAAGAAACTTGAAAAAGCTCAAGCCTTGGATATCTTTTGCTTTAGTAAAGAAACTCAACCTTAAGAATAAACTTTATAAAAAAAGGGCAAGCAATCCTAACAACATAAATATCCCTAGTGCCTACATACAATTATGCAAAGAGATGGCTAAGGAAGTTTCTGAATGCAAAAATAGTTATTATGGGAACAAGTTCGCTGAGGCCAAAGGTTACCCTAAAAAAGAATGTGAACTAGTTAGAACTATACTTAACAAGTCAACACAGAAAACGGAAATTTCTTGTCTAAAGGATAATGAGACTTTAATATCCGATAGTAAGGTCTTAGCAGATATATTTAATTCTTTCTTTTCCACTATAGGTACTAAGGTAGTCTCCGACAATTTTGAATCGAACTGCGATTGTTTATGTCTTGCAAATGAAGTATCACGTTCCCAGAGTTTTTTCTTCGATCCCATATGTTAAGGGAGAACTCAAACTTAAGAACTCAAACTCTAAAACATCGGACGGTTTCTCAAATAACTTCCTATTCGTGAAGCCATTGGTGAAATACAGCTGCACACAATCGATAATGTGCTTAAAAATTGGACCGATCGTGTAGGCTACTGCATGGCCAGCCGAGGCAGCCATTTGAATGAAATTATTTTCCATTATTAACCGGAAGTTAATTTCGGTTAAGTTAACTTTCAAATAAAAAAAGAAATTTGAGAAAATATAGTAGTAGTTTTTTTTTTTGCATTTTCAAAAAAAAAAAAAAAAATTATTTGGCGGACCCTTTATATACATTCATGAACCAATTAACACTTGTATTCTGTAAATTGTTTGTTAATCTTCATTGTATTAATCTGCTTTCAATTATTTTGAACAACTGATTGCAGACTACTTGTTAAGTAAGTAAATAAGAATCTAAGTACTACCACAGAATAAATAGTATACAGAAGTCGCATCTCGGCCTGCGATGATTTTTCACTTTATTGGTGCGGGCGGAACAACTGAAGGGAAGATCAAGCAACGAGAGAGCAAGCATGATCAGAGAGTAACAACCAGAGAGCAGCCTCGATCAGAGAGAATCAACGAGAGAGCAATCTTAAAATGTTTATGTGTGTGTGTGTATTGTGTTGCTATCCAACGTCGTGAATGCACGTGGTGTTGACAAAATTTTGTTTCAAGTTTTCTATATTTAGTTTTCTTCAGTTGAAAGTTGCGCTTTTCGATGTAAACTAAAAAGGCCGGGTAACACCAATTAACGTTATGCCATTATTTGGGATTTTTGTGCAAATTTCAATCTGATATACTATGTAGGGAAGAATAGCCCAAAAACTTTAGTGCGACAGGATTTTAAGTTTGCGGGCTTTGGTAAATTTTTTTTCTCTGAAGCCCACGAGCAATGCTTCCTCAAGAGTACTAAGATCATGAAGTCCAATATTATTTCCTTATGATCAGAACATGTGGAAAACCATTGCGGTGTGGCATTTTTGCATTTGGATTTTATCAAGTTTTTTATACCAACAGTTTGTGGTTGTGTGTCAAAAATATTGCTAAACACTGTAATATGTTTCTTGCTAATTTCCAAGAAAATTTGTGAAGGAGCAACGAGGTTACCAAAATCTTTAAGAGAATTGTAATTTTTATGAAATATGAAAAGTTCACTAGGAACTGTTAATACTTCGTCTTCTTTTCTCAATGTAGAAACACAAATATGGCAGTTAATTTTCGGTATTATTTTGTAGACGATATAACCTATGAAGTATCTTAAAGACGCCAAATCGATACTAAATTCCGAACAATTCTGAAAGTCATCATTTAATACGAAATCATCAATGATTTCTATGTTAATATCTATTTCAGAGTTTTCGTTTCGACTGAGTTCTTCATTATTTGTATCAGCTAAGTCCATATTTGACAAAATATTTGAAAGCGTTTCAAATGTGGTATCACTCAGCTCTTCACAGTTACTATAAGAACTCAACTGCACTATATTTGCAGACATTAAGCGTGCTAATAAAGTGTTTATATCAGCAACTGAGGGGTTAATATTATTTCCACCCTTTTGTCTTAGAACCGAGAACATATTTTCGAGCTTATCTTGGTTTAATGCTCTTGTCATTAAAAAAAATATTTGGGATTTTTTTTGAAATAGCTCGTCTACTAATTGTAATACAGCGTTTGAGGTAAATTTCATTCCATCTAAAAAAAATACTTTTTTCTTTTTGTCAACAAATGAGATTTCATTGAGGTATTCAAGAAAGAATTTTATATATTCGTGTGATGGACTGTTAAGTTGAACTGCAGACTTATAACAATTCTTTGAAGATAGCGAACCACTATTTAGGCAGTCAAATATTTTGTCAATATTTCCTATGAAGCATGCCGTAGATAAACAAACTTCTTTTGAGCAACTTTTAAAGCCTACTGTCTCAATAACAGTTTTAATTGCTGCTTGAACAGTCCTACTAAAAATTTGGGTGGCTAGTTCTACTTTCATTTTTTCGAAAGAGTTCGGAAATATGTGCTGGCTTATAAGTTTAAGACACATTTTTGTATTAGATTTGCACTCCATTCCCATAGTTCCTTAACTACTTTAAAACTAGCAATTCCATTTGGTGCTGTAAAAATTAGCTGATTTCAGATATTTTTCACAGTCATTACAACATCCATCTACGGAGTCACTTGTTCGCCTCTTCTTAGCTGGACAATCAAACTCCAACGACTTGTAATCTTCCTCAATAACTTCTAAGTTAAATACCGGAACAGCTCCGAATTTCAACTTTTTTTTACCAATGTCAGAACTTGAGAAGTGATTGGCGCAAATCAACAATTTTTTTGTGTAATCTTTTATTTATTTGACCCATAGCTGAGTCATAGGGAGGAAACTTAAACATTCTTATCTTTTCACCATATCGCCTAGATTTACCGCATGTTTTTATGCAGCATCGAATGCCGGACTTTTGGAAAATTTTACCAACAGCCGGTACAGAATCCATTTTTCCTATACAAAATTGTATGACAACCCCTCAACAATCAATATATAATAATAAGTCCGAAGAATAATCCAAATCGTATGCAAAGTTGTCAACAATTATAAAAGCTAAAAGTTAAATATCAAAATACAAAGTAAAAATGGACTCGTTATATAAGCGCAGGAAAACACAACCATTCGCATGAAAGTACAATTCCCAAGTGATTTCGAATCCAATCCACACAATCGAAAACAAGAGAAGCAATACAACACCATGCAAGCTTACGATAGAAGAAACTATCAATGCATACACACGCACACACACTTGCATACACATCGTAAGCTGCTTTGCTCTCGTAAAAACAAAACCACCGAAAACGCACATGCTACTCTCTTTCGCTCGCACCAGCTTCTCAATTTTTTGTATACTCTCTTGCATGTTCTCATGCTTGTACTCTCTGTTCAATAGGGTGCCAATATTGGAACCCTAGAACAAAATTTGCTTCGTATGAGATGCAACTTCTGTATACTTTTTATTCTGTGGTATTACTCTTTTATCGCACTTGACAGAGTTGCCAGTACCATTAAAATTAGAAACAGAATTGTCACCACCATTGCCATCGGATTCATTGCCATCCATGTTCAATCCCTATCCGCACCAGCATGAGTTAGACCATCACCAGCACCATATAAGCATCGCCATCATTGTTGGCACTACCATAAGTGACAGCATCATTGCCAAAATCACTATCGTCACCTTCATTAATATCATCACCACTATTGCCCTCATCACCATTACCCTCACAATTACCGCCACCGTCATAACTATTATCACCATCATCATCATAATCGCCATCATCACAATCATCAGCTTCACCAGCATCATCAGCATCATCACCATCATCGTCATCATCAAAATCATCACCCTCATCACTACCATCACCATCATCATCATCATCACCATAATCACCATCATCACCATCATCACCATCATCACCATCATCACCATCATCACCATCATTACCATCATCACCATCATCACCATCATCACCATCATCACTATCATCACCATCATCACCATCATCACCATCATCACCATCATCACCATCATCACCATCATCACCATCATCGTCATCATCAAAATCATCACCCTCATCAACATCATCGCCATCATCACCATCATCACCATCATCACCATCATCACCATCATCACCATCATCACCATCATCACCATCATCACCATCATCACCATCATCAGCATCATCAGCATCATCAGCATCATCAGCATCATCAGCATCATCAGCATCATCAGCATCATCAGCATCATCACCATCATCACCATCATCACTATCATTATCGTCACCATAATCTCCACCGTCACCATCATCGCACTCATCACCATGATCACCATCATCACCATCATCACCATCCTCACCATCATCACCATCATCACCATCATCACAATCATCACCATCATCACCATCATCACCATCATACCATCATCACCATCATCACCATCATCACCATCATCACCATCATCACCATTATCACCATCGTCACCATCATCACCATCATCACCATCATCACCATCATCACCATCATCACCATCATCACAATCATCACCATCATCACCATCATCACCATTATCACCATCATCAACATCATCGCCATCATCACCATCATCACCATCATCACCATCATCACCATCATCACCATCATCACCATCATCACCATCATCACCATCATCAGCATCATCAGCATCATCAGCATCATCAGCATCATCAGCATCATCAGCATCATCAGCATCATCAGCATCATCACCATCATCACCATCATCACTATCATTATCGTCACCATAATCTCCACCGTCACCATCATCGCACTCATCACCATGATCACCATCATCACCATCATCACCATCCTCACCATCATCACCATCATCACCATCATCACAATCATCACCATCATCACCATCATCACCATCATACCATCATCACCATCATCACCATCATCACCATCATCACCATCATCACCATTATCACCATCGTCACCATCATCACCATCATCACCATCATCACCATCATCACCATCATCACCATCATCACAATCATCACCATCATCACCATCATCACCATTATCACCATCATCACCATCATCACCATCATCACCATCATCACCATCATCACCATCATCACCATCATCACCATCATCACCATCATCACCATCATCACCATCATCACCATCATCACCATCATCACCATCATCACCATCATCACCATCATCACCATCATCACCATCATCACCATCATCACCATCATCACCATCATCACCATCCTCACCATCTTCACCCTCATCACCATCATCACCATCATCATCATAATCGAAATCATCATCATAATCGCCATCATCACCATCATCACCATCATCACCACCATCACCATCATCACCATCTTCGCCATCATCACCATCATCACCATCATCACCATCATCACCATCATCACCATCATCACCATCATCACCATCATCACCATCATCACCATCATCACCATCATCACCATCATCACCATCATCACCATTATCACCATCATCACCATCATCACCATCATCACCATCATCACCATCATCACCATCATCACCATCATCACCATCATCACCATCATCACCATTATCACCATCATCACCATCATCACCATCATCACCATCATCACCATCATCACCATCATCACCATCATCACCATCATCACCATCATCACCATCATCACCATCATCACCATCATCACCATCATCACCATCATCACCATCATCACCATCATCACCATCATCACCATCATCACCATCATCACCATCATCACCATCATCACCATCATCACCATCATCACCATCATCACCATCATCACCATCATCACCATCATCACCATCATCACAATCATCACCATCATCACCATCATCACCATCATCACCATCATCACCATCATCACCATCATCACCATCATCACCATCATCACCATCATCACCATCATCACCATCATCACCATCCTCACCATCATCACCATCTTCACCCTCATCACCATCATCATCATAATCGAAATCATCATCATAATCGCCATCATCACCATCCTCACCATCATCACCATCATCACCACCATCACCATCATCACCATCTTCGCCATCATCACCATCATCACCATCATCACCATCATCACCATCATCACCATCATCACCATCATCACCATCATCACCATCATCACCATCATCACCATCATCACCATCATCACCATTATCACCATCATCACCATCATCACCATCATCACCATCATCACCATCATCACCATCATCACCATCATCACCATCATCACCATCATCACCATCATCACCATCATCACCATCATCACCATCATCACCATCATCACCATCATCACCATCATCACCATCATCACCATCATCACCATCATCACCATCATCACCATCATCGTCATCATCAAAATCATCACCCTCATCAACATCATCGCCATCATCACCATCATCACCATCATCACCATCATCACCATCATCACCATCATCACCATCATCACCATCATCACCATCATCACCATCATCACCATCATCACCATCATCACCATCATCACCATCATCACCATCATCACCATCATCACCATCATCACCATCATCACCATCATCACCATCATCACCATCATCACCATCATCACCATCATCACCATCATCGTCATCATCAAAATCATCACCCTCATCAACATCATCGCCATCATCACCATCATCACCATCATCACCATCATCACCATCATCACCATCATCACCATCATCACCATCATCACCATCATCACCATCATCACCATCATCACCATCATCACCATCATCACCATCATCACCATCATCACCATCATCACCATCATCACCATCATCACCATCATCACCATCATCACCATCATCACCATCATCACCATCATCACCATCATCACCATCATCACCATTATCACCATCGTCACCATCATCACCATCATCACCATCATCACCATCATCACCATCATCACCATCATAACAATCATCACCATCATCACCATCATCACCATTATCACCATCATCACCATCATCACCATCATCACCATCATCACCATCATCACCATCATCACCATCATCACCATCATCACCATCATCACCATCATCACCATCATCACCATCATCACCATCATCACCATCATCACCATCATCACCATCATCACCATCATCACCATCATCACCATCATCACCATCATCACCATCATCACCATCATCACCATCATCACCATCATCACCATCATCACCATCATCACCATCATCACCATCATCACCATCATCACCATCCTCACCATCTTCACCCTCATCACCATCATCACCATCATCATCATAATCGAAATCATCATCATAATCGCCATCATCACCATCATCACCATCATCACCACCATCACCATCATCACCATCTTCGCCATCATCACCATCATCACCATCTTCGCCATCATCACCATCATCACCATCATCACCATCATCACCATCATCACCATCATCACCATCTTCACCCTCATCACCATCATCACCATCATCATCATAATCGAAATCATCATCATAATCGCCATCATCACCATCATCACCATCATCACCACCATCACCATCATCACCATCTTCGCCATCATCACCATCATCACCATCATCACCATCATCACCATCATCACCATCATCACCATCATCACCATCATCACCATCATCACCATCATCACCATCATCACCATCATCACCATCATCACCATCATCACCATCATCACCATTATCACCATCATCACCATCATCACCATCATCACCATCATCACCATCATCACCATCATCACCATCATCACCATCATCACCATCATCACCATCATCACCATCATCACCATCATCACCATCATCACCATCCTCACCATCATCACCATCTTCACCCTCATCACCATCATCATCATAATCGAAATCATCATCATAATCGCCATCATCACCATCCTCACCATCATCACCATCATCACCATCATCACCACCATCACCATCATCACCATCTTCGCCATCATCACCATCATCACCATCATCACCATCATCACCATCATCACCATCATCACCATCATCACCATCATCACCATTATCACCATCATCACCATCATCACCATCATCACCATCATCACCATCATCACCATCATCACCATCATCACCATCATCACCATCATCACCATCATCACCATCATCACCATCATCACCATTATCACCATCATCACCATCATCACCATCATCACCATCATCACCATCATCACCATCATCACCATCATCACCATCATCACCATCATCACCATCATCACCATCATCACCATCATCACCATCATCACCATCATCACCATCATCACCATCATCACCATCATCACCATCATCACCATCATCACCATCATCACCATCATCACCATCATCACCATCATCACCATCATCACCATCATCACCATCATCACCATCATCACCATCATCACCATCATCACCATCATCACCATCATCACAATCATCACCATCATCACCATCATCACCATCATCACCATCATCACCATCATCACCATCATCACCATCATCACCATCATCACCATCTTCACCCTCATCACCATCATCACCACCATCACCATCATCACCATCTTCGCCATCATCACCATCATCACCATCATCACCATCATCACCATCATCACCATCATCACCATCATCACAATCATCACCATCATCACCATCATCACCATCATCACCATTATCACCATCATCACCATCATCACCATCATCACCATCATCACCATCATCACCATCATCACCATCATCACCATCATCACCATCATCACCATCATCACCATCATCACCATCATCACCATCATCACCATCATCACCATCATCACCATCATCACCATCATCACCATCATCACCATCATCACCATCATCACCATCATCACCATCATCACCATCATCACCATCATCACCATCATCACCATCATCACCATCATCACCATCATCACCATCATCACCATCATCACCATCATCACCATCATCACAATCATCACCATCATCACCATCATCACCATCATCACCATCATCACCATCATCACCATCATCACCATCATCACCATCATCACCATCTTCACCCTCATCACCATCATCATCATAATCGAAATCATCACCATCATCACCATCATCACCACCATCACCATCATCACCACCATCACCATCATCACCATCTTCGCCATCATCACCATCATCACCATCATCACCATCATCACCATCATCACCATCATCACCATCATCACCATCATCACCATCATCACCATCATCACCATCATCACCATCATCACCATCATCACCATCATCACCATCATCACCATCATCACCATCATCACCATCATCACCATCATCACCATCATCACCATCATCACCATCATCGTCATCATCAAAATCATCACCCTCATCAACATCATCGCCATCATCACCATCATCACCATCATCACCATCATCACCATCATCACCATCATCACCATCATCACCATCATCACCATCATCACCATCATCAGCATCATCAGCATCATCAGCATCATCAGCATCATCAGCATCATCAGCATCATCAGCATCATCACCATCATCACCATCATCACCATCATCACTATCATTATCGTCACCATAATCTCCACCGTCACCATCATCGCACTCATCACCATGATCACCATCATCACCATCATCACCATCATCACCATCATCACCATCATCACCATCATCACCATCATCGTCATCATCAAAATCATCACCCTCATCAACATCATCGCCATCATCACCATCATCACCATCATCACCATCATCACCATCATCACCATCATCACCATCATCACCATCATCACCATCATCACCATCATCACCATCATCACCATCATCAGCATCATCAGCATCATCAGCATCATCAGCATCATCAGCATCATCAGCATCATCAGCATCATCACCATCATCACCATCATCACCATCATCACTATCATTATCGTCACCATAATCTCCACCGTCACCATCATCGCACTCATCACCATGATCACCATCATCACCATCATCACCATCCTCACCATCATCACCATCATCACCATCATCACAATCATCACCACCATCACCATCATCACCATCATACCATCATCACCATCATCACCATCATCACCATCATCACCATCATCACCATTATCACCATCGTCACCATCATCACCATCATCACCATCATCACCATCATCACCACCATCACCATCATCACAATCATCACCATCATCACCATCATCACCATTATCACCATCATCACCATCATCACCATCATCACCATCATCACCATCATCACCATCATCACCATCGTCACCATCATCACCATCATCACCATCATCACCATCATCACCATCATCACCATCATCACCATCATCACCATCTTCGCCATCATCACCATCATCACCATCATCACCATCATCACCATCATCACCATCATCACCATCATCACCATCATCACCATCATCACCATCATCACCATCATCACCATTATCACCATCATCACCATCATCACCATCATCACCATCATCACCATCATCACCATCATCACCATCATCACCATCATCACCATCATCACCATCATCACCATCATCACTATCATTATCGTCATCATCATCTCCACCGTCACCATTATCAAAATCATCATCATTATCACTGACACCATCGTCACAATCATCACCGCCACTATCACTGTCAACAGCAGCATCACCATCACCATCATCACCATCAGCACCATCATCACCGTCACCACCATCATCACCATCATCACCATCATCACCATCATCGTCATCATCACCATCATCGTCATCATCAAAATCATCACCCTCATCAACATCATCGCCATCATCATCATCATCACCATCATCACCATCATCACCATCATCACCATCATCACCATCATCACCATCATCACCATCATCACCATCATCAGCATCATCAGCATCATCAGCATCATCAGCATCATCACCATCATCACCATCATCACCATCATCACTATCATTATCGTCACCATAATCTCCACCGTCACCATCATCGCACTCATCACCATCATCACCATCATCACCATCATCACCATCATCACCATCATCACCATCATCACAATCATCACCATCATCACCATCATCACCATCATCACCATCATCACCATCATCACCATCATCACCATCATCACCATCATCACCATCATCACCATCATCACCATCCTCACCATCATCACCATCTTCACCCTCATCACCATCATCATCATAATCGAAATCATCATCATAATCGCCATCATCACCATCATCACCATCATCACCATCATCACCACCATCACCATCATCACCATCTTCGCCATCATCACCATCATCACCGTCATCGCCACATCATCACCATCATCACCCTCATCACCATCGTCACCATTATCACCATCATCACCATCATCACCATCATCACCATCATCACCATCATCACCATCATCACCATCATCACCATCTTCACCATCATCACCCTCATCACCATCATGATCATAATCGAAATCATCATCATAATCGCCATCATCATCATAATCGAAATCATCATCATAATCGCCATCATCAATATCCTCACCATCATCACCATCATCACCATCATCACCATCATCACCATCATCACCTTCATCGCCATCATCACCATCATCACCATCATCACCATCATCACCATCATCACCATCATCACCATCATCATCATCATCACCATCATCACCATCATCACCATCATCACCATCATCACCATCATCACCATCATCACCATCATCAGCATCATCAGCATCATCACCATCATCACCATCATCAGCATCATCAGCATCATCAGCATCATCAGCATCATCAGCATCATCACCATCATCACCATCATCACTATCATTATCGTCACCATAATCTCCACCGTCACCATCATCGCACTCATCACCATCATCACCATCATCACCATCATCACCATCATCACCATCATCACCATCATCACCATCATCACAATCATCACCATCATCACCATCATCACCATCATCACCATCATCACCATCATCACCATCATCACCATCATCACCATCATCACCATCCTCACCATCATCACCATCTTCACCCTCATCACCATCATCATCATAATCGAAATCATCATCATAATCGCCATCATCACCATCCTCACCATCATCACCATCATCACCACCATCACCATCATCACCATCTTCGCCATCATCACCATCATCACCGTCATCGCCACATCATCACCATCATCACCCTCATCACCATCGTCACCATTATCACCATCATCACCATCATCACCATCATCACCATCATCACCATCATCACCATCATCACCATCATCACCATCTTCACCATCATCACCCTCATCACCATCATCATCATAATCGAAATCATCATCATAATCGCCATCATCATCATAATCGAAATCATCATCATAATCGCCATCATCAATATCCTCACCATCATCACCATCATCACCATCATCACCATCATCACCATCATCACCTTCATCGCCATCATCACCATCATCACCATCATCACCATCATCACCATCATCACCATCATCACCATCATCATCATCATCACCATCATCACCATCATCACCATCATCACCATCATCACCATCATCACCATCATCACCATCATCAGCATCATCAGCATCATCAGCATCATCAGCATCATCAGCATCATCACCATCATCACCATCATCACCATCATCACCATCATCACCATCATCACCATCATCACCATCATCACCATCATCACCATCATCACCATCATCACCATCATCACCATCATCACCATCATCACAATCATCACCATCATCACCATCATCACCATCATCACCATCATCACCATCATCACCATCCTCACCATCATCACCATCTTCACCCTCATCATCATCATAATCGAAATCATCATCATAATCGCCATCATCACCATCCTCACCATCATCACCATCATCACCACCATCACCATCATCACCATCTTCGCCATCATCACCATCATCACCGTCATCGCCACATCATCACCATCATCACCCTCATCACCATCGTCACCATCATCACCATCATCACCATCATCACCATCATCACCATCATCACCATCATCACCATCATCACCATCATCACCATCATCACCATCATCACCATCATCACCATCATCACCCTCATCACCATCATCATCATAATCGAAATCATCATCATAATCGCCATCATCAATATCCTCACCATCATCACCATCATCACCATCATCACCATCATCACCATCATCACCTTCATCACCATCATCACCATCATCACCATCATCGCCATCATCACCATCATCACCATCATCACCATCATCACCATCATCACCATCATCATCACCATCACCATCATCACCATCATCACCATCATCACCATCATCACCATCATCACCATCATCACCATCATCACCATCATCACCATCATCACCATCATCACCATCATCACCATCATCACCATCATCACCATCATCACCATCATCACCATCATCACCATCATCACCATCATCACCATCATCACCATCATCACCATCATCACCATCATCACCATCATCACCATCATCACTATCATTATCGTCATCATCATCTCCACCGTCACCATTATCAAAATCATCATCATTATCACTGACACCATCGTCACAATCATCACCGCCACTATCACTGTCAACAGCAGCATCACCATCACCATCGTCAGCATCATCAGCATCATCACCATCAGCACCATCATCACCGTCACCACCATCATCACCATCATCACCATCATCACCATCATCGTCATCATCACCATCATCGTCATCATCAAAATCATCACCCTCATCAACATCATCGCCATCATCATCATCATCACCATCATCACCATCATCACCATCATCACCATCATCACCATCATCACCATCATCATCATCATCAGCATCATCAGCATCATCAGCATCATCAGCATCATCATCATCATCAGCATCATCAGCATCATCAGCATCATCAGCATCATCAGCATCATCACCATCATCACCATCATCACCATCCTCACCATCATCAGCATCATCAGCATCATCAGCATCATCACCATCATCACCATCATCACTATCATTATCGTCACCATAATCTCCACCGTCACCATCATCGCACTCATCACCATGATCACCATCATCACCATCGTCACCATCATCACCATCATCACCACCATCACCATCATCACCATCTTCGCCATCATCACCATCATCACCGTCATCACCATCATCACCATTATCACCATCATCACCATCATCACCATCGTCACCATCATCACCATCATCACCATCATCACCATCATCACCATCATCACCATCATCACCATCATCACCATCATCACCATCATCACCATCATCACCATCATCACCATCATCACCATCATCACCATCATCACCATCATCACCATCATCACCATCATCACCATCATCACCATCATCACCATCATCACCATCATCACCATCATCACCATCATCACCATCATCACCATCATCACCATCATCATCATTATCACCATCGTCACCGTCATCACCATCATCACCATCATCACCATCATCACCATCCTCACCATCATCACCATCATCACCACCATCACCATCATCACCATCTTCGCCATCATCACCATCATCACCGTCATCCCCACATCATGACCATCATGACCATCATCACCATCATCACCATCATCACCATCATCACCATCATCACCATCATCACCATCATCACCATCATCACCATCATCACCATCATCACCATCATCACCATCATCACCATCATCACCATCATCACCATCATCACCATCATCACCATCATCACCATCATCACCATCTTCACCATCATCACCATCATCACCATCATCATCATAATCGAAATCATCATTATAATCGCCATCATCAATATCCTCACCATCATCACCATCATCACCATCATCACCATCATCACCATCATCACCATCATCACCATCATCACCATCATCACCATCATCACCATCATCACCATCATCACCATCATCACCATCATCACCATCATCACCATCATCACCATCATCACCATCATCACCATCATCACCATCATCACCATCATCACCATCATCACCATCATCACCATCATCACCATCATCACCATCATCACCATCATCACCATCATCACCATCATCACCATCATCACCATCATCACCATCATCACCATCATCACCATCATCACCATCATCACCATCATCACTATCATTATCGTCATCATCATCTCCACCGTCACCATTATCAAAATCATCATCATTATCACCATCATCACCATCATCACCATCATCATCATAATCGCCATCATCACCATCATCACCATCATCACCATCATCACCATCATCACCATCATCACCATCATCACCACCATCACCATCATCACCATCTTCGCCATCATCACCATCATCACCATCATCACCATCATCACCATCATCACCATCATCACCATCATCACCATCATCACCATCATCACCATCATCACCATCATCACCATCATCACCATCATCACCATCATCACCATCATCACCATCATCACCATCATCACCATCATCACCATCATCACCATCATCACCATCATCACCATCATCACCATCATCACCATCATCACCATCATCACCATCATCACCATCATCACCATCATCACCATCATCACCATCATCACCATCATCACCATCATCACCATCATCACCATCATCACCATCATCACCATCATCACCATCATCACCATCATCACCATCATCACCGTCATCACCATCATCACCATCATCACCATCATCACCATCCTCACCATCATCACCATCATCACCACCATCACCATCATCACCATCTTCGCCATCATCACCATCATCACCGTCATCCCCACATCATGACCATCATGACCATCATCACCATCATCACCATCATCACCATCATCACCATCCTCACCATCATCACCATCATCACCACCATCACCATCATCACCATCTTCGCCATCATCACCATCATCACCGTCATCCCCACATCATGACCATCATGACCATCATCACCATCATCACCATCATCACCATCATCACCATCATCACCATCATCACCATCATCACCATCATCACCATCATCACCATCATCACCATCATCACCATCATCACCATCATCACCATCATCACCATCATCACCATCATCACCATCATCACCATCATCACCATCTTCACCATCATCACCATCATCACCATCATCACCATCATCACCATCATCACCATCATCACCATCATCACCATCATCACCATCATCACCATCATCACCATCATCACCATCATCACCATCATCACCATCATCACCATCATCACCATCATCACCATCATCACCATCATCACCATCATCACCATCATCACCATCATCACCATCATCACCATCATCACCATCATCACCATCATCACCATCATCACCATCATCACCATCATCACCATCATCACCATCATCACCATCATCACCATCATCACCATCATCACCATCATCACCATCATCACCATCATCACCATCATCACCATCATCACCATCATCACCATCATCACCATCATCACCATCATCACCATCATCACCATCATCACCATCATCACCATCATCACCATCATCACCATCATCACCATCATCACCATCATCACCATCATCACCATCATCACCGTCATCACCATCATCACCATCATCACCATCATCACCATCCTCACCATCATCACCATCATCACCACCATCACCATCATCACCATCTTCGCCATCATCACCATCATCACCGTCATCCCCACATCATGACCATCATGACCATCATCACCATCATCACCATCATCACCATCATCACCATCATCACCATCATCACCATCATCACCATCATCACCATCATCACCATCATCACCATCATCACCATCATCACCATCATCACCATCATCACCATCATCACCATCATCACCATCATCACCATCATCACCATCTTCACCACCATCACCATCATCACCATCTTCGCCATCATCACCATCATCACCGTCATCCCCACATCATGACCATCATGACCATCATCACCATCATCACCATCATCACCATCATCACCATCCTCACCATCATCACCATCATCACCACCATCACCATCATCACCATCTTCGCCATCATCACCATCATCACCGTCATCCCCACATCATCACCATCATCACCATCATCACCATCATCACCATCATCACCATCATCACCATCATCACCATCATCACCATCATCACCATCATCACCATCATCACCATCATCACCATCATCACCATCATCACCATCATCACCATCATCACCATCATCACCATCATCACCATCATCACCATCATCACCATCATCACCATCATCACCATCATCACCATCATCACCATCATCACCATCATCACCATCATCACTATCATTATCGTCATCATCATCTCCACCGTCACCATTATCAAAATCATCATCATTATCACTGACACCATCGTCACAATCATCACCGCCACTATCACTGTCAACAGCAGCATCACCATCACCATCGTCAGCATCATCAGCATCATCACCATCAGCACCATCATCACCGTCACCACCATCATCACCATCATCAGCATCATCACCATCAGCACCATCATCACCGTCACCACCATCATCACCATCATCACCATCATCACCATCATCGTCATCATCACCATCATCGTCATCATCAAAATCATCACCCTCATCAACATCATCGCCATCATCATCATCATCACCATCATCACCATCATCACCATCATCACCATCATCACCATCATCACCATCATCATCATCATCAGCATCATCAGCATCATCAGCATCATCAGCATCATCATCATCATCAGCATCATCAGCATCATCAGCATCATCAGCATCATCACCATCATCACCATCATCACTATCATTATCGTCACCATAATCTCCACCGTCACCATCATCGCACTCATCACCATGATCACCATCATCACCATCGTCACCATCATCACCATCATCACCACCATCACCATCATCACCATCTTCGCCATCATCACCATCATCACCGTCATCACCATCATCACCATTATCACCATCATCACCATCATCACCATCGTCACCATCATCACCATCATCACCATCATCACCATCATCACCATCATCACCATCATCACCATCATCACCATCATCACCATCATCACCATCATCACCATCATCACCATCATCACCATCATCACCATCATCACCATCATCACCATCATCACCATCATCACCATCATCACCATCATCACCATCATCACCATCATCACCATCATCACCATCATCACCATCATCACCATCATCACCATCATCACCATCATCACCATCATCATCATTATCACCATCGTCACCGTCATCACCATCATCACCATCATCACCATCATCACCATCCTCACCATCATCACCATCATCACCACCATCACCATCATCACCATCTTCGCCATCATCACCATCATCACCGTCATCCCCACATCATGACCATCATGACCATCATCACCATCATCACCATCATCACCATCATCACCATCATCACCATCATCACCATCATCACCATCATCACCATCATCACCATCATCACCATCATCACCATCATCACCATCATCACCATCATCACCATCATCACCATCATCACCATCATCACCATCATCACCATCTTCACCATCATCACCATCATCACCATCATCATCATAATCGAAATCATCATTATAATCGCCATCATCAATATCCTCACCATCATCACCATCATCACCATCATCACCATCATCACCATCATCACCATCATCACCATCATCACCATCATCACCATCATCACCATCATCACCATCATCACCATCATCACCATCATCACCATCATCACCATCATCACCATCATCACCATCATCACCATCATCACCATCATCACCATCATCACCATCATCACCATCATCACCATCATCACCATCATCACCATCATCACCATCATCACCATCATCACCATCATCACCATCATCACCATCATCACCATCATCACCATCATCACCATCATCACCATCATCACCATCATCACCATCATCACTATCATTATCGTCATCATCATCTCCACCGTCACCATTATCAAAATCATCATCATTATCACCATCATCACCATCATCACCATCATCATCATAATCGCCATCATCACCATCATCACCATCATCACCATCATCACCATCATCACCATCATCACCATCATCACCATCATCACCACCATCACCATCATCACCATCTTCGCCATCATCACCATCATCACCATCATCACCATCATCACCATCATCACCATCATCACCATCATCACCATCATCACCATCATCACCATCATCACCATCATCACCATCATCACCATCATCACCATCATCACCATCATCACCATCATCACCATCATCACCATCATCACCATCATCACCATCATCACCATCATCACCATCATCACCATCATCACCATCATCACCATCATCACCATCATCACCATCATCACCATCATCACCATCATCACCATCATCACCATCATCACCATCATCACCATCATCACCATCATCACCATCATCACCATCATCACCATCATCACCATCATCACCATCATCACCATCATCACCATCATCACCATCATCACCATCATCACCATCATCACCGTCATCACCATCATCACCATCATCACCATCATCACCATCCTCACCATCATCACCATCATCACCACCATCACCATCATCACCATCTTCGCCATCATCACCATCATCACCGTCATCCCCACATCATGACCATCATGACCATCATCACCATCATCACCATCATCACCATCATCACCATCATCACCATCATCACCATCATCACCATCATCACCATCATCACCATCATCACCATCATCACCATCATCACCATCATCACCATCATCACCATCATCACCATCATCACCATCATCACCATCATCATCATAATCGAAATCATCATTATAATCGCCATCATCAATATCCTCACCATCATCACCATCATCACCATCATCACCATCATCACCATCATCACCATCATCACCATCATCACCATCATCACCATCATCACCATCATCACCATCATCACCATCATCACCATCATCACCATCATCACCATCATCACCATCATCACTATCATTATCGTCATCATCATCTCCACCGTCACCATTATCAAAATCATCATCATTATCACCATCATCACCATCATCACCATCATCATCATAATCGCCATCATCACCATCATCATCATCGTCACAGTATCACCATCATCATCATAATCGCCATCATCACCATCATCACCATCATCACCATCATCACCATCATCACCATCATCACCATCATCACCATCATCACCATCATCACCATCATCATCATAATCGCCATCATCACCATCATCACCATCATCACCATCATCACCATCATCACCATCATCACCACCATCACCATCATCACCATCTTCGCCATCATCACCATCATCACCATCATCACCATCATCACCATCATCACCATCATCACCATCATCACCATCATCACCATCATCACCATCATCACCATCATCACCATCATCACCATCATCACCATCATCACCATCATCACCATCATCACCATCATCACCATCATCACCATCATCACCATCATCACCATCATCACCATCATCACCATCATCACCATCATCACCATCATCACCATCATCACCATCATCGCCATCATCATCATCGTCACCATCATCACCATCGTCACCCTCATCACCATCATCACCATCATCACCATCATCACCATCTTCACCATCATCACCATCATCACCGTCATCGCCATCATCACCATCATCACTATCATTATCGTCACCATAATCTCCACCGTCACCATCATCGCACTCATCAGTATGATCACCATCATCACCATCATCACCATCATCACCATCCTCACCATCATCACCATCATCACCATCATCACCATCATCACCATCATCACCATCATCATCATAATCGCCATCATCACCATCCTCACCATCATCACCATCATCACCACCATCACCATCATCACCATCTTCGCCATCATCACCATCATCACCATCGTCCCCATCATCACCATCACTGACCCCTCAAGGTCATTGACCCCCCAAGGTCATTGACCCCCCAAGGTCATTGACCCCTCAAGGTCATTGACCCCTCAAGGTCATTGACCCCTCAAGGTCATTGACCCCTCAAGGTCATTGACCCCTCAAGGTCATTGACCCCTCAAGGTCATTGACCCCTCAAGGTCATTGACCCCTCAAGGTCATTGACCCCTCAAGGTCATTGACCCCTCAAGGTCATTGACCCCTCAAGGTCATTGACCCCTCAAGGTCATTGACCCCTCAAGGTCTTTGACCTCATCAAGGTCATTGACCTCATCAAGGTCATTGACCCCTCAAGGTCATTGACCTCATCAAGGTCATTGACCACTCAAGGTCATTGACCCCTCAAGGTCATTGACCCCTCAAGGTCATTGACCACTCAAGGTCATTGACCCCTCAAGGTCATTGACCACTCAAGGTCATTGACCCCTCAAGGTCATTGAGGGGTCAATGACCTTGAGGGGTGATGGTGATGATGGTGATGATGGTGATGAAGGTGATGATGGTGACGATGGTGATGATGGTGATGATGGTGATGATGGTGATGATGGTGATGATTTCGATTATGATGATGATGGTGATGGTGATGGTGGTGATGATGGTGATGATGGTGAGGATGGTGATGATGTTGAAGATGGTGATGATGGTGATGATGGTGACGATGGTGATGATGGTGATGATGTGGCGATGACGGTGATGATGGTGATGATGGCGAAGATGGTGATGATGGTGATGGTGGTGATGATGGTGATGATGGTGATGATGGTGATGATGGTGATGATGGTGATGATGGTGATGATGGTGATGATGGTGATGATGGTGATGATGGTGACGATGGTGATGAGGGTGACGATGGTGATGATGTGGCGATGACGGTGATGATGGTGATGATGGCGAAGATGGTGATGATGGTGATGGTGGTGATGATGGTGATGATGGTGATGATGGTGATGATGGTGATGATGGTGATGATGGTGATGATGGTGATGAGGGTGACGATGGTGATGATGGTGATGATGTGGCGATGACGGTGATGATGGTGATGATGGCGAAGATGGTGATGATGGTGATGGTGGTGATGATGGTGATGATGGTGATGAGGGTGATGAGGGTGATGATGGTGATGAGGGTGATGATGGTGGTGATGGTGATGATGGTGATGATGGTGATGATGGTGATGATGGTGACGATGGTGATGAGGGTGATGATGGTGATGATGGTGACGATGGTGATGAGGGTGACGATGGTGATGATGGTGATCATCAAGATCATCAAAATCACCACCCTCATCATCATAATCGCCACCATCATCAAAATCATCAAAATCATCACCATCATCACCATCATCACCATCATCACCATCATGATGATGATGATCATGATGGATCATCAATGATGATGGTGGTGATGGTGATGATGGTGATGATGGTGATGATGGTGATGATGGTGAAGATGGTGATGATGGTGATGATGGTGATGACGGTGATGATGGTGATGATGGTGAAGATGGTGATGATGGTGATGATGGCGATGATGGTGAAGATGGTGATGATGGTGATGATGGTGATGACGGTGATGATGGTGATGATGTTGAAGATGGTGATGATGGTGATGATGGTGAAGATGGTGATGATGGTGATGATGGTGATGATGGTGATGATTGTGATGATGGCGAAGATGGTGATGATGGTGATGATGGTGATGATGGTGATGATGGTGATGATGGTGATGATGGTGATGATGGTGATGATGGTGATGATGGTGATGATGGTGATGATGGTGATGATGGTGATGATGGTGACGATGGTGATGAGGGTGACGATGGTGATGATGGTGATGATGTGGCGATGACGGTGATGATGGTGATGATGGCGAAGATGGTGATGATGGTGATGGTGGTGATGATGGTGATGATGGTGATGATGGTGATGATGGTGATGATGGTGATGATGGTGATGATGGTGATGATGGTGATGATGGTGATGATGGTGACGATGGTGATGAGGGTGACGATGGTGATGATGGTGATGATGTGGCGATGACGGTGATGATGGTGATGATGGCGAAGATGGTGATGATGGTGATGGTGGTGATGATGGTGATGATGGTGATGAGGGTGATGAGGGTGATGATGGTGATGATGGTGATGATGGTGATGATGGTGATGATGGTGATGATGGTGATGATGGTGATGATGGTGATGATGGTGATGATGGTGATGATGGTGATGATGGTGATGATGGTGATGATGGTGATGATGGTGATGATGGTGATGATGGTGATGATGCTGATGATGGTGATGATGGTGATGATGGTGATGATGGTGATGATGGTGATGATGGTGCTGATGGTGATGATGGTGATGATGGTGATGATGGTGATGATGGTGATGATGGTGATGGTGGTGATGATGGTGATGATGGTGATGATGGGGATGATGGTGATGATGGTGATGATGGTGATGATGGTGATGATGGTGATGATGGTGATGATGGTGATGATGGTGATGGTGGTGATGATGGTGATGATGGTGATGATGGTGATGATGGTGATGATGATGATGATGGTGATGGTAGTGATGAGGGTGATGATTTTGATGATGACGATGATGGTGATGATGCTGGTGAAGCTGATGATTGTGATGATGGCGATTATGATGATGATGGTGATAATAGTTGTGACGGTGGCGGTAATTGTGAGGGTAATGGTGATGAGGGCAATAGTGGTGATGATATTAATGAAGGTGACGATAGTGATTTTGGCAATGATGCTGTCACTTATGGTAGTGCCAACAATGATGGCGATAGATATAGATTCTATTGATGCTTATATGGTGCTGGTGATGGTCTAACTGAAGCTGGTGCGGATAGGGATTGAACATGGATGCAATGAATCCGATGGCAATGGTGGTGACAATTCTGTTTCTAATTTTAATGGTACTGGCAAATCTGTCAAGTGCGATAAAAGAGTAATACCACAGAATAAATAGTATACTGAAGTTGCATCTCATACGAAGCAAATTTTGTTCTAGGGTTCCAATATTGGCACCCTATTGAACAGAGAGTACAAGAATGAGAACATGCAAGAGAGTATACAAAAAATTAAGAAGCTGGTGCGAGCGAAAGAGAGTAGCATGTGCGTTTTCGGTGGTTTTGTTTTTACGAGAGCAAAGCAGCTTACGATGTGTATGCAAGTGTGTGTGCGTGTGTATGCATTGGTAGCTTCTTCTATCGTAAGCTTGCATGGTGTTGTATTGCTTCTCTTGTTTTCGATTGTGTGGATTGGATTCGAAATCACTTGGGAATTGTACTTTCATGCGAATGGTTGTGTTTTCCTGCGCTTATACATATATCGAGTCCATTTTTACTTTGTATTTTGATATTTAACTTTTAGCTTTTATAATTGTTGACAACTTTGCATACGATTTGGATTATTCTTCGGACTTATTATTATATATTGATTGTTGAGGGGTTGTCATACAATTTTGTATAGGAAAAATGGATTCTGTACCGGCTGTTGGTAAAATTTTCCAAAAGTCCGGCATTCGATGCTGCATAAAAACATGCGGTAAATCTAGGCGATATGGTGAAAAGATAAGAATGTTTAAGTTTCCTCCCTATGACTCAGCTATGGGTCAAATAAATAAAAGATTACACAAAAAAATTGTTGATTTGCGCCAATCACTTCTCAAGTTCTGACATTGGTAAAAAAAAGTTGAAATTCGGAGCTGTTCCGGTATTTAACTTAGAAGTTATTGAGGAAGATTACAAGTCGTTGGAGTTTGATTGTCCAGCTAAGAAGAGGCGAACAAGTGACTCCGTAGATGGATGTTGTAATGACTGTGAAAAATATCTGAAATCAGCTAATTTTTACAGCACCAAATGGAATTGCTAGTTTTAAAGTAGTTAAGGAACTATGGGAATGGAGTGCAAATCTAATACAAAAATGTGTCTTAAACTTATAAGCCAGCACATATTTCCGAACTCTTTCGAAAAAATGAAAGTAGAACTAGCCACCCAAATTTTTAGTAGGACTGTTCAAGCAGCAATTAAAACTGTTATTGAGACAGTAGGCTTTAAAAGTTGCTCAAAAGAAGTTTGTTTATCTACGGCATGCTTCATAGGAAATATTGACAAAATATTTGACTGCCTAAATAGTGGTTCGCTATCTTCAAAGAATTGTTATAAGTCTGCAGTTCAACTTAACAGTCCATCACACGAATATATAAAATTCTTTCTTGAATACCTCAATGAAATCTCATTTGTTGACAAAAAGAAAAAAGTATTTTTTTTAGATGGAATGAAATTTACCTCAAACGCTGTATTACAATTAGTAGACGAGCTATTTCAAAAAAAATCCCAAATATTTTTTTTAATGACAAGAGCATTAAACCAAGATAAGCTCGAAAATATGTTCTCGGTTCTAAGACAAAAGGGTGGAAATAATATTAACCCCTCAGTTGCTGATATAAACACTTTATTAGCACGCTTAATGTCTGCAAATATAGTGCAGTTGAGTTCTTATAGTAACTGTGAAGAGCTGAGTGATACCACATTTGAAACGCTTTCAAATATTTTGTCAAATATGGACTTAGCTGATACAAATAATGAAGAACTCAGTCGAAACGAAAACTCTGAAATAGATATTAACATAGAAATCATTGATGATTTCGTATTAAATGATGACTTTCAGAATTGTTCGGAATTTAGTATCGATTTGGCGTCTTTAAGATACTTCATAGGTTATATCGTCTACAAAATAATACCGAAAATTAACTGCCATATTTGTGTTTCTATATTGAGAAAAAAGACGAAGTTCCTAGTGAACTTTTCATATTTCATAAAAATTACAATTCTCTTAAAGATTTTGGTAACTTCGTTGCTCCTTCACAAATTTTCTTGGAAATTAGCAAGAAACATATTACAGTGTTTAGCAATATTTTTGACACACAACCACAAACTGTTGGTATAAAAAACTTGATAAAATCCAAATGCAAAAATGCTACACCGCAATGGTTTTTATGATCTTAGTACTCTTGAGGAAGCATTGCTCGTGGGCTTCAGAGAAAAAAAAATTTACCAAAGCCCGCAAGCTTAAAATCCTGTCGCACTAAAGTTGTTGGGTTATTCTTCCCTACATATATCAGATTGAAATTTGCACAAAAATCCCAAATAATGGAATAACGTTAATTGGTGTTACCCGGCCCTTTTAGTTTACATCGAAAAGCGCAACTTTCAACTGAAGAACACTAAATATAGAAATCTAAAACTTGAAACAAAATTTTGTCAACACCACGTGCATTCACGACGTTGGATAGCAACACAATACACACACACACATAAACATTTTAAGATTGCTCTCTCGTTGATTCTCTCTGATCGTGGCTGCTCTCTGGTTGTTATTCTCTGATCATGCTTGCTCTCTCGTTGCTTGATCTTCCCTTCAGTTGTTCCGCCCGCACCATAAAGTGAAAAATCATCGCAGGCCGAGATGCGACTTCTGTATACTGTTTATTCTGTGCTATTGGTTTCCGAAAATGAAGGAGAAAATAAGACAGTACTTCAAGAGTTGCCTCAAGTGTATCTATTTTTCTCCTGAGTCTGGAAAACTTCAAGGTAATCTCCACTCAATACCTAAGGGAGATATTCCTCTTGATAGCCTATACGTTGACCACCTTGGCCGCTTGGCGAATTCACGTTCCCAGAAAAAGTATATTTTCTTAGTTTTCGATGGTTTTAGAAAGTTTATTAAATTGTACCCAGTAAAGAGGTGATAGCTTGTCTAAATTTATATTTCGAAAACTATTCCAGGCCAAATAGAATAGTTTCGGATCGTGGATCCTCCTTTACATTTAAAGAATTTTCCGAATTTCTAAGCAAAAGTAATGTTGAACATACAAAAGTTGCAACACATTCTCCCCAGTCGAATGGGCAAGTCGAGCGGATCAACCGAATTCTTGTTACAATGTTGGCGAAAGAATGCGACGCTCAGTCAACTGTGGAATGGGACAAGCATATAGCCAAGATAGAGTATACTCTTAATAATACTTTGAGTAGGAGTACAGGTTTTACACCCAGCATGCTTTTGTTTGGTAGGAATCAAAAAGGGGTACTTTGCGATAAGATTATGGAGTTTTTAAGTAACACAATAGAAGATAAAAGAGCGGACATAGATAGCATAAGAGCCGAAGCCGTAAGAAATATCGAAAAGAATCAGATATACTACGATAAACGGCATAAGCAGCCACTAACTTATAAAAAGGGTGATTATGTTATGATAAAAAATGTAGTAACAACTCCTGGTGTTAACAAAAAACTATTCGCGAGATACAGAGGTCCTTATGAGGTAAAAGAAGTCCTTCCTAATGATCGTTAGGTCATCGCCGATATCGATGGTCTACAATTGACGCGAATGGCATATAAAGGTGTATCATCGCCAGCTAATATGAGGCCATATAGGTGTGAAGTAGACTTTGAGCTTGATACAAATCAAGGTGGCGATCCTCATAACAATACAAATATATAATGCAAATTTGAATTTTCTATTTTCATATTTTCATTTTGTGGACTTAAACCCAAACCATTTTTGTGAAGGATAATCGGAAATAAACGGAGAAGCTTACCATGTATAAGTATACGAGTACTGTTATTCATTTGCTGAATTCTTGATACTACTAAAATATAATTATTTTTTTTCACTACATACATATACAGGGTGTCCCACGAGCAGTATGTCAAAAAGCTAGAGCGTGTAGGTCTCGTCAAGACCAAGGTCAAAAAAAAAATTGTATGGGAAGGGGGGTCTATTCCCCCCCGTTTAGCCGGGAGGGGCAATTTTCTTAAAAGTTGAATTAATTTGGAAAAAAAAATATTAAAAATAAACAGTTACATCCACAATGCCGTGATATACTTTTTGTAAAGCCAGAAACCTCTTCTTTTATCCTGTTTTTAAAAAAAGCTGTTTTAAGGAATAGTTTTTGAGAAATTAATTTTCAAACTCAAAATTTTGCAAAAAAAAATTTCGAATTACTTTTTTTCAAAATTGTATGTAATTATGTACTAATTTTTTTTCAAAAATTCAATTCTCTTATTAGTTTTTAGTTAAAAACAGAAAACCGGATGCAAAAATGTCTTGTAGTTTTTGAGAAATTAAAAAAAACCCAAACCATTTTTTTCTAAGAAGAACCTTTTTTTTGGTTTTAACGCGGCTGGAGTTGTAGATAAATTAATTTTAAAAAATTCGGAGTTTTATGAGGATATTGGGTGTGTGAATATGACTCCGCCCTTTTTTGTTGAAATAAAACACATTTGTTTTGTTTAGAAAATTAAAAAACAGTTTATTCAAAGTATGTTCCATCTGCAGCTACAACCTTTTCCCATCTTTCAGGTAATTTACGTATTCCTTGTCTGAAGAAATCCTGATCTTTTGAGCTGATCCAATTATCAAGCCAAATTTTGATACTTTCGTGGGAAGTGAACCGTTCTCCTGTAAGACTGGACTGCATTGTCCGGAATAAATGGTAATCCGACGGAGCTATGTCCGGCGAATATGGCGGGTGGAGTAATACTTCCCAGTCCTGTCCATCTAAATATTTTTTTACGACTTGTGATGTGTGTGGTTTGGCATTGTCATGTTGGAGAATTAATTTACTGTGCCTATTGTCCCATTCTGGTCGTTTTTCTTGTATGGCTCGCTTTAAATGCATTAGTTGTCGTCGGTAAACTTCTCCATTAATAGTTTAAGAGGGTTCGAGCAACTCATAATGCAAAATACCTCTCTTCAAATTTTTTGGGTGGTTTTCCATGTTCTTTGTCCTCAGTGCCAAAATCACTATTTTGAAATCGTCGAAACCATTCCTTGCAAGTTGTATTAGATGGAGCATGCTCACCGTAAGTCTCCACAAGCAAACGACAAGTTTCCGCTGCACTTTTCTTTGCAACGAAATAGTGTAATAACACTTCCCGCAAATGATGTTTACTTGGAACGAAAACTGACATTTTTAAGGAGCTAAAAAAACTTGTTGCTTACACTTCAACCAAATGTCACGTACTGCGTTTGACAGCTGACATAAAGTACTATCAAATACAAGTGTTACCATCTATAAGTACGCGTAAGTAATATTAACAACGACATCTTTTAGGAAAGGGCGGAGTCATATTCACACACCCAATACAATAAAGAGACACAGTATTGGAATAACCCTTGATTAATCTTTTTTTCTCATTGATAACGCCTGAAAACTGACCTGCCAATTTCGTCTCGGTCCGCCCGCCGTCAATGGGTTCTACCCGCTAGGACCTTAAGACAATAAAACCGCAATTTTTCTTTATGAAAAACAAAATATTTGCAACTAAAATGTAAATAAAAGGCATCGCATTTTTAATAAAAAACCATTTCCAAATTTCCATTTCATCAACACATTACGATGTCAAACTCATACTCTCGAGAAGAATTAACGGACATGCACTTCTGCTACGGTTTAGCTAATGGTCGAGATCGTGAAGCCGAAAGACTCTACGCTGAAAGATATCCCAATCGGAGGTGTCCCAGTCGTAGCATGTTTTCAAGAATCCACCGACGTCTGCGAGAGCACGGAGTGCTAGAGCATCGAAGAAGCGAAAGATCAGTTACAGATGGATCAGGAATCTTAGATAAAAGAATTTTGGATTTGGTCCGACGTACTCCCTCCCTTAGTACAAAGAGGATAGCTATTATGCTTGGAGTGCCCAAACCTAGAGTATGGAGAGTGCTTCATACCGAAAACTTACACCCGTACCATTTTAGGTCAGTTCAGGAACTCACCTCAAACGACAAGTTTTTGAGAGCAGAATTTTGTCGATCATTACTGCTACAATTTTGCAAGGATATTCTGGACGGATAAAGCACAGTTTACCAGAGATGGGGTTACTAACTTCCACAATTTACATCATTGGAGTAGCACCAATCCACACAACAAAAAACAAAATAAATGACAACACCGCTTTAGCTGTAATGTTTGGCTTGGTATTGTTGGACAAACTGTAATCGGGCCCTGGTTTTTGAATGCCGTTATTAATGGAGAATCATACCTGCAGTTCCTACGAGACCTTTTGCCTTTAGTTTTTAAAAATAATAAAAAAGAGGTAATTGTTTCACACATTAATTTGCCTACAAGTCCAGTCGCTTTAAAACCAAAAAAAAGGTTCTTCTTAGAAAAAAATGGTTTGGGTTTTTTTTAATTTCTCAAAAACTACAAGACATTTTTGCATCCGGTTTTCTGTTTTTAACTAAAAACTAATAAGAGAATTGAATTTTTGAAAAAAAATTAGTACATAATTACATACAATTTTGAAAAAAAGTAATTCGAAATTTTTTTTTGCAAAATTTTGAGTTTGAAAATTAATTTCTCAAAAACTATTCCTTAAAACAGCTTTTTTTAAAAACAGGATAAAAGAAGAGGTTTCTGGCTTTACAAAAAGTATATCACGGCATTGTGGATGTAACTGTTTATTTTTAATATTTTTTTTTCCAAATTAATTCAATTTTTAAGAAAATTGCCCCTCCCGGCTAAACGGGGGGGAATAGACCCCCCTTCCCATACAATTTTTTTTTTGACCTTGGTCTTGACGAGACCTACACGCTCTAGCTTTTTGACATACTGCTCGTGGGACACCCTGTATATGTATGTAGTGAAAAAAAATAATTATATTTTAGTAGTATCAAGAATTCAGCAAATGAATAACAGTACTCGTATACTTATACATGGTAAGCTTCTCCGTTTATTTCCGATTATCCTTCACAAAAATGGTTTGGGTTTAAGTCCACAAAATGAAAATATGAAAATAGAAAATTCAAATTTGCATTATATATTTGTATTGTTATGAGGATCGCCACCTTGATTTGTATCAAGCTCAAAGTCTACTTCACACCTATATGGCCTCATATTAGCTGGCGATGATACACCTTTATATGCCATTCGCGTCAATTGTAGACCATCGATATCGGCGATGACCTAACGATCATTAGGAAGGACTTCTTTTACCTCATAAGGACCTCTGTATCTCGCGAATAGTTTTTTGTTAACACCAGGAGTTGTTACTACATTTTTTATCATAACATAATCACCCTTTTTATAAGTTAGTGGCTGCTTATGCCGTTTATCGTAGTATATCTGATTCTTTTCGATATTTCTTACGGCTTCGGCTCTTATGCTATCTATGTCCGCTCTTTTATCTTCTATTGTGTTACTTAAAAACTCCATAATCTTATCGCAAAGTACCCCTTTTTGATTCCTACCAAACAAAAGCATGCTGGGTGTAAAACCTGTACTCCTACTCAAAGTATTATTAAGAGTATACTCTATCTTGGCTATATGCTTGTCCCATTCCACAGTTGACTGAGCGTCGCATTCTTTCGCCAACATTGTAACAAGAATTCGGTTGATCCGCTCGACTTGCCCATTCGACTGGGGAGAATGTGTTGCAACTTTTGTATGTTCAACATTACTTTTGCTTAGAAATTCGGAAAATTCTTTAAATGTAAAGGAGGATCCACGATCCGAAACTATTCTATTTGGCCTGGAATAGTTTTCGAAATATAAATTTAGACAAGCTATCACCTCTTTACTGGGTACAATTTAATAAACTTTCTAAAACCATCGAAAACTAAGAAAATATACTTTTTCTGGGAACGTGAATTCGCCAAGCGGCCAAGGTGGTCAACGTATAGGCTATCAAGAGGAATATCTCCCTTAGGTATTGAGTGGAGATTACCTTGAAGTTTTCCAGACTCAGGAGAAAAATAGATACACTTGAGGCAACTCTTGAAGTACTGTCTTATTTTCTCCTTCATTTTCGGAAACCAATAGCACAGAATAAACAGTATACAGAAGTCGCATCTCGGCCTGCGATGATTTTTCACTTTATGGTGCGGGCGGAACAACTGAAGGGAAGATCAAGCAACGAGAGAGCAAGCATGATCAGAGAATAACAACCAGAGAGCAGCCACGATCAGAGAGAATCAACGAGAGAGCAATCTTAAAATGTTTATGTGTGTGTGTGTATTGTGTTGCTATCCAACGTCGTGAATGCACGTGGTGTTGACAAAATTTTGTTTCAAGTTTTAGATTTCTATATTTAGTGTTCTTCAGTTGAAAGTTGCGCTTTTCGATGTAAACTAAAAGGGCCGGGTAACACCAATTAACGTTATTCCATTATTTGGGATTTTTGTGCAAATTTCAATCTGATATATGTAGGGAAGAATAACCCAACAACTTTAGTGCGACAGGATTTTAAGCTTGCGGGCTTTGGTAAATTTTTTTTTCTCTGAAGCCCACGAGCAATGCTTCCTCAAGAGTACTAAGATCATAAAAACCATTGCGGTGTGGCATTTTTGCATTTGGATTTTATCAAGTTTTTTATACCAACAGTTTGTGGTTGTGTGTCAAAAATATTGCTAAACACTGTAATATGTTTCTTGCTAATTTCCAAGAAAATTTGTGAAGGAGCAACGAAGTTACCAAAATCTTTAAGAGAATTGTAATTTTTATGAAATATGAAAAGTTCACTAGGAACTTCGTCTTTTTTCTCAATATAGAAACACAAATATGGCAGTTAATTTTCGGTATTATTTTGTAGACGATATAACCTATGAAGTATCTTAAAGACGCCAAATCGATACTAAATTCCGAACAATTCTGAAAGTCATCATTTAATACGAAATCATCAATGATTTCTATGTTAATATCTATTTCAGAGTTTTCGTTTCGACTGAGTTCTTCATTATTTGTATCAGCTAAGTCCATATTTGACAAAATATTTGAAAGCGTTTCAAATGTGGTATCACTCAGCTCTTCACAGTTACTATAAGAACTCAACTGCACTATATTTGCAGACATTAAGCGTGCTAATAAAGTGTTTATATCAGCAACTGAGGGGTTAATATTATTTCCATCCTTTTGTCTTAGAACCGAGAACATATTTTCGAGCTTATCTTGGTTTAATGCTCTTGTCATTAAAAAAAATATTTGGGATTTTTTTTGAAATAGCTCGTCTACTAATTGTAATACAGCGTTTGAGGTAAATTTCATTCCATCTAAAAAAAATACTTTTTTCTTTTTGTCAACAAATGAGATTTCATTGAGGTATTCAAGAAAGAATTTTATATATTCGTGTGATGGACTGTTAAGTTGAACTGCAGACTTATAACAATTCTTTGAAGATAGCGAACCACTATTTAGGCAGTCAAATATTTTGTCAATATTTCCTATGAAGCATGCCGTAGATAAACAAACTTCTTTTGAGCAACTTTTAAAGCCTACTGTCTCAATAACAGTTTTAATTGCTGCTTGAACAGTCCTACTAAAAATTTGGGTGGCTAGTTTTACTTTCATTTTTTCGAAAGAGTTCGGAAATATGTGCTGGCTTGTAAGTTTAAGACACATTTTTGTATTAGATTTGCACTCCATTTCCCATAGTTCCTTAACTACTTTAAAACTAGTAACTCCACATTGAAGCCAACCATTTCTTAATGATTTGATTAGATGTGGAAAAACATATACACAGAAAGTTTTACTACCATTATACATAAAATAGGGTTTTTCTAAAGTAGCTCCCAATTCCAAGAAACACTTCCTGTTAGAGGACCCTTGGTCACAAATTACAACTTTAACTATGATGCCAAAACTGTTCAAAATTGCTAAATTTCGTAATAGGTATTATCTTTTTTAGTAAATCGGCAGAAAGTCCATTTTTTGAAACAAAGTAATTAAATGTAAGCGCCCAGTTGGAAAACATTGATTTAATCATAAAAACGCACCAATCTGGTTCGTTCTTTCAACCCCATTTTCCTCAAATCCATCCACTAAATCTAATTTGGAATTGTATCGCAATTCCCTTCTAATCGCCATTTCATCCATCAGCAGAATCATATTATTCTTTTCGTACTGGTTCAAATCTAAGCACTTCTTTTTTATTAACTCTAAACCGTTATTTTTAAAACCTGGTTGTAGGGAATTTACAGGGGCCCATCGATAAACAGTAGAGATATGTGGCAAATTTAGATGCAATTTATTCTTCAAAAATTGGTACGTTGACTGTGAGACATAATAAATGTTTTGAACCAAATCGTTTACATCTTGCTTATATTCTTTAGGTCGTGGACTAAGAAGAACTTTGCAAAATGTTTTTGACTCCTTGTTTATTTGAAAAGAGTCGATGGTTAGAAATACGCTTGATTTTGTTGCTATTTGTTTGCGGCTTTGGAGATTTTTATATATTGCTACCATGTCGTAATATTTTTTTCTGTAAAAATTAGCTGATTTCAGATATTTTTCACAGTCATTACAACATCCATCTACGGAGTCAATTGTTCGCCTCTTTTTAGCTGGACAATCAAGCTCCAACGACTTGTAATTTTCCTTAATAACTTCTAAGTTAAATACCGGAACAGCTCCGAATTTCAACCTTTTTTTACCAATGTCAGAACTTGAGAAGTGATTGGCGCAAATCAACAATTTTTTTGTGTAATCTTTTGTTGGAATATTACATTTTTCTCGCCAAATTTGACCCATAGCTGAGTCATAGGGAGGAAACTTAAACATTCTTATCTTTTCACCATATCGCCTAGATTTACCGCATGTTTTTATGCAGCATCGAATGCCGGACTTTTGGAAAATTTTACCAACAGCCGGTACAGAATCCATTTTTCCTATTCAAAATCGTATGACAACCCCTCAACAATCAATATATAATAACAAGTCCAAAGAATAATCCAAATCGTATGCAAAGTTGTCAACAATTATAAAAGCTAAAAGTTAAATATCAAAATACAAAGTAAAAATGGAGTCGATATACATATAAGCGCAGGAAGACACAACCATTCGCATGAAAGTACAATTCCCAAGTGATTTCGAATCCAATCCACACAATCGAAAACAAGAGAAGCAATACAACACCATGCAAGCTTACGATAGAAGAAGCTATCAATGCATACACACGCACACACACTTGCATACCCATCGTAAGCTGCTTTGCTCTCGTAAAATCAAAACCACCGAAAACGCACATGCTACTCTCTTTCGCTCGCACCAGCTTCTCAATTTTTTGTATACTCTCTTGCATGTTCTCATGCTTGTACTCTCTGTTCAATAGGGTGCCAATATTGGAACCCTAGAACAAAATTTGCTTCGTATGAGATGCAACTTCTGTATACTATTTATTCTGTGGTACTACTCTATTGAGAGAAGTGACTCCTCGCATCTCGGTTTTTTGCTAAAAATTTCAAATGTTATACTACTTCCGGTTTGAATATTCCCAATATATTTTCATCAGCAAAACCAAGTGAGACTCCTCTTAAGTAAATTTTCTCCTTAAGTACCTACATACATACATGGTCTTCAGATCTCGCAATGATTCACGTTTAATCTCTTCTGTGGACTCGAAACAGTGTCACACTACGCTATTCCCAAATATTCAGCTACGATTCGTTTTATAATCAGTTCATAGTCAGAAATTATTTTTTTACGGTCATCAACGTGACGATCTTTTTCAAAGAATCGGAGCGTTTTAGGAACCAAGAATGGTGAGACCCGTCTGAGACCCAAAAGGTCTTACCAAATTACTTAAATTGATCCATACGACATGCCAACAGTATCAATTCGTACATTTTTTTTTCGACAAAATTGAACATTAAATATCATCAGTATTATCTTCATCGTTTCTGCAGCAGACATTTCATTTCATAGACTGAAACTTAATTCAACGTATTTGAAATTTGGTACAGATGTCAACGACAGTACTAATAACCTATAAAAAAAAGATTCCGAAATGATTTACCCACAGAGTTTAAATTGGGAAGGTATCTTTCAATTTCATCGGAGTAGTACCAAAATACCACTTTTAAGCTTTAAGACTGAGCATTCTTCTAAAAGCACAGCCTTCCTATGTGCTCCTTTATTTTTATATTCTTGATTAACTTGTCAGAAACAAATCAAAAGGAAATTCCGGCAAGACTTAATAAAAAAATAAAAAAGAAAATAAATTTTTATTTCTCTTTATTTGTAAAAATACTCCAGAAGACAAATTAATACCAAAAAAATATTTAAGCTCCTTAATTAAAAGACCTGCTATCCTATAAAAAAAAACATTGTACATAGTTTAAGAGGCTATAAAACAAAAGAATGAAGAATGCAATAAATACAAAAAGCAAATATCCCGTCCAGTACTCTATACAATCCACCTTAATACTATCTGCATACAGATGCACAATCAAACGAGAATTTCATCAGTCACAAGTACGTTTCAAACATTTTAATAAACGACAGTAACTTACGTTCCACACCGCGTCCAATCCACTCGACTCGACTCCATGCAACAAAACGAAAAACACACTAACTGCAGCCGAATGAAAAACATGAATACAAGCTGCAACCGAGTACACCACCCGTACTCGCCAGGACTTTGTTAAAATTTTAAATCAACAAGTTAATACCGTCGGACTGATGAAATCCTCGCTAAACCTCCACGGTACCGACTGCCGAGTGGTCGTGGCAGTGTCTAATGGGCGAACACAAAGTCCAGATGTCCTGCTAGGGAATATTTATTGCATCATACATACGAACAAATGGCTGAGAATGAATGAGAGAGAGCGACTAGAATGCGAAAGGAACGAGGGTGTGCATAGCGGTTTATGCATCACCGAAATATTATACTTTTGGCAAACACTGCGAGTTGCAGTGGAGATGCGATTATGTTGCTGTCGCTATTACTGGACTTCATAAAGCACTTGCCTCGTACCGTACTAGCACCGGGAGGTAAGGGATTTTAATATATCCGTAGCCGTACGAACTGTATCTAGTATCTACATAATTATTTACATGCCGGATAAAAGGATGCGCGTGTTGCAATTGTCGTCGCTGTCCTTGTTCATGGTCGTCACTGTCCAACGTATGCCCCGGCAAATGAGAGGACGCTTGCTTTGGTCCGAGATAAATGATGACAGGATGATGACTTCTCTATTCTCGGACAGGAACGATAACAACAACAACAACAACGATGACTGGTGACTGTCGATGAGGATGTGGATGAGGATGACTGTTGAACGATGTTAATCCCTTAAGAGCTGCGGCGGGTAGAATGGTTGCTCCACCGGTTCATTGTTGAGGCAGGGTAACCGCTTAGCCAGGTGCTTGCACAATGGAACGTCCCGGATGACATCACCGATGAACACCGACAGAAGATACCATTGCTTCATGCCAGTTGATTGAACTTTGTAATTCCTGTCGAGATAGAATGAAATAGAAAAACAAAAACAGAAAATCATCACATTAGGCAACGTGTTCATGAATATATGGGGTCCTTTGGTCCTGTACAGGACACAAAGGAACATGCTGTAATTGGGAGGACCTGAGATAGGGAACAAAGAGATGAAATGGTTTGGTCCGTCATATTCTTCTCGAAATTGCTGTCCCTATTGAGTTGATTAAATTTGCACGGAAATAGGGTAAGCTGCCTTTTAGATGAGTACTTTACATGGACTTGGATATGAGAAAAAGGGGCAATAACAAATAGATTGCAAAGGATGAAAGCACAACTAATATTTTAAGCCAATCTCTTACACTAAAGCCGCTCTTTGAGTATTCTTTTGATTCCTTTCCATCATTATTTCAAAAGCCCGATGAGCACATTGGGTAAGTAATTCTTGTTTTGCGCCCGGATCTGAAAGAGTGCTTAGCTCTTGGTCAAGTCAACTTTATAGTGTTTTCAATCTGCAGTCGGCTGTCAAAGAGGTTATATGTGTGTTGGTACTATCGGCAGTCAATTAATCAGCTTTTTTCAAGTAGGTGGCGCTAGCGGTGTGTGTGGGTATGCAAAGTGAGATAAGCATCTTCAAATGGTGAACATAGACTTCTGCCAATAACTATTCATTATTACCCTCTTTCTATCGGCATTATAAATAGCGACCGGTTTTAGAACCCATCTAAAAGTTAGCAAAATTCAAGGTGTAAGACCTGGAATTGTAGCTTGGCTCCCGGCGAGCTGATCCGATCTTGTTTTGATCTATAAATAAGTGTCAATTGCCTTTAACCTTCAGTTAAGAAACATATGTGCCTGAGGTTCGTGTAATAACTGTAGAAATGTACGGTCAGAGCTTCAATGATTGTAAAAAGGTGTCATGAATGGTTTCAACGCCACAAATGCTGAAAAGAACGCGCAGACTGTAACTCAGCAAGCCATTTCTCATTGTTTGAAAGCCTTGGGAATGGTCTTGATTTGGAATTAGGTGCCATCCCAGTTGAAGTCGAGAGAAGTCAAACCGAGTTTTTTTGACGAGTGAACTACTGCTCCGAGGACAAAAAACTCTAGGTCCAAAAGCCCGTGCTAAAAAAAATTCCATTAATGACGGGTAGATTTTTAAATAGAATACAACAAGCTGTGTGTAGAATATTAACAATTTCTCATCGTTTAAATGCCCGCCGCGGCTTCTTACGATGGCACGTATCCGAGTTTCAATGACTCTTCCCCATGAATCCGGCTGAATTTGAGCAATGGCCTGTGTTATATCCACTTTAAGGGCATCGGTCGATTGTGGTTTATTCGCATAGACCTCCGACTTCAGGAAATCCCACAGGAAAAAGTTTAGCGGTGTCAAATAGCATGATCATGGTGGCCAATTCGCGTCACCTCTCCGAGAGAAAATCTTACTTTCAGATCGTTCATGAAGAATGTCAATCGTGGCGTCCGCTGTGTGGCACGTGGCGACGTACGGTTTCATATGGTTCAATTAGAAAAAAAACGGACCAGTGACGCCGCCGTTCCATATTCCACACCAAATGGTAACTATTTAAGGATACATTGTCACCTGGTGAACCTCGTGTGGGTTGGTGTCGTCCCATTTAAGGCAATTTCGCCTGTTAACACCGCCATCACCATACGTTGAAGAGTAGACTGTGAAGGGCCAACTCGTCTACCGTAAAATGTTTGAAAGGCGCGTAACGATTGCACTAACGAACACTCACGTTGACAATAAAGTTTTATCATTTAAACGGGTTATGTAACCGTGTTACTTGCCATGGTGATTTGGCATTAGTAATTGAATAACAAACAATTCATTAGACAGATGTCACCAAAATAACATGACCGCCACAGGTCGCCAAAATCTACCCGCGCCAATTGAAAACCCCATTATATTTGATGGGGCCAGCTCCGCCTTATGAGTTGTTGTCGTTATTAGATGAGCTCGGTAGTCTTGATAAGTGCGGCGGAAAGTTGAAGGCCTGCTTGATTTTAATGATGCAAGTCACCATAAGCTCTTGTCATAGTACTACTCTACTGACTGTTTCTATTCGGAAATACAAAGAGGGTGCTGCCGAAGGAGCCAAAGGAACTACCTTACAAATGGATCAGCAAAGTATTGCCCATCGCTAGCGATAACTTTTTTCCCATCTTTCTGGCAGAGCTCGCATACCGTCACGAAGAAGTGTTCGTCTTTTGAGGCTATCCCCGAATAAAGCCATTTTGAGATGTCCTCATATGAATCGAACTGCTGATCAGCCAGACCATGTGCCATCGAACGGAACAGGTGACATTCGGAAGGCGAAATGTCTGGGGAATATGGCGGGTGGGGTAGGAGTTCTCATTTTAGCGGTTCTAAGTAGGTTTTAACGGGTTTGGCAACATGCCTCTGCTCGTATTGTGGTCGCTTTTCGCGCAGTGCTTGGCTCAATCGCATCAATTGGGTTCGATACCATTCCCCAGTGATGGTTTCGTTTGGTTTCAACAGCTCAAAATAAATAACACCGTCCTGATCTCACCAAATACACAGCATAACCTTCACACGAGCCGACAACGTAGAAGCATGACCGGGCCATCCCCATGATTTTTTTCTCTTTGGGTTGCTGCAATGAATCCATTTTTCATCACCCGTAACGATGTTATGAAGAAACCCTTAATTTTTAGCCGCTGGAGCAGCTGTTCACAGGCGAAAAAGTGACGCTCAACGTCTCTTGGCTTCATATCATAAGGAACCCATATTCCTTGCTTTTGAATCATTCCCAACGCATGCAATCGCTTGGAAATAGCTTGGCGGGAAACTCCTAATACTGAAGCAAGCTCATCGAGCAATGCCTTCAATTCAGCGTCTTCGAAGGTTTTTAGCCTTCCCTCACGCGACCGGTCACCAACATTGAAGTCACCGTCTTTGAAGTGACGAAACAATTCACTGCACGTTGTTACACTTAGAGCAGCATCTCCGTAAACTTTTTGGAGTTCTCGATGCGCTTCAGCCGCCGTTTTCTTCGAATGAAAGAAGAAATACAACACTTCCCGCAAATGACGATTTGGCACAAAATCAGACATTTTCACACAACCTTTTGGTTGTATATGACGCAAGAACAAAATCACAAATGTGTCAAAGCGGTTTGTTTATCATGTGTTCATGACGTTTTGGATACGTCACAATCGACCAGCACTTACTACTGGAGCCATCTCTTGATAAACAGCGAGAACTTAGTCCCACACCTAATAGAGAATTCCGATTATTTCTTGAACACATCCAGATCGACTCAAAGACAAATCGAAATGCTGTGCTTCTTGTTCCCTTTTTTGAATACCCAGTAGCTAAATTGAAACAACGCTTTAGCCTTTGCCAAAACGCCACAGAAACAAATGAAATTATAGCTAACAACTCATAATCTTTTTTTATGTCAAATTAACCTATCAACTGATTAAAGCCCTGTTTAGAGTTTGCCTCCGCCAAAGGCTTCACAAGCCACATTCGCTTAAATTTCAATCGAGTTCCAGATCACGTTTAAAGTTTGGTAGAACAGCAATTAACTTATTGAACAAATAAAACAGCTTTTAACGTTCATCTTAAAGCTTCGTTGGTATTTTGATGATAAACGAAAACTTAAGCCTTTTCTATGATAAGTATGTTGAAAATATCGCCCATTAAATGGAAAGAAAGAATTTCTTGAAACATGGGAACTGACACAAACGTGAGAGACTGATTTCGAAAGCCATATTGACACTTCCCAAATGAAATTGACAGAAATAAAGTGCCCACGTTAATAATGGATGGCTTTTTACATCATAATTGCCTCTTAATAGCCTTTGTAGAAACTGCATTGAAGTAGTGCTGATGGTCTTCATAATGATAGGAAATAACAGCTGACCTGATGCATTTGTATCGTGCTAATTCAATTTGATCAACATAATAACGCTAAATTAAGGGCTCGGTGGATGTTTTTTTTGTTTTTTATTTTCGGAAAATATTTTATCAAAAGAAATTAATACGTCGTGAAGTCAAGATCGAATCCCTATCACCAAAGCAGCCGTCTCTCGTTGTTGTTGACTTTTTTCCGGTTAAAAAGAAAGGAACAATCGGATGTGATAATTCAATTAGACACAACGTTCTTCAGATGAAACCGAAAGTCTGGTGAAAGCAATCTCGAAAGATTTTTAACATGACAAAGTGTTAATTAAATTTTGTATACTCATTACACACAGGCAGAAATGATAATTTGATGAAAGTGAAGAGGCAAATCACGTAACCTGTCACCTCGCTGGTACACGTGTAAGTATGTAAAGGGAAATTTTTGAGAAGAAAAGGTCACCGTAATAGGAAAGACGTGACTTTGAAGTCTTTGAATTAAAGCAATACGGTTACCACTCTTTACATATACAAATAATACTTCGCTTTCACAATATGATGCACGGCTATTAAGATTTTGTACATAACTGTTTGAAAGCCAGACGCACAATTGCCTAAAGAAAAAAACACTTGAAAGTTATCGTGCTTCAAGACGACCCAAGCACCAAACTCCGACATGGCCTGCCTAGACACCATTCGACAATATATGAAAATTTGTTTTTTGGGTTTGTTTTCAACACCAGAAAAACTTTCTGTGGAAAGTTGTGTTGCAACTGGGTGGCTTATATGCTTCATATGGCATATTAATTAGACAATTTTAATTCTACCGCGAACCCTTCTCCTTCACATCTTCCTGGGTAATTAGACTCATGTCTTGTCAAAGGCTTGCTAAAAATCGACAACACTTTTGCCTTTTTAAATCAACATATTTTGAGAAAAGCATCTTATTATATTTTTAATTAATTAGTTTATATAATGTCTCTTAGCACCAGTTGAGTCGTTCCCGGTGTATACGTCCTTCTCGTAAAGGGATCTTGGTCCTGAGCCCATTTTTCGCGTAAAGCAGCATTAGACATGACGGTCGCTAAACATGAACTGGCAAAGAAAACTGCAACAATATCTGTATAGGCATAGGCTACCACGCATTACAGAAGTGGGAACAGAAGGCCAAGTTATGGGAAGCCTCTGTTTATGGACTTAAAGTTCAGGGCCCACGTCAGCTTTATTCGAAGAGTAATTCTGTAATGAAGACAATTAAGTTTTCTTCATTCTGTCCCTTTAACAAAATCTAAAAAAAAAAAAATTTAATTTCGCGGCTGCCGAGTCGTTTTATGTAAGTATGTTATTATACATTGGTCTCCAATTTTTAAGGACATCGATGCAACCAAGGAACTATTTTCTTCAGAATTTAGTCTGCTTTATGCTTTCCCTTTCCTAAACTTATAAAACTATATTTCACATCTTTTCCTACTCTTAAGTTTTTACGTCAGTCTTGATTGTTTTAAGCGAACCTTCTTGAAGCAGATGAACTGAATTTCCCTCATTAGTGAAAGAGGCTAACTGTAGTAGAAAGTTACACCTCACTCTTCGTTGAGGAAAGAAATGGAAAAAGCATATTCTGATGAAATAGCTTCTGTGGATATTCGATTTCTAGGTCTTCAGTTGGCATCAGAGGCGAGCAACTAAACCACTCTAGCTTCCATAGATTAGAATATGGAAAAAAATTTTCATAAATTTTACCATATATATTTTCACATGAATAGTTGAATAGTCAAATCGTCCGTTCTTTTTCTACTTACGAGTTCCATCCCCTAAGTGAACTTCATAACATTTAAATGTAGGTGCAGATACAGCAAAAAGCTGTTTATTTGACAATGTCCGGAATGTTCCCGCCGATCTGTTACAACTATCCGACTAACAGGTTCCTGAGACGTTTACCTCAGGAAACTTTTCCCGGCAGCTCTACTTTTTGCGTTATGACTCGAAGAAAAGAGTGCGTGCGTGTGGCCAATTGATGGTGTACTAGCCGTTGGGTTCAGACGATTATGATTCGTAGCAGACGTGGAAGTTCACAAGGCGGTGGAAGACTTGAAATTTGCACTCAGCTTTAGTTGATTTTAAAAATTATGACACCTGTTTAGGAACGCCTTTTCTTGTTTTTCCTTTTTTTTGTTTGTAATTAATTGTACTAATTGTCTTAATTGTTCTAACTCAAATGTCCTTTTTCCAGCCTGTGGCTCGAACATCATTTACCTAACATCTTCACCTATGCCGCGCACCTTGTGCGAAATAATGATGATGTGGCTTAGCAACCTTTGAAATAACATCTTTCTTAGCAACCAACTAACCAAGCGGTCGAGCCATGAGGTTTTTGTCATTGTTATTATAGTCTTGGTTGTTCGCGTATTAGAAATAAATAAAAATAAATTTTAACGTGTAAAGGCTTCCTTTTATTGAATTTGTTTAGCGCATTATCAACCACAGGGTGTTGTGGTTTTTTTATTAAAAAAGTTGTAAAAATATAAAAAAACGATTTTTGACAAACTTCCTGTTTTCCGGGATTTCAGGCTAAAATACGAGAGCTTGTTCAATTTAGGAATCATATGTATAAAAAATATAAATCATATTATTCTGCTTAGACCGATTTATTGAATTTGTAGACCATTATAAGGAAACAGATTCTTTCACCATTGGCGTACGCATCAAACTGTCATTTGTTGTGGACTTAGTGATTGTACCACTATTTCTTTTGGGTTTCCAAAGCTCAACGGTTTTATTTATTTATCTAGGTGTACCCGGATAATTTTGTATAAAATACATGACCATTCCCATTCATTCATTTCCAGCGATCAGTCAGCACAATGACATGACTGGATGATGACTGGAAAATAAGACGGGTGGCGTAGGACGTCCCATTTCAGTGTTCCCAGTAGGGTTTAGCGACCTGAGCAACATGCTGCTGAGCGTATGGCTGCAGTTGTTGATTCAATGCTTGACTCGCCAACATTAGTTGTCTTTAGTAGTAAGCTCTGCTTTCATCCGGTTGCTACAATTCATAATATACATACATACGAGCGTGATCTGAAAAGTTTCCGACTTCAACGTGAAAATAGCAGCACTCGTCAATAAAAGCTAGTGAATGTCAGTTGCCCATCAAAATTTCAGCTATTCAGCCGACGCGTAGTTTTTATTTGACAGTAGTTGTTTGAGTGAGTCGATGTGAATGTTTTTGTGGACATTGACAAAATTGAGTAGGCATCGAGCTGTTATTAAATTTTTGTTTTTGAAAGGTAATACGCCTACGCAAATCGAAGATGAGTCCGACCCTATCTATGGGGACTCTGCACCATCATTTAACACAGTGAAATTTTGGGCGCAGAATTTATATGTGGCCGTGAGAGCTTGGAAGACGATGAACATTCGGGATGTCCAAAAACTGCAACAACTGAATGACATGGCTAAAATTCACCAAGAGGTGCTAGGCGACCGCCGAATTAAAATGAGATAGATAGCAGAGGTTATGAAAATGTCCAAAGAACGTGCTTGTTACATATTGAATTTAGGCATATTAGAGGCATGAGAAAGCTGTCCGTGCATCGGTGCCACGTTTTCTCACTTTAGACCAAAAACATGTTCGAATAAAAATTTGTAACGCTCTATTGACGCAGTTTAGGCGCAATAAATCCGAGTTTTGACTCCGATGATGATGATGATTACTGATGAAACTTGGATACACCATTATATGCCCGAAAATAAAATATAGTCAAAATCGGCCACATTTGCAGAAAAAGAAAATCCTAATCCACTAAGCCAACTAATCCACTAAGTCTCACACCTCAGTGGTTGCCATGGCGAAAATCTACGAATTACGGTTTGAACTGCTTGACCTCTTCTTCTTTTCCTTTTTTTCCGGCGTCGTTATGGTCAGAAGTGTAGGACCATAACCTTCCCACTTAACTGCATTCCTATTGGTCCGCTTGTGGGGTCCGCCGGTTTGACCTCGGAAAGTAGCGGCAGGCTTCCCGGTTTGGGATTACTTCATCGCTGAGGCCAATCAAATGCTAGTGTTTTTGCATTTGTTTGCACCAATTGTTTTTCGGCCTGCCTTTTTCGCGTGTTAAAATTGGAACGTTGATTGATAACGCCTTTTGGACGGGGTTCAAAGGATCTCTCCTTTGAACATGGCAATACCAACTGAGTCGGTCGCGCTCTATCTTTCTTGTGATGGTTTCTTTTACGTGGAGGCTTCCTCGGATCTTTGAACTTCTAACTCTGTCACGCTTTGTTACTCCCGCTGTCATGCGAAGCATCTTCATCTCAGCTGCCGTTAATTTGCTCTCATACTTTTTGTGCATTGTCCAGCATTGTGAACCGTATGTGAATGCCGGACGTACAACTGAAGTGTAGAGCCTTCCTTTCAGCTTAGGGGGCAATTTTCGATCACAGAAGATGCCGGAGTTTTCCCGCCACTTCATCCACCCTACGCTTACGCGATAGTTGATGTCGTCATCACAAGTTGCTTCTTTATTAATCATAGATCCCAGATATTTAAACTTTTCACACTTGGGAAGCACTCTTCCATTCAAGTAAATGTCTGGAATAGGCTGATGAGGGTCAGAGAACGGGCAGCACAGATACTCTGTCTTCTTTGAACTAATACGATACCCGTGTCCCTCAAAAATGTCCACCCACACATCAAGTGCTCGTTGTAGGGACGCCTGATCATCATTTATAATGGCCCCATCGTCAGCAAAGAATAGCTGGTGCACATTGGGGTCCGTCACTTTTCCTTCAAGCAAGCAATCAAGGACTGCTATAAAGAGCAGTGGGCTGAGGACGCTCCCTTGGTGTACACCGACTTTGGTTGCGAACTCTTCGGTGACTCCTGCGGTGCATCTTACTCTTGTCGTTGCTCTCTTGTACATATCCATGATCACTCGCACGTAGGTTTCTGGAACTCCTTTTTGTTTTAGCCCTACCCATAAAAGATCTCTTGGTTGCCGGTCAAAGGCCTTCTCGAAATCAACCAACACCATATGCAAGTCCTTTGAAGAATCACGATGCTTTTCCATCATGACCCTTATACTTTGGATTGCATCTGTTGTTGATTTACCCGAGACAAACCCGCACTGGTCATCAGATAGTCGTATTATTTTCCGCAGTCGGCTATCTAATACCCGTTCAACGATCTTCATGGTGTGCGACATCAGCTTGACAGAACGGTAGTTATCACAATTTCGCGTATCACCCTTTCCTTTATGCAAAGGAAGAAGATAGCTTTCCCTCCATTGATTAGGCATAGTATCGCCTCTCATAAGTTTGGAGATAAGAACCATGAGCCATCTAGACCCGATGTCTCCCATCTTTTTCCAGAACTCAGAGGGTATCCCGTCCGGCCCAACAGATTTTCTTTTCTTGGAGTTTTTAACCGCGTACCGAACTTCTTCGACTGTGATGTCGGATATTTCGGCATGATTCGGGGCAGCTCTTGGAAAGTACACTCGGGGAAACTGTTCGTTTTGAAGTTCTTCGCAATACTGTCGCCATCTGTGGAGAATTTTTTCGTTTAAGGCGGTCTTGGTAGGGTGGTAAAATCAAAGGATTGCCCCAGGGGAGACCTCGAAGAGCAAAACGTAGGAATCGGCGTTGGATGTTCTCGATTCTAGGAATGTGGGTTTGTTGGTAGGGAGACCACACCTGGGAGGCGTATTCAAGAAGGGGCCGGACAAAGGTTATGTAAAGAGATCGGGTAACGTAAGGGTCCGAGAATTCTTTAGACCATCGCTTCACGAAACCGAGTGCAGAATTAGCTTTAAGGATTATTTCATCGATGTGTGCCCGAAAATTAAGCTCTTGGTCACATAATATGCCAAGATCGCGAATGACTTGAACCGTGGAGATGGGTTGATTATTGAGGAAGTAGAGAAGAGGAGGAGGTTTGATTCGTTTACGTGAAAAGGTAATTAATTGGCATTTGGAAATATTAAGCTCTAAGCAATTTTTGGAGCACCAGATGGAAAAGCTATTGAGATCAGATTGAATAAGGGAAGAGTCATGACTGGAGGAAATGGTCTTGAAGAACTTGGTGTCGTCGGCGTATAATGAGATGTGGGAGTGTTTGATCACCAATTCAAGGTCGTTTATGAAAATAACGAAAAGAAGTGGACCTAAGTGGCTGCCTTGGGGGACGCCGGAGGAGGCTAAAAAGGGGTTAGAGAAGGCAGATCTAAAACGAACATTATAATAGCGATTTTCCAGGTAAGAAGATATCCACTTCAAAGAGATGGGGTCGAAGCCAAGGGAGGACAATTTGAAGAGTATCAGTCTGTGGGAGATTTTATCGAAGGCTTTACTGAAATCGGTTGAGATAACGTCGACTTCTTTGCCGTTCTCTAAGGCTGATAGGGTAAAGGACACAAATTCAACAAGGTTAGTGGTTGTGGATCTGTATTTGAGGAAACCGTGTTGTCTAGGGGAGATTAATGACTTGCAGCGAAAACTTAGTGTTTCGTACAAAACACTCTCGAAGAGTTTAGGTATATGTGATAGTTTGGCAATGGGACGATAGTTGTTAACAACGTTCTTCGGACCTTTTTTATGTATAGGGGTGATAAATGAGTTTTTCCATAAGCGGGGGAATTCACCTTGGGATAGGGATAGAGTGAAGATTTTCGAGAGAGGGCGAGAGATGGTTGAGGAGCATTTTTTTAGAAATATGGCAGGGAGACCGTCAGGTCCAGGAGTGAATTCATCATTAAGTAGATTTAATTTGTCTTCGATGACATGAGAATCAACAGTGTGTGGGAGAAATGGTCCAAGAGAAAAAATCGGGAGATAATGAAAGTATGAGAAGTCTGGAGCAAACGAGTCGTCGGCGAAAGACTGTTTAAAAAAGGTGGCGAAAAAGTTGGCGATAATATTGGGATCATTCGAGGTTTGATCGCGGAAGGAGAGGGAGGTAGGGTAGCCATCGGATTTTCTTTTATAGTTAACAAACTTAAAGAAGGACTTTGGATCGTTTATAAGATTGGCTTGCGTTTCTGTTAAATACCGTTGATAGAGGAAGTTGTATAGGGCGGTAAAGTGGAGATAGCTGCCCAGGTAGTTAGAAAAGTCATTGGATGATGTACGAAGGAAGATTGTCCATTGCTTATTTCTTTTGTTTCTTACAGAACGGAGCCTGCGATTATACCAGGGTGGGGAGGTGGACGAAGTTTTGCGTTGTGAAACGGGAACGTAAAGAGAGATAGAGTAAAATATTTCTCTGTAGAATATGGATATACACACACTCACAAAAGTATCCGTACGCAGTTGATTTTTTACATTTTTCTTAAATAATGAGCAAAAGTTGCAATTCTTTTTGATAATATTATTTATTTACTTAAAAAAATAACAAAATAACTAAATAAAACTTATTTCATAAAGAAATTTAAAAAAAAAACACAGTTTTTCCTATTTTTGGCGTTGGGTGATCTCACAAAAGTATACATATGTACGCATTTAAAAAATAATAATAACTGAAAAATTTTACATGCTTAGTACGAGGTATGGCCTCCTTTGGCTACAATTACTGCAGACAATCGGGAAGGCATGGAAACTGCTAACCTACGTGTTGTTTCTGGGGTTATATTATTTCATTCCTCGACCAGAACTGTCTTAAGCATTGAAATCGAAGTAACATTTCTTTTTCTGACTTGTTGCTTCAAATGATCCCACAAAAGCTCTATGACATTTAAGTCAGGAGATTGTGGTGGATATTCCAGCTTCTTTCTAACATTATAACGCAAACATTCCTTTACCAGAGCTGGAAAATGCTTTGGATCATTGTCCTGTAATAAAACAGCTTTGTCCCTTAAATCCAGTTTCTCTACACTAGGAAGGTAACTATCCTTTAGAATGGTTATGTACATGTGCTTATCCATAATTCCTTCGATAAACCTTAGAATACCGACGCCATTTGCCGCCATCGCTCCCCATACCATGACAGATCCTCCCCCATGTTTTACAGAGGGAACAACATTTTTGTGATCAAGTTCGGTGTTCTTTTTTCGCCAGACTTTAACGCGCCCATCACCACCAAAAACATTGAATTTACATTCATCAGTGAAAATGACGCGTTCCCGAAACGAAGGATCTGTCAAATGAATATTATGGTATTTCCGGGCATATGCTAAAAGTTTTGCCTTGTTAATCTCTCTTAAGAATGGCTTTTTCCTTGCTACTCTCCAATAGAGATCGCGTTCCTTCAGGCAACGGCGAATGGTCTCTGCGTTAACAGACACCCCATGATTATTTTGGGTATCTTTCCCAAGTTTAACAGCGCTCTGCTTCGGATTTCTGTGATTGATCGAACAATATGCCTCCGCATTCTCTCATCCAGCTTACGGGGTCGGCCATTTCGTGGGTTATTTTCAAAGGTTCCACTGTCATTGAAGTTTTTTATAATTGTTTGTACCGTTGATTTCGGTAAATTCAAAGTTTCCGCAATTTTTCCAAGAGATTTTCTTTCATTTTTCAACTTTACCACAATTTTCCGGACTTCCAAAGAAATTTCCTTTGACTTAGGCATTTTGTTCCCGATTTTTACAAATGCAGCGTTCTCTGGCACAGAAATACGATGACTGAATACTGGACAAACAAAGAAGAACGCAATTAATTGAAAATGTAACGGTAAATTTATCCGTAATCGAGCGCATGTATACTTTTGTGAGATCGTATGTATACTTTTGTGAGATCGCCCAACGCCAAAAATATGAAAAACTGTGTTTTTTTTTTAAATTTCTTTATGAAATAAGTTTTATTTAGTTATTTTGTTATTTTTTTAAGTAAATAAATAATATTATCAAAAAGAATTGCAACTTTTGCTCATTATTTAAGAAAAATGTAAAAAATCAACTGCGTACGGATACTTTTGTGAGTGTGTGTAGCATCATTTACGGTTAGGTTTTCAAAATTGAGAGGGGCATTTTTAAGGCATTCATTTATTAGATGAAATTTTGCTTTGTGGAAATCGTAAGAGGCCAGAACTGTAGGAGGTTTATTCTGTGATGGAGAATCGTGAAAGAAGGAAAGGAGGAGGGGAGGATGGAAGTTATCGATGGTTGAAAGGGAAAGGGGACTAAGTGAAACAGAAGAGTTGAGAGAATCGGTTGTGAATATGAGGTCGAGTTATCTACCCATGTAGTTTAGTACGCCACTAACTTGGCTGAGGTTTGAATCTGTTAGGCGATCCAAGAAGAGACATTCTTTGGCAGTAGTGGGATTGGTGGCAGTGTAAGACGATTGATCGTCTAATTGGATCCATTTAAGATGAGGAAGGTTGAAGTCACCGAAAACAAGGATTTCATCTTGAGGGTTTCTTAAATCGGTTAATTGGTCGATTGTGTTGATGGCGAGTTCATAGGATTCAATAGGTTGTGAGGGCAAGATGTAGAAACAAATGATGTATAGTGTCTTCTGGGGTAGAGCAATCTTAACTGAAATAAAGTCGAGAAGTGGGGAGGATGATACTGCAATAAGGGAAGAGTCAATTGTATTAAGGACGGCTAGTAGAACGCCTCGGCAAGGACAACCGTCAGTGAGTCGGCTGAGTTCGTCATCGCGATAAACATTAAAATTTGGTGGGAACAGTTCGAGGTTATTTATGCTGGGAATCAGGTTCGTTTCATTCAACGCGAAGACATCAAAGGGCAAAGCATGTGATTGTTGCAGGATAGCTTGGGTTTTCGAGCGGAGACCTCTTACATTTTGATAATAAATAGTAAGAGGGAGGTTTTTGCAGAGGGTGTGGGTGACAGGAGGATTGCGACAATTAGGAACGAAAAAACCTGTCGTGGTCGGCTCGGCTACGCTGGAGGTGCGATATCCGTTTTGAGTGTATATATTGCCGGAAAGTTTCGAGATCATTTGAGACTTTTTGAGGGGAAATATTGAAGAATTCGTGGTATTTTACGAAGAGGTTTTTGAGACTAGCGAAGTCAGCAGGAAGACCTTCCTGTTCGGTTGATACCCTTACGCTTGTGTTAGTTTTTCCTTCGTAGCAAACGGAGTCTGACTTATCATGGAGATAAGCTAGGAAGAGTCGGATGTTTTCGTATGTTTTTTTATCCCTTAACCGAGAGAGAGCATAACGACATTCGACGGGGTTAGCGGTTTGCTGGGTAAGTTTGACTGTGGGGGGCAGAAGGGGATCGATAAAAGATTGAGAGGAGACAGAAGAAGGATTTGTTATGGAGGGACCTGTTGATGTAGGGATTGGTGAGGAATTGGTTGTGTTGTAGGAGATGGAATTCGATTTGGGGGCAGAGGAGATGGAGCATGGTGTGGGGTAGAGAATATGGGAACTGCGGAAATTTGGGTATTTTGCACCTGATCGAAATTGGGAAATGAACTCGGTGGGGGTATTTGGTTCGGGGTCTGGGTCGGGTTTGGGGTCGGTTTGAAGGAAACCTTTTGACGTTGGGGTTTGGGAGGAGCAGAGTAGGAAGGTTGTACATTAGAAATGGTGTGTGAAATTAGGAAAGAGATTCGTCTTGAAGCTCCAGTTGTCACCGGGGTTAGGGGGAGGGTTGGGATGCTTATTTGGTTTCGGATGACGATTTGTGGAATTCTGGCTTATGGATGAAAGCGAAGTGTTGGAAGGAATGTGGTTGATATAATTAGATTTAGGTATATTAATTCTATTGCTGTTACTTATGCTATTACTATTCTTATTGCTGTTATTGCTGCTTCTGCTGTTGAGGTCCGGTTTTGGTGAAATCCACTTCGATATTTGTAAGTTTCCGATGGTAAGGACGTCCTTGAAGGGGTTTGAGAAGAGCCACGCATATTTCGACGGAACGACGAATTTAAACCGACTTCTGTTGTTAGGGTTGATTTGGTGAAGTTTAGCACATTGAAGGATTGTAATGGAGTAATGGTCGAGAAAGTATTTCTTGAGCCAGGAAACGTTGGCGTGGGGAGGGGCTCCTTTCAGGTAGAACTCGGAAAGGTTCATGTTATTGAGTTTATGCAGACGGTGTGCCCATTCAGGTTCTGTCCACGAGGTTCCAAACTTTTGAATTGTTTTTGGGGGGTCGGTAGATGTTGACGGCTGTGCGTTAATCTCGGTATAACAGTTATCAGTTTGGATAGGCGTAGTTTTCTTTAAAGTCGGTGATTTCTGAAACTCGTCGAATAGGGATATATTCAGGGGAGGTTGAGGTGATTTGATGCTGGAAGGAAGAGAATCGAGTCTAGTAGTCAGCGATGAGAGTTCGGCGACTATGTTGGCAATGGATAGGCGGGTAGTCGAAAGGTCATCACTTAAGTTATTCAGCTTAGGTAGAAATTCATCGATTGCAAATACTGTAGATACCTGTAATGGAAGCACGTCAGCCGCTATTTGTCTTGCATAGTAAAACTTTCTGCAAGTGCACTGAGAAATATATGATGCCAATACAATTACAAATGATGAAGAGCTTTAAACAGGTTCCTAAGCTTACCCTGTGAGGTTAACAGTGTCATCTTTTGAAAAACAGCGGATTCCCATTTGCACACGTGAAACGTTGTATTACTGCTTATTACCCACTCTGAACTCAGGGAGTTTCGTCTTCCTCTGATGATATACACTGCAAAATACGATTTCGATGACTTGGCTGTTGCGACTTTCAACGACGTCATCGACGTCGGAAGCTATGCGTCGTCTGCTGATTTATATTTTTGGGTCAGCTTAGAGTGGAGGTCAAGGTAATTATACAGTTCGCCATGTATGATGGCTGCAAATTAACATGTCATCGTAGATTGTCATTATTATGACACGTTACGTAAGTATACGAGGTATGTTCAAAAAATAAGGTGACTTATTTTTGTTTTCTAATAATATTTATTTATTTATTTAATATCTACTTTGTCTCCTTCAAAGTAATACAAGCGCTTCTCCAGTCCTCCAAGCACTTCTCATATGTGCTATTTGATATAGCCTCGAACCGCTCCAGCAATGCGGTCTATATCTTCTCAATAACGGCAAATTTCCCCGCTTTTATGTGACATTGGGTCAAACATTCAGTTTTGGAAAGAAAAAAAAATCGCAAGAAATCAAGTTCAGTGAATAAAGGAGCTGAGACATGATGTCGCTAATGTTTTTGGCCAAATAATTATGCACAGCAATGATGAGTGAGCAGGTGCATTATGCTAATGCATAGCCACGAATATTTTCCCCAAAAATCTGGACGTTTTCTTCGTATTGTTTCATGCAAACGGCGCATAACATTAAGGTAATATTCTTTATTGACCGTACGACGTTTCTGCAAGAACTCATATTGAACCATTGTAATCGGTCTTGGCTCTGTGATGGCCCTTTCCAGTAAATCTGGACCGTCAATCAACAGCTCCTGAGCGATACATATGCGATGGTTCTTTTTGGTCAACATTTTAGCAATTTTGGAACCAACTTCACTGACATACGCTTCATACTCTCAATATTGTATATAAAGAAATATCATGGCATAAGCCAACCGATATGCCGAGCTTCTCAACAGTTATTAACCTTGTCTCGAAATTTTTGAAGAATTTGTACCACTTAAAATTTTGATAAATTTTTTCAATAGAATAAAATGGTCAAAACACCGAAATACATCTAAACCAAATCACGGTGTATCAACATAACTAAATAGCTAAATAGTTCTTATAACGAGAAATTAGCTTTAGACTAGACTGTGACATCATCTACCTCTATATTTGAAGGGCTATTGGAGTAAGAAGGGGCTTGAAAAATCGTAATAATTCGATGAGTCTGATAAGAGTCTGTGAATACAACAACGACTTGAAACGATAAAACGATTTTGGGAAGGAAAATATGGCGTTGATGGCCAATCGAATGGCAATTGCGATAACCTTCTGGTAAATTATGGGCAATAAAGCCCTTTGATGGAAATAAGAAAAAAGCTTCAAGGCAATTTAATTAGGGGCGACGAAGATGTATCCACGATTTTCTACCCTCGTGCTCCATCTTTTGTTTAACTATCTATTCTACGGTTTATGAAAACCTCTACCATATAATGTCGCACGGTAAATCCGTATTGCATCATAAGCCCGGACGCTAGGTGCTTGCACAGCACTGAGTTCCATCGCTTGGCTTCCTCTCTATTTATTTTCACACATCAACTTTCATACCATCAACACTCGCCCGCACGAATGCGAATTCTCCTAAAATGTAAAATATCTATGCAAACAAGGCGAGGGCATATCATAAATTAAGTCAAAGCATTTGCGAGATATCGTAAAATTTTGACATGAATACAAGGTGCACGGCAACTAACCCTAAAGCCACTCAACCCACAGACGAACCAACTTCTGACAATGACCCAAACACCAGTCGAGCCAAAAACTCTCATTACAGTTGTAACAACTTTGCCTCTACCTCTGGCCGCCCAGTCGTCATCTAGAGGAACGATGAAACGAGATCTCAACCGACAAGCTGGGCGTGTGGGAAAATTTCATCAGAGTTTATGTATCGAAACTGATTAGAGAGGACAGGCGAAGTTCCTAACACATTCGGAACAACCGAACCGTCTAACCAGTGAACCTCCTAGCTACCCAGAGTCAGTCAGTCATGCATGTGGATGCAATATTTCGGACATTTCCGTTTTGGTAAAGTTCCCCATTATATCCGCACTCACATGAAGGTGGCGGCACCGTGGCCCCTTTGCATAATTTTATTTGCACAACCCGGACTCCGTAGATACAATTTACTTGTTATCTCATGAGGAACACCACTACAATGCGCTGTGGCAATTGTTAAGCATAGATAACATTTGCGAAACGAAAACCTATTAAAATCTCTCGAGTGGTGTCCAGAGAGTAACATTGTATCATTTGTAATGGCAACGGGTGCTTGACTTCAGCCGCCTTCCCGTCACACCCTGTGAAGTTTTAGATACTTTCTAAAGTTTCGGGAAACAACTTTTCACCCTCTGTCTGTACCGCTCTCCGATGGGAGTGGCGGGATAAAAATAATTTTGAACATGTTTGAACTTCGGATGAACTTTTGGCAATAGGTACTACTCCGGCTGTATGGACAGGACACGTAAGTGCACTTTCCCCCTACCACGGGATCGAAAGGAAAATGGAAACGAAAGTGCATCAATGAAGAATCCAAGTTTTGACTCGTAGTTTCTGTGGCAATTATACGTTGCAAGTGATTTGAGATATTTATGAAAAATGCGACTCACAGGGAAAAAGGATTGCTGTGCGAGGAAAACTTATTCAATTTGGTGGCTGATGGGAGCCGGAGGATACGGGTAACTTTAAATTGAAACGTTTTGTTGGATACTTTTTCGGTTCCATCTTTCTTTTGCTTTGTTTTAGATACCTCGGATGGTAGTAAAAATCTTTATGACTGGCGTCAAGCACTCGAGTGAAATGGAAATGGAGTAGTTGCAAGGGTATGCAACTGTAACGATGATGATTTGGACGCTGATGATTGTTTTCCTCGTCCTTTTTCACCGTCGTTTCCACATCGGTGGAACAAAGACATTGAGTACCGGTTGCAAGTGCAACAGATGAAGATGACAAAACATTTCCAGATGACTTGGCATTTTGGTATAAAAATTTTGATTGGAAATCATTTTATTGTCTCTACACAATCGAAACAAGGAGCACAAGGATTTCTTATTACTTAATATTCAATAGTTGAAGTGTGCATGTTAGATGGGAGTTTGGGTTTTAGGTACTCTGCAGCAGCGGTTGGGGTAGTTTATGTATGGTGCAGTTGAATGAAGGAGATGACGGCCATTAAAATAAATGAGCATGAAAAGGAAGGGGAATAAAATTTTATTCGTTCATGGATAACTAACCTTAGGATCTCTTGCCAGTCGGGTTGTGCACCGCGGGAGCCCGGACGTGCTGCATGCAGACGACATGGTTCCTCGAGGATGCATGCCTTTGGACCGAATTCTTTGAGAATTTCTTTTTCGGCGATGAGTGCGTCAGCTGCTATCCGGGAGAGGTAAGGATCTGATGTTGTGTCACGTTTGTCCCGTGATCGGTAAGTACCTGGAAATAAATGAAGGAAGAAAATCAGCTTTCGTGTGTGGGTTGTCCGTGGAATACATTAAGTTTGTTGCATTTCGTTTGGCTGATTCTTATATGCAAGCTAGAGTAATAAGATTATACGTAGCCCTAAGACAGAGACACAAGAGCCTTCGTAGAAATGCAAGATTAGTCGAGTGAACTACAGCTTGTTAACAGCCAAGTTAATGAATCTTAAATAAGGATAGAACTGACTAAAGCTTTTGCCAAAATGAAAAACAACGTTTGCTTAGCGGCCTTTCATATCAAAAGAATCATTGGCACTCATGACTCATGAATTATTGGACCTTGATTGAGTTCTCGCTGTTTCCCAACAGATGACGTTACCAGAACTACGTGCAAGTAAGCCCTTCCATGCCCGAATAACTTGGGGTTTTGCTAAATTTTGTTTAAGGATATGGAGTTGTTATTCTAGACCTAATTATGAGGTGATATCAGTGTTAAGGTCATTTGTATCCGGAATTATCCTGGGTTAGCCATTATGAAGCAACATTTTTCTTTGTGAGCAGTCATCTTGATCCCCATTCAATCCTGATTTGGTATGGTAAGGAAAGGCACACCAAGGAACACCTTTAATTGTTTGCTTCTATAATTCACACTACGACACTACGACAGATCTTGGAGAAGGCACAAATAACCTTTTTGTTGACTTCAAGGCCGCATATGACAGTGTCTACAGAGACGAGCTATACAGGGCAATGTCATTTTTTAACATCCCTGCCAACAACTCGTCAGGCTGTGCAGGATGGCAATGGAGAATTCTTGCTGCTCCATTAAGATCAGTGACGACCTAACCGAGGCCTTCGATGTTAACAAAGGATTAAAACAGGGCGACGGACTGTCATGTGAATTCTTTAACATCATACTTGAAAAGATCGTGCGGGAGTCAGCCAATACTAAAGTCACGATCTACTTCAAATCTGCTCAATTGACACAGATGACATTGACATTATTGGACGGATTAAACAAGACGTCAATGAAGCGTTTGTGTGCATTGAAGCAGAAATGGCCACCAAGGGCGGGAAGATCCACTTTAGTCTTGGGGTTAATGGGAACAAGACCAAATACAAAGTGGCGCAAAATTAATCACTCTATTGGACCATGTTGTAATTTTTTGATATTTGACATTTGTGTACTAGGTAGCTGCAGTATAAAAACAAACAAGCAATGGAGAGCTATAATCCGCAAGAGGGCGGAAGAATTGTGTCGATTTTTTCGACCAATAACAATCGGTCGGTGGTGCTAGTACAGCGTGAATTTCGACGCCGATTTCCTAATCGTGTCGCGCCAACTGGGCCAACATTTTGGCGCTTAGCTACTCGACTCGAACAGACTGGAGCCACAGAGGACCATGCAGTGTCAAGAATATCGCAGCTGCCGATGCTGCTGAGAACGAAGAAACATCAACCAGACGACGGGCCAAGCAATTGGGCACCACCAGGCGGACCCTACAGCGAATTTGAGTGAAAGACTTACACATGTTCCCGTACAAAGTGCAAACAGTGCATCTGTTAATGCCAGCTGACCGTCAGTCGCGTGTGAATTACTGTAAAGCCATCCTTAATCTCAACAACGAAGAGGACGACTTTGTGTCGAAAATCATTATGAGCGACGCGGCGCACTTTCACTTAAGCGGTTACATCAATAACCAAATTCTTCGTTTCTGAAGCACTGAAAATCCGCGTGCGATGCACGAAGAGCCCTTAAATTCACTCAAAGGCGTTCACGTGATTGGTCCGTATTTTTTTGAGGACGTCATCGGCAATACGGTCACTGTTACAGGCGAACGCTACAGGGCCATGATAAACGACTTCTTACTACCGGAATTCCTGATGAATATGTGGTTTTAACCGCACATACAGCACGAGCCACAATGAATATTTTAAAGGAAGCGTTTCATGATCGCCTAATCCCCGTTTAGGCAATTTGATATGACCAGCAAGATCGCCCGATCCCAGACTTCTTCCTTTGGGGCTACTTAAAGTCACGGGCTAATGCCAACAAGCCTCAGACAATCGCGGGCCTTAAGGATAATATTCGATTGGAATATTCGATGAAAATGCGATAAAACGGGTACAAATATGTATCAACATTGGCGCCGGCCACTTGACGGATATCATCTTTTCCATTTAACAGAAAAATTGTAAATGCCCTGATAAAGATTTCCATTACTGAAAATTGTTTGTATATAGTAAAAAATGTATTATATACTTAGGTAGTTCAAAAACAAAATTGAATGATTAATTTTGCGCCACCTTCTATATACTGTTATCAAAGAAGGACACGCAACACCGATGTCTTGGTCAGAACGTTACATTGGGCAGCTATAATTTTAAAGTAGTCAAGGACTTCGTCTACCTTGGCTCAATAGTGACAAGCAGCATCGACACCAGCGCTGAGATAAAACGCAGAATAACTCTTGCCAACCGCTACTTCTATGGACTCAAGATGTATGGCTCTAGTAGAGCCCTCTCTAGAAAAACTCTAAAAAACCTTTAATCATCTCGGTCCTTCGTTATAGCTTGGACATTATCAAAAGCAGATAAAGACCCTCTTGGGCGTTTCACGAGGAAAATTCTGCATTCAATCTGTGGGCCCGATTCAACCAAGAACTCTACGGGCTGAACAGCGCCATCGGTCTAGTCAGACATGTATGTATGAGATATGCGGGCCATGTAGGGCGAATAGACACCACCACTCTGGCCCGAATATTTTTCGACTCCAACCTCGAGGGACGACACAACAGAGGAAGATCTCATCTTAAGTTCCGCACACAGGTAAAAAGAGATCTCAACCAGTTGGATCAAGTAGCTGGCCAAAAATCGTGTCGGATGGGGAGACTTGTGGACTAAGGCCTTGTGTAGGGTAATCGAAGCAAGTAATCATTGCTTTGAAAGCTTGTAGAAGTGCTTAGGAGCTTCACGCTGAATGAAACCCGTTTTCCTGACATATCATCTTCAGGAAATGGTAGCATGTTAAATTAGTCCACAGCATACTTGTATTCTTTATTCAGGAAAGTGGTTCAATACCTAATACTGAGAAGCAGCCTTAAATCATAAGGTTATCTTCACCAAGTTTTACTGTTTTTGTGTATTTTGAATTAAATTCATTTTCCCTTCAGATCAAAGTAAATTGATCTTTGTATCATCCGATCACACAACATTGATCCAGTATTTATTATATAAGTGTCTGTTCCCAAGAGTAAACTTTTGTTGTACATTTCTTCTATTTAGAAAAGGGACTCTTCTTGTCCTCCTTGCCATTAACTCTGTTTCATTTAATCTGTTCGTAATTATTCTTCTCCTTCTTACAGATGAATTCAATACATTTTTAAGTTCCTCTGAATAACGGCTTAGTCTGATAATAAGTACAAAACGTTGACCGAATCGAGATGTTGTTTTGCGGTTCTGTCCTCTATTTCCACCTTTCTCCAAGAAATTCTTAACACGAAATACCACAACACTTTGATTCTATTATTTTTTCCAGCGCTGTAGACGACACAAGGGTTTCGAAATTTTCGAAAGCATTTGGAATTATTCAGAAGCGAAGACAGTGGATGCAGGACGACTTGAAACCGACTCACGTCTACCGGCTTTTTCACGTCTGAACTGCTGCTTGAATGGCTGAAAGCTTCTGCTACGTATCGTAATTGACGATGAAAAGTGGATACAATATGACAACCATAAGAATGAAAGATAGAGGGTTAAGCCCGGCTAATCTAAGCCATTTCAATGGCTTATTGCAGCCAATAGAACTTCTTCATTTACAAGTTAGAGTGAGTAAAAGACGTAATATATATTGTATTTATTTATTGTGCAAATAATTTGTTCGAAAACCTTTCGACATCTATGCCTCTTTACCCTATCCATAAGGCTTTAACCTTCAAGCAAGCGATGAACTTACACTTTGTTTTTCACTTAAATTACCATAAGGCAAGGCCGAAATGGATATATGTTTGATAATTATGTATAAGCCGAAGAAAAAAGTGGTCTTATCCTGATAAATAAAAACTATTTTAATCCTAATGAAAGAGCCAGTTACACAAGACTGTAAGAAGTTGCGGTCACTTTTCAGTAAATGTTTGTGTTGAATCATGCTGACAATATTTTATTAGCAGTCTTTCTGCCTCACAAATCAATATTTGATGATGATCCATAAAGAAGACCAACTGGCTAATAGAAAGCCGATTTAATGGTAGACTAGTGAAACCGCAGCCAACATTTCTTCAACCAATGGAGAAACGCAAAGAAAGTATGTTACGCGGTTCTTGTCGTTTACCCAGAGAGAAGGTACTATATTATGATGATGACACCGTCAAAAATGTATGCGAGGGCTACATTGTATGACAGCTCGTATTCTTATGTATTAGGTATGTTTAACAAATAACAGGATTTTTAATGTATTTACAAGCATGTGTGACAAATGTCTGTGCATGGCTAGCCAAACTGGTCGCGTAGTCTGTATTAAGCGGACTAAAGTTAAAAGCCTTTTGGTATGATTGACCATTTTTTTTAACTAATGCAACTACATCTCCAGGCACAACGAATGACAGTTGGGTGCACTGTCGGTACTATTGCACCATTTTTTTTTTTTTGAAAATGATGCTAGTGTGACAGAATGATAGTTGACTAATTTTTTTTCCTCTACTGTGGATGAGGATAAATTAGATACTAATGATCCTTGCCTTGTGCCCTAACAGGAAATATTAAAACTGTTGTAGGCGAAGTACCGCCTTAATTGAGTGAACACTTTATGGAAAAAAAACATTAAAGACATGATTACTTGACGGCAGTGCCGTGGTAGTGATTTGGCAAATATTGCATTTCATTAATAATCTCAGAGCCTGCACTTTAGATTAAAATGAGAATATCATGACTGTGGTACAATTACAAATGTGTATTTGTTGATCACATTTACAAATTTGTTTACTGATTTTCCGTTTCACAAACTACAAACTTAATTCCAACAAATTTGTTAAAAAGAAAAAAGAAATAAGAGAAATTGTATTTTTTATTTACAAATATAAAAAAAAGCCGTTTCACCATTTACATTGCAAAGTTGTAAGCAACAACTGTTTTCCACAAATTTGTTAGCTCTCTAACTGGTAACATCAAAGACGAAAATGAATAAAAATTTTTATCGCCGGTTTAATTCGTGTTAAGAAAAATGTTTTATTCGGGAAATTTTCTGATAGCGAGTGGCAAATATTTCTTAATACTTTAAAATCGAATGGAACTGTAATAGATAAGGATTGGGAATAACTTAGAGATGTCGTGTGGCAAAATTTTAGACGAACAACTGTGGTGAGTCAAAAACGTTTGTATAAAGGGTGAATTTCATACGATGCAATAAAAGGCTTTGTTATCCACCCTTCCTATAAACGTAGAACATCACGCCCCATTTAAACTTTTACTGACCATTATTTTTAAGGCCAAAGTGGATAACAGTAAAAGAACAGGTTCAGCTGGTGGACCGCAGACCAAATTGACGGATCTAGAAAATATCATAATTGATATTGTGGGCAAAGATTCACCTACTGTCGAAGGAATTGAAGATGAGCAACCCCGAAGCAATGAACATGATTCTTTGGAACAATAAAATCTGAGCACCAATGACAACGAGAAGACGTAAGTCAAGAAATTTCATGCTTGATTTTTTAGTTCGATTAAATTATGAACAATATACACACATACTTTTTTTTTCTTTATAACAGACAAATGCAAGTACTAAAACCTGGCCGAAAAAGAAAGATATGCAATAACAACATGACGATGCCGATGTTATTGTCCGTCGGAGGAAAAGAAGGTCAGAGCTGGAGATTTATAATCTTCAGTTCAGTTTTTCTTAAAAAAAAAAATATATGGAGTTAACACGTAATCACTTCAACACAGCCATTGACAAAGAATACCCAATTTTGAAGAGTAACGAGTGCAGAGAAAATGAAAGTGAAAGTGGAAACACTATTGGCTTTCATAATTTTTGAATATTATAATGAGAGGAAAATAATAAGAATAAGTATATTTATGTTTTTGAAGTAAGTTTATTTTTTTTTTAATTTAAAGAAAAAAGTGTACAAAAATATTTCCAAAAAAATTAATATATTTATGTTCTTGAAGCTACTAGTTGTTTTATTTTCTAGTTTCAAGAAAAATAGTTTAAAATATAACTATAGGGTCCGCCAAATAACTTTTTTTTTTTTTGAAAATGCTATAAAAAAAACTACTGAATATTTTCTCAAATTTCTTTTTTTATTTGAAAGTACAATCCTTCCGGTTAATAATGGAAAATAATTTTATTCAAATGGCTGCCTCGGCTGGCCATGCAGTAGCCTACACGATCGGTCCAATTTTTAAGCACATTATCGATTGTGTGCAGCTGTATTTCACCAATGGCTTCACGAATATTGTCCATTAAAGCGTCAATTGTCTCTGGCTTGTCGGCGTAACACTTATCTTTGACGGCACCCTACAAATAATAGTCCAACGGTGTCAAATCGCAGCTCCGAGGTGGCCAAACGACATCAGCTCTGCGGCTGATAATGCGATCTTCAAAAACAGGGCGCAAAACATCGAGTGTAGCTTCGGCTGTGTGGCACGTAGCGCCGTCCTGTTGAAACCAAATGTTGCCAATATCCTCCTCTTCAATTTTTGTGAACAAAAATTCGTTCAACATGGCCCGATAACGATCGCCATTGACTGTAACGGCCACTCCTTGCTCATTTTCGAAGAAAAATGGCCCAATTATGCCTCTGGACCAAAATCCGCACCAAACAGTGGCTCGTTTTGAGTGCACCAGCTTTTCAATGTATGCGTGCCAAGATCAAAATGAGCTTCATCTGAAAAGATGATTTTTTCATTTTTTCACATTCGGCAACATTACCATGATTTTCAAAGTAATGTCGCAATATTTCCCAGCGTTGTTCAAGCATATACACAACCATATTCGTTCAGCGGAAGGATAAAACTAATTATCTGTCAAATCAGACATGAGCTAAGTGTTACCATTCACGAAATAAGCACTACTTGAAAAAAAAAACGTTAGATGGCGGACCCTTTATGATGTCATTGATTTCATCTTTTCGGCAAATGTTCGCCAAAATTATGCAGCACTTTATAATTTGAATTGTCCTTATTGGTTGAACTCTCAAATGGTTGAGGCAAGGAAATTTTATTTTTAGAGTATCGATCGCATTCTCTATGATCCTTCGCGTTGATTTATGGGCACTATTATAGCTGTCGATTGCTAATGTTCTTGTGACCGGTGTCATCAGCCAATCTTTTAACGGATATCACGAATCCCCATGCAAAACGCAGTGAGAAAAAGGCCGGAAAACGTTTTCAAATGTTGAAAATAATGGGCTTATTCAGAGTATTTTCAAAGAAAACATCAACAATGGCTGAACAAACATGATGGACAGTTCTGCATACCGTAGATTTAGATATACCGTACATTTCTGCGATCCCGTGATACTGTCCACCATTTCCAAGCCAATGTTAGAAATTGCTGTGTCGGTGTCTGTGAAAAGTTTTTTTCAGACTCATTTGCAATCTTAGGTCCAATTTGTCTTATTATTTCTTCTGCCCTAACACGTTTTAACCGAAACTTTTCGTTGAAAAAAAAAGAATCTGAAATTTCATAGTTAATTCGCGGAAGATATGTTTTTCTTGGTCTATTGGGCAACATCTTCACTTATATCACTATCGGTGCTACTATGCCTTCAATGTAAAAACACATTTTTAGGTTTAAAATGCGAATTCTTTTGAAAAATACAAATTGTTATAAAATCGACACACGATCTTTCTATTGTAAGAAATTTTCAACAACTGAACAAATTTGTACAATTTCTTGATTACGTGAAACACAAACTTACAAAAAAATATGAATTTTAACAAATTTGTACTTGTTAGCAACAGAGAAAGTTAACTTTTGGTGAAACGGAAATAATGAAATTTCTGCAAATTTCCCTTTGTAAACTACAACTACAATTTAGTAGCACAAATATTCTGTGAAACAGAATAAATCGATTTTTCTACGAATTTGTTGAAAAATGCTTGTAAATTACAATTTGTAAATTGGTGAAATAGGCCACTGGTTGCTAAGAATTTTCATTTTTTATTGGTCAATGATGATACTTCTTACGGGATAGCCGTATTTTTGTTTACAAAATGTTGTAAATCAGAGAACTACGATACGGAACTTCCGACAGATGTTACTGGCTCTGAAGTGTGGTTTTATGGATACGATGTCGAAACTAAGATTCAATCATCCCATCCTTTATCATCGAGACCTAAAAAAGATCCACAACGGTGGCCTAATGTGAAGATAATACTGCCCGTGTTTTTTCATTCGAATCGCGTATTTTGGGTGCTACTTTATTGACTTAATACAAGACTTAACAAAAAAAGTTACTTAACTTAATATAAACTTAAAATCAACTTAATATCTATTAGGTGGAAGAAAAAAATTAGGGAGAGGGCGGATGGTGGCAGTAGAGGACATTTCTAAGACCGAGTTTAGTGAAGTATATGTTGAAAAGAACGGAATTCGTTTCGCGCAGCATTGTGGACATTGGCTCATGGTAATTATAGTTCATTTATTGGGATCATTTGAAAGAGTGTGGGGCTACCAATATTACCGGTAACTAGGTCATAGATAAAACATATGTCTGCCACCTTGCGGTGTTTTTCTAAGGGTTAATCTTTTCTTATTTTAAAACGGTAAATTATAGGTGTCAACCTCTGTCAACGAATTCAAAGCGTGAATTATTGCTTGTATCAAAATAAAAATCTTTTATAATTATTATTTTTTGATCCTCTACAGTCTAGACATCATTTTCGACTGACTATCGGGTTAACAAACAAACGCTACGCATTTTTGTTGGTAAAATTATCCCAAGCTTCACTTTTAGCGCGTTCGTTCTTCCCAAGCTTAGTTTTGTTGAGTTCCACGATCGCTGATCTACAATCAGCTGTGATATAGAAAGTGGAAAGTTCAGGGAATTAGTGATGTGCAGTTGTATACGAATGTATCATGTAAATGTAACTCGCGCAGTGTGGATACAGTAAGAGCGGACCAGACTCGACTAGCGTATTCAAGAGAGGCCTAACGAAATCAGAGTATAAAGATTTTGTAACGTAGGATTAGAGAGCTCCTTGCCCGAAGTTTCAGAAAATCAAAAACGAAGCAGGCACGTTTGATAATGTTGTACATGTGAAGGAAAAAAGTTAAGCCTTTGGTCACACATAACACCTAAGTCAAACTAAAAGTCCATGAGAGATAACGCGTTTGCGGGAATATGTAATAGGTTGACATAGCTTAACATGGGGTTTTGTGTGATGGTTTTTTTTTTATAAATAATGAATCTGTTTAGGTCCAATCGAAGGGAGCAGGATTCGGCGGTGGAAGATACACTTTTGAAGATTTTCATATCATTAACGATTACAGAAAGACGAAAGTTCTTGATAACACAATTAACAACATTAATAGTTAGGATAAGTATATGTGGGCTTAGGTGGTTGCCTTGGAGGACTTCATAGATGGCATTAATTGAATCAGAAATGGAAGATTTAAAAATAATAATGTCTTCTAGGATTTGATCCATAGTAAACCAAGAGCAGGGAATTTAAAAAGTAAAATTTGATGCGAAAATTTGTCCTAGGCCTTACCGAAGTCTGTGACAACAACGTCAACATCTTTGCCATCTTCAAGTGCACACAAGGATTGTGAGACAAACTTACTTAAGATAGTGGTTGCAATGAAAGAATATTCAATCGTTGGTGACTCTCTTAAAGAGTTTGGGAATGTAAGATATAGTAGCAATGGGCCGATAGTGGGATATTTCATTCTTTCGTCCTTTTTGTGGATTGGGATAACGTAAGGGAGAAATAAGGTGGCGATTGGTTGGCACATTTTTTTGAAATACTAAATTGGACGAGTTGTCGTCCGTTAAGGTCTTGTTTTTATGTAACTAAGACAGGAGTTATATTCACAGACATTTAAGATGTCTGAGTCATATCATGATCGGGTTGATGGACCTGTTTAGTGAACGACTGGTTGAAGAAATGGCCAAATGTTGGCAACTATTTTCGGATCATTGGAGCAAATACTGAGAAAATTAGTAGAGGGATAGTTATCAGCTTTTGTTTTTGCATATATAAATCGGGGTTAACTTTTGGGATTTGGGGATGAGAAAGGATTGCATTCGGTTCAGGTATCGGATGTAGAGAAGTTCGCAAAGTTGTTGTAGTTCCGTATAAAAACTAAAACCAACGTCCTAGTTTCAATTCACCAAGAAGGCCTACCCACAGACCCTCACGCGTTTATCCGGTTTCACGAAAGCCTTAATATCTTCCCCATTGATGTAAATAACGACCGCTCCATCCGTACCGCCCAAGTCAGTTCAAAGTACATCGCACACTTGCAAAATACCCGCTCTAATTTCAAAAACTATTTTAATTCCTAACCTAAACACATCCCCTACCAATCGAATATTTATTACAAAACCAATCTTACAACCAAAGCATCCGCAGTACTCCTTGATTCCTAAAACTTACCCTACGATATATTTGCTCTAACTGAAACGAATTAATGCTCCAACATTGGAGACAGTGACTTATTCACCTCAGACCTCATTCTGTTTCGGGCCAATGCACACGACAACTCTCGGTCACGGATTTCTCTTAGTAATCCACAGCCGCTATGATCTCTTGCCCTTCAAATCGTTGAATTCCGATGACTTCTATTTCACAAGTTCCTCGATAAGTCTGCCTAAGCGGAAACTTTATCTTGCCTGCTGTTGCTTAAGACCCTCACAGGCCACACATTGCTACCAATTCGCCGTTATTCTCGTCGACTCTATATTTGATATCGCCGAACTCAATGACATAATCATCATCTGTGGCGATTTCAATCTCCCACACCTGAACTGGGTTCAATCCGATGATGGGACCCATTATATCTCTCCTCACGCAAAAAAATCCTTTTCACAGATTATCTCTTTGACTCCGGCCTTCTGCAACTCAGTAACATCACCAATAACACATTGACAGACAACTTGATCTGATTTTCTCATCTGATGCCGTAAACTGCGTACTCCAAGTAACCATCTTCTATCTACGTTAGACCCGCTTCATCCACCTTTATAGGTAACTCTTTCACTCGAGACTATCCGAAAATACGTACTGTTTCAATTGCCGGCAGGCTGACTTCGCGAAACCAAATAATATTAATTTTAACTTTCTTCTTAACCCTAACACACATATATCCTTCAATAAAACTCTTGCGCTATTTTACTCCAAAATCCTCAGCTGCTTTATTCTGCACAGTAAAGGACTGGAAAATGATGTGTCCAACTATCGTCCCATTGCTTTCTTTGATACACTATTCTTTCACTGCAAGCCTACAGTTTCTCCTAGCCAACACGGTCGATCGACAAACCACTAATCTAGTCGAGTTTGTTTCACAATTTTTGTTTGCGTTCGAACCCGGCAAAGAAGTAGACGTTGTTGCCACTGACTTTAGCAAGGCCTTTGACAAAATGTCTCACCCAATTATTCTCTTCAAGCTTACTGCCCGCGGTTTCTCATCGGTTTTATCTCATGGATCAAATCTTAATTAGAAGATCGTCATTGGGTCTTCTATCTCTGACCCAATTAAGTCATCCGGCCCATTGATATTTATTCGGACCATTAATGATGTTGACAGTGTTATTCTGAACTCTCAGCTCTCCATATATGTATGCCGATGATATGAAAATGTTTAAACACATATCTTCTTTTGTTGACTCGTGCTTTCTCTAATCAGACCTTAACATGTTCACTACTTGGTGTCAAAAAAACCATCTCGAGCTCAATGTCAGTAAATGCCAAGCCATCACTCAATCCCGCAAGCGCTCTTCTTCACCAACCAGAATCTACATTATTGGCACTGAAACCGTCCCCCGTGTCAACTTGTTGGTTGATCTAGGGGTCATTTGTGACCGTGAACTTAACTATTGGCTCCATATTGACAACATTATCAAACGTGCCAACTGTGCTCTCGGTTTCGTGAAATGTTGGTACGAAAACTTCTCGAATTCTTATGTTACGAAATCGTTATACATTACCTTTGTTAGGCCACTACTCGAATATGGTAGTCAAGTCAAAAAGGTTTGACTTGGATGTCCATGCGCGGAACATCACCATTGCTATTGCTGTCGAAAACGGAAAGTTCAGTTCCTTAATGGTCCTATGTAGACATTTTTCTCCTATACTTCGAGTTCCGAGGCTAAATTATTTTTTACAACGATTCCGATAGCCGCATCCTTTTATGTGACATTTTTTTTCAACCACATCGGAAGCTGGCCCTTTAGCTCATTAAAGAATCTTAGAAACATAACTCGAAAGTACAAATTATATTACCAATTTCGATTAATCTTCCAAGAAAAAGCAAACACAACCTAATGCAGAAAGTTTTACCAGAAACTGAGCAAGTACTTTCCGCTTTCACTAGAATAATACAATTCGACAGACCTTCTTTCTAATGGCATTAAAAAGGGGCAGCTCCGCGATACTAACAAATTAGGTGATTAATTTACAATTCGATATCCGGTCTAACTCGAAATTAAACTAAAGACAAAAACAACTCGACTAAGCTTGACAGCAAGAGGTTATTAAGTATTCACTGCGTACCATGAATCCAAACAAAGCAAATCGATATTAACACCCACTTGTTTGGACGAACCCCGAGCTTCCATATAAGTAGGTTTACCACACCTGCCGCGCCATTCATCCCAACTTACCAAAACAAACACAAGTTAGTAACGGTTCAATTGCCATTTAGTACACAAAATTATTTCAAAACCCGTTTGGAAAGTCCAAATAGTGCAACCCAGACGGCCCCCCATTCAAACCGCAATCGAGGTCAACTTATGTCAACCTAGGTGCTTATGATATAACCACAGCTCACTTACCTGGATTCAGAGAGTAAGCCAGTTTCTTGGCAAATTGCGAAAGTCTCACGGAAAGCACAATCACCGGAAATCCGATCAATTGGACTGGTAGCTCAAATAGTGGGTCCTGTTGTTGTTCCCCAAATACCTCGTCCGCCAAGTCAAGAAAATGGATGAGTAGCAGCAAAATAGCAGGCAATGAGAGCGGTAGAATCACTGACAACTTCATGGTAACTTCTTTATAAATTCACTTTCAATTTGGATATGTTAATATTTGTAATTAAGCGATGTCTCACTCTACGTTCCAAATACGTTCCACACACGTTAATTAGTTTTTCACTCAACTCTTTTGTTTCGTTTTTGCTATAAACACGATTTGCATTTCAAAGTGAAGGATCACACCGATGCGAATATCCAATTACTCGCTGAGACTTATGTATTTATATTTTTTTGGTAGATTTTGAATTAAAATTTAAATTTTTTCGAATGCACTCACTCCACGATCGTTGTCGTCGGTTAGTTCTTCTTTACAACTCGCGATACCGTCATGGACTAAAAGCAATTTACCACCATGGCCAATATCAAAAGTGTGCTATGGGCCGTCCACGATACTTTTCGTCGCTTGGTCTACAAAATGAAAAACAGAAAAAAAAGGAAATGTAAAGAGAAAAACAAAAAAACACAAAGAGTACGAGTATGTAGTGAAAGTATAAGTTCCGAGATACGAATTCCGTAGCAACTTGTCCGTCCGTCAGCAGGCCTATCCGGATGGCTTGGTTATGAAATTAACCATCGACGTTGGAAGAAAAATGGGGAAAGGGAGATGGCACATGAAAGACATCGATTGGCACACGTAAGCCACAACAAACTACCAGCAAACTGCGGTCGCTGAAGATGAAATTTTGTGAATTTCCGATCCATAGACATGTAACACGAAAAGGGGTTGAATGTAGATAAGTAAGTGGCAATCATGGTTTGTTGCGAATTGCTGGAGTGAAATAGTTACAGTTGCATAATGTTGCACCACCACAACTGCGGTTAAGTGAGCCGCATTCGAAATGCAGGTTTTGGGATGTTGCGCAGACATGAAGTGGAGTAGGCTAGGCTGTGTGCCGTGGTGTGGCATGGACTGGTTTAGCAGCAGCTTAATTACGAAAGTACCATGATTTGCCGCTCTAACATGTACTGAGTACATGGTGCTTGTTGATTTCCTGATTTGGTGGGATGCCTTTAATTATCCGGGAAGTCGTTATTTTTAGTTGTGCCTTTCCTCGACAATTTTTTTTTGGAAGATTTGGTTTTCGTTCAAGTTTATTATCAAGGCGTTGAGAAAATACCTGGAACTAGACGGGAAACTTTCACCATTTTAAAAAGATACTAGAGAAATGTCACTTCCACGTTGTCTTTGATTTAAACTTCGTCGCCCTTGATGAGGTGCTGTTGGTCTTTAATTGGAGATTTTATCAGTGTGCGTGGACGTTGACTAAAAATAGCTGCAATTAGTTGTCTGCTTAGATGGTATATTAGTGTTGTTAGGCCGATGTAGGAAAGATGGCTATGTTGTGTGCCAGAAGAGTGATGGCATGCAATCAAGGTCATTTTCTCGACAGGAGGACTTGAAAGAGGAAAACGTTTTTACTTTATGCACGTTTGATTGAGGTTCGAATTGGTCAAAAACGTGACGTGATGGCTACAGAAATGTGATGAAATACTCGTACAATGCGTACGGACTAATGATCACTTTTCCTTTACGTTCATCATCACCAGCAGCATTAATAAAGAGAAAATGCGAATCTGGCACGAAATTATAAAATTCGATTAGAATCGGAATTAAGAAGGCTTAATTAGCAATTTACTTTTCACCCTAGCAGATGCTAATGGATTAATTATGACGGGGCACGGAAATATAAAAATCTAATCTTAGGTAAGTGGGCTCTACGATCAACCTAAGATTGCTTTCAGGCACCTTTCGTATGCTTTTAGGAGAGATATTAAACGAATTACTGGTTTCCTTACCATGTAAAAAGCTGCCAGCAAAGACGTAAGTGCTTAAGAGAAATAAAATAAAATTTCAATGACTTGAATGTTGCGATTAAAGGTAAAATTACGTCCTCGTAAGAAGTGGATAAGTTGTGGGTAGATTCTTTGTAATTCAATGAGACTGGGTGGACGGACACTTCCATCTTCCCGAACTTGTTTAAAAGTTTTTTTACCACACCAAGCGGGAAGTGATATCTGTTGTGTATGAAAGTTCAGAGAATATAAAAAATAATAACAATAATAAGACCGTTTCTGGTATACGAGGTAATGCTCTCGGCATTGAGCGTCGCTGTGATCGATCTTAAAGGTAGATGCTCGATTTGTTTAAAAAATTTTTTTTTTATTTAACGTCTCTCACCTTGATTATTGGCAATTAGTTAATGTTTTTATCGTACACATATACAGTTACGATATTGGACCAGTGTCCTTGACAATGTGTGCTTTAATTACGATAGATAGTTGGCATGAGTGGGTTTTAATCTACCCCAGACGTGGGAGGTTTGGTTTACACCGAGAGCTTCTTGTCGCTCGTTTTTGTTACACCATAATTAATTTTTTTTTGTTCCTTCCGTCCCCAGCTTTACCTATACCTGTAAACTAAGTTCGTTGATCTGTAGCATTTAAGTATTCGTCAATGTTGTTTTTTGATTATAGAATCCTGTTTTGCGTACGCTGGATTACCTGAATATTTGAGCTTCTTGGAGTTCCCCACAGTTGTAGCCCGTATGTCTAGATTGGATATAGACATGGTTTTGTAAATGAGTAGTTGGTTTTCTGTTGAGCTTTTACCAAGTATCCAATAGCATCTTAAAAAAATTTCTTTTATTTGGCTTCTCTTTTTTTAATGTGTTGCTTCCATATCAAGAAATGTATCCCTCTTTCCCCGCACTGAAGTTGCTATTGCGGGCGATTTCAATGTACAAAATTCTAATTGGCTTCAATATTCGGGTCAGACAGCCACGATAGGAAGGTATGTAGAGATCATTGCTGCAGTAAAGAATCTAACCCATCTACAATAGTAAATAAGTCAACATGAATACCTGACATTGCAGATTATTACACCAACACCCTGGATTTGTTCTTCACCTCTCATCATTCTATGGACATATTGTCACCTCTAGGCTCGTCCGATCACTGTGTTGTATCAGCTAATTTCTCGTATTCAAACTACATATTTAGAGAGCGAATTCCTAAAAGAACAATATGGCTCTACGAGAAAGCCAGTTGAGGTGGACTCAACAACTTCTTTAGTAATTTTAACTGGTCACTATGTTTCTTCGATAGTGACATGGTTACCGCTGCTGATGTGATCACGAACATACTGCTGGGTATGAGATCCTTCATTCCACATAGAATGAAAAGTATCCTAAAAAAGTATACCTAAAACAAATGCGTGGTATGACTCGAGCTGAAAAGAGGCTATCACATTAAGAGAGCTGAGTTTCCGGATTTACAAATCCTTTATAACCCTTCTGAATAAAACCGGAATAAGTTTAAACGAACCAGAAATGACAGTAATGCATTGATTCGAAGTGTCAAATCTTTGACATACCTGACAGTGAAAACTCTTTCAGTGTCGTTTGTATCGGTGCATTCGAGATTTTAAATTCCATTAAATCTGTTAAACCGAATGCCATCGGTCCTGATTATGTTTCACCGAAATTTATGAAGCTCATTTTTCCATTAATAATGAATTACTTACTCCATATTTTTATTTTTTCTCTGTATAGTGGAAAATTCCCGGAATAATAGAAAAACTCAAATATTACCCCAGTGCCTAAAAAAGCAAACCCCTCAAAACCATTTGAGTTCAGGCCTATGTATCTTCCTGGCAAGTTTGTAGAAAAAATAATGCACAATCAAATACAGTCATATCTTAACGAAGGTTGTTTGCTTCTGTGCGGCAATCTGGGTTTCGCAGCCTTCATAGTTCTGAATCCGCTGCAATGAAAGTTACTACAAACATTCGATTTGCGCTTGACTCGGGCAAGTCTGGAGTAATGCTACTTTTAGACTTCGCCAAGGCCTTTGAAAGTATTGACCACTCAATTCTTGTTTCCAAACTTAAATCCAACTTTAATTTCTCACATTTATCTCTCAGGCTTTTAAGCAGAAAAATGCCTTTAAAGTCTGTGCGCGGCAGACAAGTCGCTTACGGCGCGTCGGCGACTATCAGTTGTAATTTATTTAATACTAGGAATTTCGGTCTGAATTTTTCACAGCATATTTTCGATAGGTGTTACTATCGATTTTCGAAGTGGTCACATGAGACTACCACCTTAACTCTATGCTATGCGCTAGAGATGAACTCAACTCTGATGATTTTCCTTCTGTTATTCATAATGATGAAGTCATAGCCTATGTTAAAGACGTGACCTATTTGGATTTTAAAATAAACAGCAATATGAGTTCCTCTAAAGCAATCTCTGACGCTATCAGAAAAATGTACTCTGGTTTGAGTAATTTGAGATCTTCCTCAGACCTTTTGATACCCAACTTAAGGAAACATCTCATCAAATCTCGAATAATGCCCGTATTTTCTTTCAACTCGACTGTTTATCCATCGTAGAAGAAAATTTAATATTGCTCAAAATGATTGCATTCACTATATTCACCGTATCCCTAGGCACATAAGTGTATCCCACTTGAGGCACAATATCTTTGGTTTGAGTCTTGTTGACTACTTATATTTTAGGCTGCTCTTGAAGCTTCAACACATGATCCATAAACAAAGTCCTACGTACCTCTCAGGTAATCTCAACTTTGCCCACTCGCAAAGGTATTTAAAATTAAATTTACCGGGTTTTACACACGGTATTGCTGAACGCTCATTTTATGTATGTATCTGCAATTCTTTTGTGGAATTGTCTCTCAAACGGATTACAAAGCATTACCTCACTTTCAGCCTTCAAAAGAAAATTATTTTTGCACCTATTCAATCGTAGTTAAATATATTGCAATTTAAATTATTATATGCTAATGTAATTGTTATTTAACTACATATGTCTGTTTCAATTACATTTATTATTTATTCACTTATTTATTTATTTTATTTAACGTACTCAAATGAATCTTATCAAAACTTTATTTAGATGCTCTAAAAGATTTAAATCTTAATGTATCCATGGAATCATTCTACTGGGAAATACATATAAATGAAAATGAAATGAATAAAAAAAAAATTCTTCCATGAACAAAAGTTGAGGCCAAAGGCGCTAAACTGTCCCAAAGGTAGCAAAAATTGTTGGTCATTTGTGTAAAACATAAAGAATTTTGCCTCGTCCTCAATACCTGCGTTCATTTACAATGACATTCGAGCTGTCAGCTCTTCAGACAAAGCCAATCTGCTAGCCGCAAATTTTGCAGCCAGCTCAACGCTCCCAGATTGTCTCCGCCTATACTTAAGAGCGTAGAATCTTCCATAGGACAAATCCATTTTCGCACTCGTACAATTAGTATTATAGTATTCAGCCAATACTTCTCATGAGGTGTTTTTCCATGCTGGCAAAACTACTGCGTAAGCTCTTTCATCTTTCCTACTCTTCTGGTCTCTGTTCGAGTAGATGGAAAACAGCATTTGTCCAGCCCGTCCCTAAAAAGGGCGAATCTTCATCTCCCACCTCTTACCGACCCATATCACTAACGTCCCTTCTTTCTAAGGTCACGGAAACGTTGATAAATCGTCAGTTTATGAAATATCTTGAATCGCTTATGGTCGGCGATAGGGTTTCCGCAGCAATAAGTACACTGGTGATTTAAGGGCATGTGACATTATACCACTGCTTAAAAAAAGTGGTGCAACAAAAATCTCCAATTACAGGCCAATTTCATTTCAATTTCAGTTCGAGAAACTAATAAAAAATAGAACAGTAAAAAAAGGGAAAGTCATCTGAAGATTTTACAATTACAATTTTGCTCCTAAGTTATGTCAGACTTGGTTTAGGTTAGTTTAGGTTAAAGAAGGGGAGTGTGATGGTTAAGCATCACTTCCACTCGGGGGCCAAAAGGCCCATTGTGATTCCTTTCATTTCTGGGGTACACATATAATTACATTGTCCTATCACGTGGTGGCTAAAACCACCCCGTGCTTTTTATGTTTCGGTCCAGCGCCAAGAGCTTTTTTGTTTTTCCGATATTGAGCTCTGGCGACGATGATCTTGTCGTAGCTGTAGCTGTCGTTTCTTGTAAGCCAAGACGAGTTGGCTTCTTTGATGATTGTGTCATTTATAGTCCGGTATAATGCGCTGATCGGTGGCTGCAATGACGTGTCCGCTTCGCTGATGTCCAGTTCAGACTCTTGCCTGGACAATTCGTCCGCTCTTTCGTTCCCTGCGATTGCGTTGTGACCCGGGACCCAGCAGAGTTTGACTTTGTGGTGTCTGATGGACTTCAGTGAGTCGCGACATTTCATGACAGCCTTTGATCTGGTTATACAGGATTCTATTGACTTCAGTGCAGCCTGGCTGTCTACGAAGATAGTGATATCCGATGGTGGGATATCGGTTACTTGTAGGTGTTTTTTCTGCTTTCTCTATTGCCAGGATTTCTGCTTGACAAACGCTGCCCAGGTCAGGGAGTCTGAATGATTCCTGTTTGTGGAGGGTATCAGAGTAGAACCCGGCCCCAGTGCCTGTGTCCATTTTCGATCCGTCGGTGAATAGAGTGAACTCGTGGTCGTTGATCACAGCGTTTGAAAGCCACTCTTCTCTGTCGGGGAAAAGAATTGGTATTCTGAGAGAGAAGTCATTTTGGGGGGAAATATAGTCGGTCGTAGCTGTGAGGCTACTAAAACCATATTTCTTTGTCAGGTCGTCTATTATTTTAAGTATGGCCGCATGTCCATAATTGGCTTGTTTCCACAGAGAGGACTCACTTAGTCTGAGAGCGCTCTTTGCAGCGCAGCCTTTTATGACTAGATCCAGGGGGAGGACATGAAATATCATGAAAAACGTCGGCGGCTAGTAAAGGCTGCTGCTGGAGGCACAAGCATGCCAGCACTTTCGGCATGCGCCTCAAACACTCCTCCTCTTATTGGTGACGGTCAAACTCCCAATAAGAGCGTGCCAAGTTCCAAAACGATGGAACGTGTTCCCCAGTATGAATCCATGATTTTTACTCAGATCAACCTACAGCATTGCAAGGCTGCTACCGCTCTTCTAAGCAGCAGAATTGCATGCAGTAGTACAAATCATCACATTGTATCCATTCAAGAACCATGGGTATGGAACAAACCCCTGTGTGGTCTTGGTGGCATACGTGATGCTACAATCCTTTATGATGAGCGATCCGAAAGGCCCAGGGTCTGCCTCATCATATCGAATACACTACCGGCAACCAAACTTGGTCAATTCTGTGGTCAAGATCTGGTAGCTGCGAAAGTGAGCTACAAGGCGCACGGAGAAATTGAACACTTCGTCGTGGCGTCTGCTTACTTCCCCTACGACTCGGTACTACCCCCGCCACCTAAGGCGGTTTCCGAACTCGTAGAGTACTGTGAAGCCAGAAGGATTGGACTCATCATCTGTTGCGATGCTAACGCTCAAAACACAGTTTGGGGCAGCAGCAAATGCAACCGAAGAGGAGACCATCTTTTAAACTTCATTCTTTCGTCTGACCTTTTCATCAACAAAGTTGGCTCTCAACCAACCTTTGTGACGGCGAGACGACAGGAAGTGATTGACCTAACCCTATCTAACAGGCATGCGAAGGCCATCACTAACTGGAGAGTTTCACCAGATGTTACGCTGTCAGACCATAGATACATCGAATTCCAATTGAAGTGCGGGATCTCCCCCTCGCAGCCCAAGCGGAATCCGAGAAAAACAGACTGGGTGCGATTCAGGGAGGAGCTTGAGAAATCCACTCAAGCCCCACCTAAGCTCAAAACTAATCAATCGGTGGAGGATGCAGTTCATAACCTGAACAGCGCCATCACCAGGTGTTTTGAACTCGCATGTCCTGTCAAAAAACCTCCCAACAGGAAGCCGGTTCCCTGGTGGAATGCTGAGCTCCAATGGCTTCGTAGGGAAGCCAGAAGTCTTCTGAACAGATCGCTTAAATCGAACTCGGAAGATGACTGGAATAAATATCGATCGAAGCAGAAGGAATATAAGAAGCTTATTCGAAAATCGAAGAATGATTCCTATAAGTCCTTCTGCGAAGAGATCAAATCCCTGAGCGCGACAAGCAAGTTGGTTAAAGTCCTCAAACGAGGAAAATCGACAAGGCTGGAGGTACTCAGAAAGTCTGATGGTACCTTTACCGAGTCTAAAGCAGAAACTCTTAGCTTACTGTTTCAGACCCATTTTCCGGGAAATCAGACTGTCATCGGCTCGTTGCACACTCCCTCATTGGATACTGCGGCTGTAGCGATGAAAACAACTCGGCGTAGCTGGTATGTTGCGTCACGCGTGGCAACTACTGAGGCCATTGAATTTGCCGTGGCATCCTTCGATGGCTTTAAGTCGCCGGGCACTGATGGGATATACCCCGTTATGCTGCAAAAAGGTATAAGACAGCTGCTTCCTACACTGAAAAGAATTTTCACTGCTAGCCTGGCACTTGCCTACATACCTATCCCTTGGCGCGCGGTGAAAGTAGTCTTTATTCCCAAAATAGGGAAAGAGGATTACTCACTAGCCAAGAGTTTCAGACCAATAAGTCTAACATCATTCCTGCTGAAAAGCATGGAAAGACTAGTAGAGTTGCACGTGCGCAAAGTTGCCCTTCGAATGCATCCTCTGTCGGACATGCAACATGCTTATCAGCGCGGAAAATCCTGCGAGACTGCGCTTCAAAACCTAGTTGGGAGAATTGAATGCGCTCTCGAAAGGAAAGAGTACGTACTAGGCATTTTTGTCGACATTGAGGGAGCTTTTGATAACGCTACTTTTGACAGCATGTGTAACGCTGCTAGACGGCATGACGTAGATGAAGCCCTGGTTTTGTGGATCAAAGCAATGCTTGTGCACAGGACATTGATCGCTGATACAGGCCTCGAACAATGTGTCAAGTCTGGAGTAAACAGGGGCTGCCCGCAAGGTGGCGTCTTGTCTCCGCTGCTATGGTGCATGGTGGTCGACTCTCTGCTAGATGCTCTCAATGCCTCTGGAATCTATGCCCAGGCCTATGCGGATGATGTTGCTGTTCTCTCTGTCGGCTCATGTTTAGCGAATGTCTGTCTCAAAGCGCAGGCGGCGCTAAACGTGATCGATGACTGGTGCACGAGAAATGGGCTGTCGGTTAATCCTCTTAAGACCGATGTCATTCTCTTCACGAGAAGGAGGAAAACAACTGGCATTGCTCAGCTGGTGCTAAAAGGCATTCCCATCCCTATATCCAAGGAAGCTAAGTATCTGGGAGTCATTCTAGATAACAAACTTCTCTGGTCAAAACATGTTGAGTCCAAAACCACCAAAGCGCTGTCAGCTTTCTGGCAATGCAAAGGTGCCTTTGGCAAAACATGGGGCTTATCGCCGAAAAAGGTCCTTTGGATCTACACGGCAATGGTAAGACCGATAATCTCATATGCATCGGTTGTTTGGTGGAGCAGGCTGACACGAAAACACGCTGTGGGTTCACTCACCAAACTCCAAAGAGCGGTCTGCCTCAGTTGCACGGGGGCTTTCCCCAGCACACCGGGAGCTGCTTTAGATGCTATGATGAACCTTCCACCCCTTGACATATATATCAGAGGGTGTGCACTGAAAACTATTTCTCGCCTAAAGAGGAATGGTCTTTGGTACAACTCGCAGTGGAGTGAAAGTGTACTTGAGAGAGAAATATCCTACGACCACTGTCTCATGGATATGCCCTCTGACGCAATGACACCTGCCATCCTACTGCGCTGTAACTACACAGTCACATTTCCTTGGCGTCAGGACTGGCTTTGGCCAGACACTGAACCTGGAATAGAATGTCTTCGCATCTTCACAGATGGCTCCAGGACTGGTCAGGGATCCGGCGCTGGAGTTTTCTTCGAGCGCGAAAACATTCGACTGCACTTCTCGTTAGGAAAATATGCGTCTGTCTTCCAGGCGGAGATTTACGCAATCCTAATGGCCATGCACTATGTTGTGAAACACAGATGGAGGGGAAAGAGCATATGTGTCTGCAGTGACAGCCAAGCTGCACTCAAAGCTGTATCCAATCCTCTGTCCAACTCCAAACTAGTGCATGAACTCAAAACCTTTTTGAACAAAGTCGGAAGACTAAATTCACTTAGACTTGTATGGGTTCCAGGTCACTCTGGAATCCCAGGAAACGAGATCTCCGATGAACTCGCTAGAAAAGGCTCAGAGGAGAGTTTCTCAGGGCCTGAACCCGCCTTAGGTCTACCAGCTTCAACGGTTAAATCTGACATCAATGACTGGGTCTTTAACGTACACAGTCGCAGATGGAGGGATTATCCAGGATGCAGGATGACTAAGCGCGTACGCCCTGACGTCTGTAAAAAGTCCGCAACATTCTTCTTATCCTTAAGGAGAAATGACTGCAGAAGGCTAACGGGCGTCATTACGGGCCATTACACTTTTGCCAGGCATCTCTACGTGCTTGGCATCAGTGAGACGCCTACCTGTGCTGCTTGTTGCGAGGAGGACGACACAGCGGAACACTTTCTCTGCGACTGTCCCGCCTTCGCTCGTGCACGGTGGCGCACCCTTGGGGCCGACGTGGTGGGTGCCGAATCTCTTAGCTCAACATCACTGAAGCCCCTCCTCACTTTTCTCCGGACAACGGGGAAAATACAATAAAGACAAGGCGTCTGTCTGGTAGTACAATGGACCAGTACTTGTGTCTGAGTGCTCCAGCAGATAGTAGAAGCCTCCAACAAAAAAAAAAAAAAAAAAAAAAAAAAATGTCCAACCCTGCTTGCGGCGTGCTTCTCATGGCTCCCGTTGTACAAACAGCGGCTGTACTTGTACTTGTTGAGCATGTTCATATAGCTTTTCGTGCTGCTAGCAGTCCACCAGATTGGGGCCTCATAAGTCAAAATGGGTCTGGTGATTGCTGTGTACATCCAATGAATGATGTACGGTTGCAAGCCCCATCTTTTACCGAAGGTCTTTTTGCATGCATAAAAAGCATTCAATCCTTTTTTCATCCTTTCCTCCAGGTTCCTTTTCCAGCAGAGTTTGGAGTCAAGAATGATGCCTAGCTTCCGCTTTGAGTTTAAGTGGAGTACCCTCTAATTTTGGGGCAGAAAATATCGGAATTTTTCTTTTCCTGGTGAACAAGACCAGCTTGGTTTTCTGGGGGTTTATTCTCAGACCGTTCTGTCTTGCTCACGAGGAGAGTTCCTTCAACGTAGATTCCATTAGCTCACTGATAGTTAGTAGAAATCTTCCATTTATCAAGATAACTAGGTCATCCGCGCATGCTATTGTCTTTGTGCCTTTCTCCATAAAGATTCTGAGGATTGTGTTAACTGTAAGAAGCCACAGTAGGGGGGAGAGAACTCCCCCCTGTGGTATGTCTCTAGTTGTCGCTTTCCTTATAGAGCTGTCCCCAATGTTTGCATTGATAATTCTGTTCTTCAACATTTTTTCAATCCAGATTAAAATGAATTTGTCTACTTTTATATCCTCTAGAGCTGTTATTATGGCCTCTGTGTTTACATTGTTTAAGGCCCCCTCTATGTCGAGGAAGGCTGCCATTGTAAACTCTTTTAAGTTCAGCGAGCCCTCAATTTCACGGACAACACTATGCAGAGCACTTTCCACTGATCTGCCTTTAAGGTAGGCGTGTTGAGTGTTGCATAAGTTGCGTGAGTTGATGAGTCCTCTGATGTATAGGTCAAGGAGTCTTTCCAAGGTTTTTAATAGAAACGACGAGAGACTAATTGGCCTATAGTCCTTTGTGGCAGTATGGATTGGTTTACCTGCCTTAGGTTTGAAAACTACCTTTATTTCTTTCCACTGTGTTGGGATGTACCCCGCACGCAAGCAATTGGAAAAAATGCTTACAGGGTGGGTTACAGTGTGGGTCTGTATTTTTTGAAGCATCGCTAACAAGATATCGTCCGGCCCCGGAGATTTAAAGGGTTTGAACCAATTTATCGCCCATAATACTTTATCCGTTGTAATAATCTTGTTTATTACTTCTTCGGTTGTGTGAACCGTAGGAACCATCGTCTGGGACGGGACTGTGGTTTCGGGGGTTTTACAGCCAGGGAAGTGGGTTTCAGTCAGCAGTTCTGACTGGATTCTGACTTAGTTTAAGTCTTAACTAAAAAATCGTTCACAAAGAGTGAAATTCGAGACTAGGAGTCAAGTCATGTTTTGCAATCTGGGTGTACCACAGGGTTCCGTATCTTGTACCACAGGGACCAGTCTTGTTCTTAATCTATATTAACTCCCTATTCTAACTTGATTTTAAAGGCAAACCTACTGCTTTTACCGGTGCGTGGGCTTTTCTTATGGTTGTAACTCTCTGACATAAATTGGGACATTGATTCACTGAGAAACTGGTTTCCTGAACACAACCTGGTAATAGGTAAAGAAATTAAAATAATGCACTTTATCTTATCAGCATCTAACTGCAATGCAAATGTTTATGATCATGCACCGGAATGCCAAAGATATGTGTTGTCTTGCTGTAATTGTACACCTGTTCAGTCTGGTCCTTCTTTCTGTACTGATATTAGTGCAGCGAAAACTGTTTTTTAATTTAAAAAATTTACCATTTTAATATTTAGGGCTTACTATCGACAGTAGAATGGCTTTTTCGAATCACATAGATTCTTCAAAAAAATACTTTCGCAGCACACTTAGATATTTCTACTCTCTGAGAAGAATCTAATTTTAAGAAATTCTTAAAATGGTATACTAGGGCATTTTTGATTTCAAGCTACAATATGGAATCACTTACTGGGGTGGCGTATATTTACACAGAATCCATAGTTTGTTAATTCTGCAGAAAAATGTGTTAAGGAAAATATGTTGGAAACGAAATAAATATCCTTGTTTCCTACTGTTCTGTCACTTAAAAAAAAATGTATAGTGTTTTAAAGTAACTTTCTTTATTAGATCTGGTAACCGTAATTTTCGTCTGATCTCGTCTCATAACTTACGAGGAAATTTCTCATACTTGTTACCTGTTCAATTGCTTGTCAAGCGAATAAAGCGTTGGCTATTTAACAATAACTATGCTAGTATAGAATCCCTTATTACAGGCTCCGCGATAATCTCATTTCCCGACATAATGGTATCGGTTTTTGTCTCTCTAGAATAAACTAAAATGTTTTGTAACCTAGCGCTTTTTTTTTTTCGTTATATTTTTATTGTTTCTTTTTGTACTAACATTTTTAGTTTCTATTTGTCTTAAGGCCTAGGAGGCAGTCATTGCTTGCAAATAATTTACTTATTTCCTTTATATTATTCTACTATTTGTGCAATATATTCAAGTGTTTTACTATACAATACTACTAGTATTTACAATACTCTATAAATACAGAATGTCATCTGATAAACAAATTAAATAAAAATCAATAAAAATATATCGCTGAAAAGTAGAACCAATTTTTGCACCATTTCGGCAAAAGCAAGATTGTTTCGCTCGATATTTCAGAAGTAGTTGACGGAGTTTGGCATTAGGTTCTTTTGTCGAAAATGCGCGCTTATGCAATCGATGAGTCTCTCCTGGATTAGAAATTAGCTTTCGGAGCATTCAATTCAAATTGTTTTGCACGATTTTAAGTCTGATATTTACCAAATAAGCCCGGGTGTTCCCCAGGGCTCTGTTCTATCACCGACACTCTTCCTCATTTTTATAAATGATCTCTACTTCCAATCCAATACACTCCTTCGCCGATGACAGTACTGATAACTTTTCATATTCGTTCAAAGATTTACGTCCCTGCTCTTCGGCCGTAGAACTGGAACGACAGTGTATGTTAATCATATATAATTTCGACCTTGACAAAATAATTAAATGGAGTATAAGCAATAGAGTGAAATATAATGCTACCAAAAGGCTGTCTACTGTCACTCAAGTTAACCATCAATAAACAGCCATTATCCTTGAGTGGCGCTTGTTTCGATGAACCTGAAAGACTTTCCATCGTTGGTATGTGTGTTAATAGAAATTTTGGTTGGAATGACCACATATACAAGGTCGCTAAGAACGCTGCAAAATGTCTAGGTATCCTCAAACGATGTCAGAAATATTTCACCTCCTCAATTTGCAAGGCCTACATCCGCCCCAAGCTTGAGTACAACGCTCATATGTGCTCCTAAGACCTCCCTGCCCCTGCTAGATAGAATAGAAAGCGAGCGATAAAACTCATAGGAGACAAAAATATTACGAAGTCGGTCGACTCACTCGAACATCTCTGTTTTATCGTTATTTTAACAAACAGTGCTCATGGAAGCTAGCCAATTGCATTCCTCCCCTTCAAGAATTTAACCGCAATACAAGTTTCTCCCGGAATGTTCAGCAATTCACCCTTACTCGTAAGTCGGTCTTTGGACGCAGAGTCTGGACTGCTTGACATTTAAGGGTAATCGTAACCCCTTGTGCAAAAGCTTGGTAGCTTGGTCACGTAGGTTATAATAATGGGGAAGTGGACGGATGAGAGCTCAATAAATAAAGTGATTTTATATTTCTCTAAGAAATTATTTATTTATTCATTAATATTAATTTTTCCCTATCAAAGTAATCCTCCGTAAAGAGAGCGCCGTGGCGCAGTGGGTAGTGTGTCGGCCGCTGACGCGTGAGGAGCGAGTTCGGATCCCGATAACGCCTTTCATCGGCGGGGTACTGGCGAAACCCCCAACTTGCCTTGAAAAGCTTTTCGGCTCTCGTCGTTCGGAATCGGCATTAAGCTTTAAGTTACGTTCACTTATGTGAAAAAAAAACAAATGGCAGACAACATGAGTGCATAAAATGAAGCTCTTCATGAGCTGAAACGCCATCTAAGGTATCTGTCTGGCAGTCCAATGGACCAGCATTTGTGTATGAATACTCCATATCTTCCGCAGATATAATATAACACACTTACGCCAGCACTATTTTCAATCCCCCACTTATCTCAGATATGCGCTTTTCGGTATAGCCTTAAGCTCTTCCGGCGATACGGTCTCTATCTCCTCAGTTGTAGCAAACCTCCGAAAAAAGTTCCACCGTTTCCGGTGTTTTGGGCCAAAAATAATTTTTTTTTGCTTCACGCAAACGGTGCATAATTTTTAGGTAATATTCCTAATTGGCCGTATGACCTTTCGGCAAGAACTCATGATAAGCCACACCATTGTAGTCGAAGAAAACGGTGAAGAAAATGTTCATATTTGACCAAACTTTGCGTGCCTATTTTTGGTCCGGGCTCTTCTCGTTGCTTCCATTGAGATTATTGGTCTTTGGTTTCGACGTCTGGCATGTTCAGCAAATCTGGATGTCCGTTCAAATCATTCAGCATCTCCTGAGCGATACTCTTGAGATGGTTCTTTTGGTCAAAATTTGGCACTTTCAAAGAAACTTCATTGACACATGTTTCACGCCCAAAATATGTGAACAAATTTCATAGCATGAGCCAACTGACATGCCAATGTTCTCAGCAAACACGTCTAACCTTTATGTCTGTGAAACACAAACTCAATATCCAAGACAGCTGACGATTTCACTATAATAAAAACAAAAGACAATCAAATTTAGTAAGCTCGCTAAATTCTAAAGGTCACCTTATTTTTTGAACAACCATCATATTTACTTATTCTTATTCTTATTCTGAACATCTTTTGAGGCGATTTACGAATCAACCCAACTTGTGGTTTCTTCGAGCTACTTGACGCCTTTAGACTATTTTTACAAAGACACGTAAAATTGTTCATTTATGCTGATAATATAGTCGTAATTGACATTTACACAAAATAGCCCTTAGAAAAGATGGCAAGTACAGGTTTATTGATTTAAATAAAAATTGTTATATTTTCGTACGTTCTTTGTGTATTTTTTTAAAAATAAAAAACCAGACTCTTAAAATATCACATTGTCTTATTTGTAGTAATAATGAATCCATTATTTTTGCATGAAATTTAAAGCTTTTTTTAAGCATCGTCCGAATGATCCGATTCAGATCAAGTAAATGCGTTTTTGTCTATAACTTGTTGCCATTTGAAAGGTCATTCCATTACGCCTTTAACGTAGAAGTCCTCATCCCTATTAGCAAAAAAAACTCTTATAGTCGTTTTTCACAAACCTCTTTTATAGCAAATTGTTTTCACCAACAAAATTGTTCGCCATGGACACGTATACAATAGTTCCGGACTAAACATTGGATGCATAAAAACCTCAAAACGATCGACTATCGATATTGAAGCTCGATTGCATAATTCAGACGGTCCAAAGTAAAAGTTTGGCCTAGAAGAGCAGCTGATAGTAGATGATTCCCTAACGATTTCGCCAAACATACAAATCCAATCCTGCTTGGTTGTCATAAGTGATAAGTGATCCACTTTTCATCACCAGCCACCATCAGCTTCAGAAATAGGTCCGTTGATTTGCGATTAACTTATGGGAGTTTAGTTCATGAGATTTTTTCTCATGTTTATTTCTTTATTTATGATAGTTGTCGTCTTCCATAATTGTTAAATATCTCAGGTATTTCCAGTAGTTGTTGCGCCCGCCTTCTGGTATTTTGAGTGTGACGTACGAGTATAAGTTGTTGAAAACGTATGTCCTCGTAGTATTCCAGAACAGCTGTCATCTTGATTATACCCTGAATATCTAAAAATTGTAATCGAGTATCGTTATTGTATATAATTTTAATAAGGCATCTTTGGAGACTATGAATTTTATCTAGATGAGTCTTGGACGCGTATCTAATTCGGGATTCAGCCAATGAAGAGTAAACCTGCCTTTGGACATCTGTAGTAGTATACTTTTTTAAAAAAAAACCATTGCGAAAACTGCGCCATGTAAAACGTTCATCTATGATTCTTCCCAGGTATTTAACCGATCTAACGACTTCAATTGATGGGCTTCTTCCTGTGATCGGGCAGCTTTGGTTTTGATGGAAAATATTAATTGCGGCTGTTGTTTAATTGGGTTTTCGAATATGCATGATTTTTGTCTTTCCCGAAGCGTGGCACCATCTTGACAATTTATCGAACTCATGTTGCATTCTTTCAATCGCTGTTTGCAAATTTTGGTGTCTGACCGCGATGACAATGTCGTCTGCGTATGCAAATGCAGTCGATAATTTGAAAATTTGAAGACACGCAGGAGATCATTGGTGAAAAGAATAAATAAAATTGGACCAAGTTTGGAACCTTGTGGTACACTGTAGTTGCACTGCTTTACTTCACTTGTTGTCTTTCCTATTTTCACTCTAAATGTTCTTTCAGACAAATAGCTCTTCAGCCAATGTGCTACCTTACCTCTAATTCCGATTCGGAAAAGACATTTAAGCTTGTTGTGTGCAATTGTATCAAAGACCTTACCAAAATCCACGTACATAGCTAACACGTGCTGGTTTTTATTCAGTCTATTATTGATTATATTTGACATATCCGCCAGAAGTCTTCCAGTACTCATTCCTTTTTGAAAAGGATATTGGTTTGCCCGTAGAACATTGTTCCTGTTTATGAAATTTCCTCCATGCACAATTGATAATATTGATATAGGCCTATAGTTAACAATTTCTGTTTCTGTTCTTTATATATAGGTCGTACAATGCTTTCAATGCTTTTGGTGACCTCCCTGATCAAACGTTTTGTTAATTATCGCTTGCACAATTGGTGTCAAAGTTAAGGCATTACATTTCAAATCTATAGGTCGTTGCGTTGACTTGTGTAAAAAATAGCTTCTTTTTGTATTCACCTCTATGAAATGGTTCTATCTAGTGTACATCTGATAGGAAGTATACAACACGAGAGGCAGACTGCTAATCTGCCATCTCTTGAAAAAATTATGGATTTCTTTTTAATACACCTAATATTTGCGGGTGTAGTCTCCTGAAATTCCCATTCTGATTTTACTTTGCGGAAAATTCTCTCTCAAAACTCTTTTTTTTCCTTGATGATGAAAGAAACAAGAATAAGGAAGAGATCGACTCACTGCTTGAATCGGGAGTTTTCGAAAGTAATTATCTTTAGACGTATAGCCAAAAAATTGGTCGATATTGTTGGTAGCAGTTTCCCATTTGTATAGTATAATAATGTTCCAGCCGCTGTCTTTAAAGTGACTACTTTTACACATCCATCCTTGCCAGGATGTAAATCAAGGACGCGTCCCATCAGCCATTTGCTAGGGGGTAGATTGCCTTCCTTCACTAGAACGAGGTAATTTGTCTTGATGTTTTGTTGTACGTGTTGCCAATTCGGGCGATTTTGCAATAATGTTAATAATGTTCCATACTCCAACGCCTCCAGTAGCCTTGGACTTTAGCTTGAATTGATTTCCATAGTCCGAACCGATTGGTTGAAATATCCGAGGATGGTTCAGGAATTGTTGAATATGGTCTTCCTAAAAGAAAGTGTGCCGGTGTTAATACATCAAGATCTCTGTCTGACGCAGCATATAAAGGTCTCGAATTGAGAATTGCCTCAATTTGTGTCAGAAGAGTATAAAATTTCTCAAAACAAAGCCTATCTTCTCCGATTACTCTTCGTAGGTGATGTTTGACAGATTTTACACCTGCCTCCCACAAACCGCCAAAATGAGGTGCTGAGGGGGGGTTAAAATGCCATGTTATATCATCGCGAGCGAGTGTTTCTTCGACCCATGAGTTATGATGCTCCGAAAGGACGAGCTTATGCATTTCCGACAATGCGCGTGCTCCTCTTCGAAAGTTTGTTCCATTGTGCGAGTACATGTTTGAGGGTTTCCCACGACGGGCTGCAAATCATATAATCATATAAACAGAGAGATATCTCCCTTTGTGATATGTGACTTCCTTCCAATTCTAAGTTTAAGTGCAACTGGACCGGCATAATCAACTCCGCAATGTGAGAATGTATGACACTGCCGAATCCTTTGAGGCGGTAGATTCCCCATTTGTTGGTTAACGGTAGCATTTCTTTGTTTAAGGCACGATATACATTCATATGAGATCTTCTGCAGCAAGTTTCTACAGCCTAGAATCCAGTATTCCTGACGAATGAATGCGAATAAAGTTGATACTCCTGAATGTAGGAGTTTCCGATGTGCGTCGATTAGAAGAAGCCTTGTAATGCGGTGCTCCTTGGGGATTATAATGGGATGTTTTGCGTCGAAGTTAATGTTCGCCTCCTCGATCCGACCGCCAACACGAAGTATTTTGTTTTCATCTACAAATGGATTAAGACTTGAAAGCTTGCAATATTTGGGAAAATTACCAAATTTATTGAAATGTTGTAGAGATTCGCCGAAATGTATTTTTTGTAGCTATCTAATCAACTTGAACTTTGCGAATTTCTTGAGCTTTTAAATGAGAAGCAAATGTATGAGTTAGCTTTCAACAGTTAGAAATAAAATGAAACATAAAGGCTGTGCTGCGGATTAACTGTGCCCAAGATGAGAAGACAGTCGAGAGGTATTCGAAAGGATTATCCGAAATAACGACCTTTAAAACTTGCCCTGCGTGTTTCCTTTCTTCTTTAACACAATCGGGATCTTCATCAAGTTCGCTTGCTATTGGCCAATTTACAAAATCCTCTACGAGTCAATCTGGGCCATGCCACCAAAGAGGATGTTCAAATAGTTTTGATGGTGTTATTCCGCGGGAAGCACAATCAGCTGGATTATATTCCGATCTTACGTCAAACCAACGATTCCTTGGAATCGTATCCAGAATTTCTGAAGTACGGTTTCCCACGAAAACATCCTAGCGGCAGCAAGGTGACGATAACCAAGATAAAACAACGCTCGAATCACTCTAGGCATACACATTAGTGAATTTGATTTGAAAGGATTCTTGCAGCAACAATTTGAGTTTTCAATTTTCCATTCGGGAGGCGGCAACGCGAATAAATTACAGCCGCATATGCCGCTTCCGATGCGTTCGAAAAACCGTGGAGTTCAAAGGAGTCTCCAGACTAACCAATTGCCCTTGGGATAGCGAGTTGAGTGAGAATGGTCAGTTCTTGGCGGTATTGAATCCATCTCCTAGAAATTGTCTGGGATTTCATCATCCCATTCTAGTTTGCGGTGCCAGAGATCCTGAAATATGATTTTGAAGAAAATTACTGATAGCCTGAGGAAACCAAGTGGATCAAAAATTCTTGCATATCTCGCAATATTTGACGTTTTGTTATACTCGTACATGTGTTAACATTAAGTTTAAAACGGAAACTAAAAATATCCTCTCTTGAGTTCCAATAGAGCCCTAATACCTTACTCCAAGGTTCGCCATTGATTTAAAATCGACTTGATCTTCTGTATGATTCGGTAACAGCTCCAGGCAGTTGCTTTGCCACTTGCTAAACCTGAACCCTCCTCTAGAAAGAAGTTTTATTAATGACTCCCGTTTTCTTACTGCGTGTTCCAATGTATCAGCTCCTGTCGCAACGTCGTCCACGTACAAATCGTTGTCGATAATTTCTGCTGCACTAGGAAACTCATTCCTATAATCATGTGCGAGTTGCTCCAAGACTCGAATCGATTAAAACGGTGCGCACGATGTTCCATACGTCACAGTACATAGCTCATAGTGTTCAATATGTTCGGATAGCGACCGCCGCCAAACTATGAGGAGAAAAACATCTGCTGTAAAGACGAATTCATATTTTCGAAATCTTAAACTCACCGAGAACATTTGAATAGCTGGTCCTACCGTCAAACCTTCATTTAAAGCTCTTCCATTGTTGTTCTTGAAAGATCCGTCGAAAACAACACGATTTTTTGTCGGAGGACTGTCTTGTTTAAAAACCGCGTGGTGCGGCAAGTAAAAGACGTTTTCCTTTTCGATATCCTGTTCTCCAAGTTTGTGCATGTGCTCCAGCGATAAATATTCTTCAAGAAATTGAGTATGGCCTAAACGAAGATCCTTGTTCCTTTGAAATTGTTTCTCCATAGACTCCAGACGTTAAACTGTACCCTCCAAGATACCGGAAAATCGAGGTGATCGAGGTTAAACGGCAGATCTACTATATACATATTTCCCATCCTATCTTCTTTTCTTCTTTGGTGTAAAATGATTTTGGGTTTACCTTCTCAATAGTCCAAAAGGCCTTTGGCATAGAATCGACGTCCAAAATACATACTATGGTGTGTTTGAATAATTGATTCATTCTCCTTGGCAAGTAACTGTCCTGCTAAGATCCATCCGAATGATGTTTTTTGCGCGATCGGATATCCTTCCCTATCATACTGAAATTCGCCATGTAGAATTTTCCATACCTTGTCCGCTCCTAACAGTATATCAACTGAAGATGATTTATTAAACGAAGTATCTGCTAAGTTTAATTTGCTCAGGTGGTTCCAATTATTGATATCGAAAGAAAAAGTTGGCAAATTTGCGATGACTTGAGGCAATACATACGCATCAACTGAGATATGTTAACTATTGACGAGAGACGAGAGAAGAAGCGCATCGAAACTATTCCTTTAGATTTGCCTGCGCTCATAGTACCTATACCATTTATCAGCAGTCCTGCTTTCCTACGTTGTAAACCTAATCGCTGAACACAGGATTCCGAAACAAACGACACTTGAGAACCTGAATCCAGTAGAAACCGCACTTGTTGATAATTGCCCCTACTATCTATAACATTTCCAACAGCGGTAGGTTATACGAGGGTGGTCCGATAAGTACTTAGCCTCACCGCCAGATGGCGCCAGTGTCGCAAGAGCTCACTATCGTGTAGTACATTCTAGTAGACGGCTACTGTCGAAATTTCAGCCGGATCGGACTCGAAGTTTTGTTTTGACCGCGTGTGGAAGCGGGAGTGTCCGTGGATTTTAGAAAAATGGAAAAAGAGCAATATCGGTCGGTGATTCGATTCTTGTTTTTGGAAGGGAAATCGCGCAGCGAAATCAAAGAGCGTTTGGCTGCTGTGCACGGTGACTCTTCTCCTTCGATGGCGACCATCAAAAAGTGGTTTAACGAGTTTCAACGGGGTCGCACGTCGGTTTTTGATGAGCCACGTCCAGGTGCCCCGAAAACGGCTACCACGGAGGATAACGCGACGAAAATCAACGATCTCGTTTTGGCAGACGGCCGATTGAAGGTGCGCGAGATAGCTGAGACAGTAGGCATTTCAAAAGATCGCGTGGGTCATGTCCTGCATGAAATTTTGGTCATGAGAAAGCTGTCGGCGCGATGGGTGCCGCGTTTGCTCACTCCGGACAACAAGCGTTTAAGCGCAATCCGAAGGAGTTTCTGCGTCGTTTCGTGACAGTCGTCGAAATATGGATCCACTGGTACACACCAGAGACCAAGGAACAGTCGAAACAGTTGACTTCACCCGGCGAACGTGCTCCGAAGAAGGCGAAGACTGTCCCATCAGCCTTAAAGGTGATGGCCACCGTTTTCTGGGATTCACAAGGTATGATCCACATCGACTATCTGGAGAAGGGCAAAACGGTCACAGAGCTGTACTATGCCAAATTATTGGGCCGATTCGATGCCGAATTAAAGAAAAAACGGCCACACTTGGCGGAGAAAAAAGTGCTCTTTCATCATGACAATGCACCGCCTCACACCTCCACCCTTGCCCCGGCCAAATTGGTCGAATTGGGCTGCGAACTGCTGCCCCATCCACCGTATTCTCCAGAATTGGCCCCGTGCGACCCTCTTTCGAATGAGGAGGTCATCGCCGCCACGGAGGCCTACTCGAAACCTCGAGAAAACGTATTTTTCAGACGGGTTAAAGATGTTGGAGCATCGCTGGGTCAAGTGTATCGAACTAAAAGGAAACTATATTGAAAAATAAATCGCCATTTCTCCAAATTTTTTTATTTTCTTTTGTAGGGTAAGTACTTATCAGACCAACCTCGTAGAGTTTGTCGTAAGCGATATGCGTTACTTAACGAATGATTAGTTACGATGTTTTGGAACTGCGAAGGTTTACGAATATCATGTTGAGGTTCGATAACGATTCGCGAAGAATTAGTAGATAGTAAATTAGTCGATTGTGCAGTAGAAGAACCGGAGTTAGTCGTATCCAAATGAACTAAACTGTGATGTCGAGTGTTGCAAGTCCGACAATGTATTTTAGATTGACATCGAGCTGATGGATGGCCACTATGCAGACAGTTAAAGCACAATTTGTTTAATTTGACGAAGTCTCTTCTGGCCTGAATGCTAAGGCTTGAAAACTCGCTACATTGATATAAATTACTGATTCTAAACATTAAGGGCAACTGGAAAAATATGAAACGTGATGGGTTCTTACGACGGAAGCTTTAGCCCTGGGTTCTCGAAAATTAACCCTGCATGCTTCCAAAGCTTCACAACGACGTTCTAGGAAAGTGAGAAATTTGTCAATAATTGGATATTCTTCATCGACGTTATACTCCGACCATGCTTGTCGTTTTTCTGCATCCACTTTATTGATTAAGATATAAGTTAACCAAGGGTCTTTATCTAACGAGTTTATAGAATTCAAACCCCTGACTACTTCATCAGCTCCATCAGATATTTTGCGCAATATGGAAACATTTGAAATATTTATGGATGGCAAATCCAAAAAATATTTTATAAAATTATTAATAACATACCTAGGTCTGTCATACCGCCTTTCTAAACGATCCCACGCCGCAGAATATGTAGCATCACATATAGGAATGTGGCTTAGCAATGTCAGGGCGTCTCCCCGAAGATGTGATATAAGCAGATGAAACTTTTGCGTTGGAGATAAAGCCTTCCTATTATGCACAGAACCTACGTACACATATATCTCGAAATGCGGGCCAGTCGCGGTAGCTTCCTGAAAATTTCTATTCGAATTGTTGGCAGGGTTGTATCTTGATTGGACGACGACGCTACGATTGAATTATTAAAACGTTCTATTAGGAGAGCTTGTTGAATAAATTTATCCACTATTTCATTTTGTTGTTTAGCTAGTTGGGCTATATTCTGGTCCGATTGCCTAACAGATGAATGTTTTTTTATAGCAACAAGCAAAAGTGACTTGACCGTGAAGTATTTTGATTCGAATTCCTCGAACTCTGGATCAGGATCAGCATAACCTTCTTGGTCAGCAAACTCATACAGAGCATCTTGAGAGGCCTTAAAATCATTCAAAATTTCAATTATTTTTTCCTTACGTACCTTACGTACGAATCTGGGTCGAAGGACCAAAAAATGTGTGATAACACACCGAGGAAGTCGAAACTAAAATCCAACAATGAATTCCAACGAAGTATTGCCAACGAAAATTGAATTAAACAAGACGAGTGCTTTTGTTCCGACTCCTTTGCTGGTTCAAAACGAAGTGCCGACTAATTTATCAATTATTTGAAAAAGTGTACAAAATGAGAAAAAAGAGAAACTTTAAAAGCACTCGTGATTATCACCCGTTCCTGTCCAAGATTATGCTGGTGAAGAATAAATGATTTTTGATCGAGCGGAGCGTAGCGGAGCGAGAGCAATCACCCACTTTTTGGCTCACTATATTTGGGGAATATAGTGCTCCGAAAACGATTTCGGACTAATCTTGTACGCACTAAATGTAGATATCGGCTATAACCACGCATGAGTGCAGCATGTCATTCGATAGATCTAGGTCTGTAGATGAGCCATAAATTATCAAATGAAATTGTTTGATTGAAAAATAGTGAGAAATAACGAAGTAAAGTTTAGAAAAGTGGCATGCGGAGCGAGAGCAAGGTTGATAAAACAACAAATTTGCTCGCTCGATCAAAAATTTTCAGTAGCGGAGTTAAGCCCGCGCATACTGATCTGCCTAGTATTGTATTTGATTTGATTGGAAACGGGGGCTTCTTTGAGAGAGAGATAATGGAACTAGTTTCCAAATGGCAATAAATTATGAAACAAATCGGAGTATATTTGACCTAAATCGCATTATTCTGACTATTCTAAATAAAGCCTTAAATTTCATGCAAAAATAATGGATTTGTTTTTATCTTTCATTAAACCTATTCTAGTGTTTTCGGCTTATGTCGAAAACCTCTTGCTTTTAGAGAGAGTTTTAAGGCAAATGGAATTTAGTACGAGGAGAATGATGATGGAAGAACGGATAGAGACAGGGCAACGGTTCGACACAGTTGTCAATCGTAAGTTTCATCAACGCCTGTTACTCAATTTCCAAGGAAAACGAGGATCAAACGCCGACAATAATCAATTAACCAACGTTTCACTTTGTTTTTTGTTCCTGAACGTCCAGAGATTATTGAGAAATTAGTTTCGCTTCTCATGAGCTGTTACCTCAGCGATGTATGCTCCCTCACTTCTTGTACTCGGTAAAACGGCCTAGAAAAGGTCTCTGTCTATGAATTTTTCTGTAAAAGTAAAAGTTAAATCCATGTAATAAATATTTATTCAAAAATGCTAAATGATGTCTTCAATCAGCAATTCCAATTTACTAATTGCAACTTTACACATTTACATAAAGTATTTGACACATTTGCATTAATATGTCAAGCTCATATCACGGTATTGCATATCAATTGTAAAATAGAAATCTTGCAATCATGTCTGTGCTACATACCTATTCGACAAGTCGCTCAAACTTCCAGTCACGTTTACAGTATAAAGTGTGCAAACATCACACCGTGCTCGTTGAACTTTTTTTTTCCCTGAAGATACCATTTCTATTTCACTTTTTTTTCGGTTTTAGTGACATGCGACTGTTGCACGTTACCAGTCGTAGTGAATGTGAACGGCCCGACTTTGTTGCAACATTTTTAGTTAATGGGTTACGAGTGTACATAATCGCATGTAACCTCGTAAGTAATTGGAAGAGATGAGTACCTTAATCGCCGTTTTGGCTCATAGCTATACTCAGATTAACCTAATTGGCATGCAATGAATGAAGATGGAAGCAATGATTAGCAACGTTGGTTACGTTGTGCTCGGTAGGTTAAAGATAGTTTTTCAGCGGTATGTCCGACCTTAATTGCTTTTTATCCCCCAAAACCATTACTACAAAAAGCACGAAATGATGAATGAGCAAAGAGCACCACTGGTGAAGGTCAATTTGCATATTATCGCTTTGTTTATCTTGAAAATGTGGTTTCGAAGCTTTTTTAAATCTGAGAATTTGTGCATACTCGTCAAATATTAACTTCCTATTTGGAAGCTATTGTAATGAGTATGATTTTTCAAACTAAAAATTATGACGTACGTTTAAGTCTCAAGGTCCAAAGAATTTGAATCTTTCGCTTTAATGCGGGAGCGTGGAAGCTTTTCGTGAGCTTTTTTCCTCTCCCATATATCGAGAACAAATATTGATATCTGCTCCGGAATAATTTCATTCGACGCAATTGCGGCGTAATTACGCCAAATAAGTTTTAAAAAAATTGAATTCATTTTTGGCTCACGATGAATGCTGTTCTATCTACGGCTACGATGGCCGAGACGCCTATTTTGATAATGACAATTGCTAGAAAATTGGAGCTGGTGGTAATGAGTGCTTGTAGAGAGTAAATCAGTAAGGGTCAGAGAGTGTCACATGTTGAAATGAAAATTTGTCGTCTTCTAATATGTATATGGAACTAGACGTACATGCTGATCAAAAATTAGATCAGACACGTCTCATGGTAAGTTTGGGCATCATCAGCTCATAATTCTATTTGTGTTTAACCGTCAAAAAAAAGGATTTCCTGCACCGTATTTTGATTAGCCTCTAAAATTGGTTCCATTAATCCAAAGCGAAAGAAATCGTGGGGCACCACAGTCGTAGATCATCATGGATGATCAAGCCAACTTCCATGAGTGTAGGCCCTTGTTGGGTATTTTTTGAGATCAGATTTTGTTGCATTTGAGCCGAGCAAAGTGATTTTGCTTTTGAGTTTTGCTTTGTCGGTTAATCTTCTTAAGACTGATGCCGTTCTCTTCACGAGAAGTAGAAAAAACTACTGTCATTACTTAGCTAGTGCTAAAAGGCATTCCCATCCCGATATCCAAGGAAGCTAAGTACCTCGGAGTCACCTTAGATAGCAAACTTCTTTGGTCGAAGCATGTTGAGTCCAAAACCACCAAAGCGTGTCAGCTTCTTGGCAATGGTGCCTTTGGCAAAACATGAGGCTTATCGCCGAAAAACGTCCTCTGGATAGGATAGAAGGGGCTCAGATGAGAGTTTCTCAGGACCTGAACCCGCCTTAGGTCTACCTGCTTCCACGGTCAAATCTGACATCAACCACTGGGTTTTAATGCACACAGCCGTAGATGGAGGGAATATGCAGGATGCAAGATGACTAAGTCCACAACATTCTTCTTATCCCTAAGGAGAAATTATTGCAGAGGGCTTGCGGGCGTCATTACGGGCCGTTAAGCTTTTGCTAAGCATTTCTACGTGCTTGGCATCAGTGAGACGCCTACCGGTGCTCCATATTAGGATGAGACAGCAGAACACTTTGTCTGCGACTGTCCCGCTTTCGCTCGTCCACGGTGGCGCACACGTGGGGCGAACGTGGTGTGTGCCGAATCTCTTAGCTCTACATGAATGAAGCCCTGCTCACTTTCCTCCGGACAACGGCGAAAATATAATAAAGAAAGGTGTCTGTCTGGCAGAATTAATAACCCTGTCGGACGATGCTATAATTTTTGCAAATGGTGTCGTAGGTAATCATTTCTGACATTTGTGAACTAGACAGCAGCAGCATACAAACAGATAACTAATGGAGCGCTATACTCCGCATGGGCCTGGAATAATTGTGTCGAAGAGACCAGTAGCACATGTTCCCATACAAAGTGCAAACAGTGCATCAGTTAATGCCTACTGCTCGTCGTCAATCGCGTGTGAATTATTGTCAAACCGTCCTTAATCTCAACAACGAAGAGTGTCGAAAATCATCATGAGCGACGAGGCGCATTTCCACTTACTCGAATAAGAAAAATGTTCGTTTCTGGGGTACTGAAAATTCGCGTTTGATGCACGAAGAGCCATTACATCCACTCAGAGCCACTGTTTGGTGCGACATTCACGCGGGAGGAGTAATTGGGCCGTATTTTTTTGAGGAAGCCATCGGCAATACTGGCGAACGCTATATACATACCTATATCCAAGATAAACGACTTCTTACTGCCGGAATTGGATGAGCGGGGCTTGGAGAATATGTGGATTCAGGGTCTACTTCTGATTTTTTTTTTTTTTTTTTATTGGTGGAGGCTTCTGCTATCTGTTGGAGCACTCAGACACAAACACTGGTCCATTGTACTGCCAGACAGACACCGTAGATGGCGTTAGCCAAGCTTCTTTTTATTCACTTATGTTGTGTGCCAAATGTTTTTCCACACAAGTGAACGAAACCTAAAGCTTAATGCCGATTCCGAACGGCGAGAGCCGAGAAGCTTTTTCAAGGCAAGTGTACAACGGGGGGTTTTGCCAGTACCCCGCCGAGGAGGGACGCCGCGAAATAATCATTCGATGGCGTTGGTGTTATCGGGATCCGAACTCGCTCACCTTGCGTCAGCGGCCGACACACGGCGCTCCCCTTCTGATACTATTCTTTTGATTTTTTTGACAGAGTTTTGCTAAGTTTTGTATTTCTATGAAAAGAAAAAGGTCTTTTTCGAAGTAATTTTTGAGTGATCAACTAAGACTTTGTTCTATTATCTGAGGCTTATTCAGCTACCCTATGTTCAAAAAGTTAAGGGAGGCGTAGTGCAGTATCAAATTATATATAATTACGTAGGTTATATAAGTTACTCGATTTATTCGTTGTTGTGTCGATAAACATATCTGAAGCAAGGTAGTAAGCGTGTTTTGGACGTTGCTAGTGGAAGTATTCTACCGTCAGCCGTCGAAAGGATTACATGCGGCAGGACGGGGTCGGTGATTATCTGATAAGAAATTCTTACTTTACACTGCCAAGCCTCTAAACTACGAATATGTCATTTTTAGAGAGATATCCGTGTGTTTATCTTCTGTTTTGATTATTTTTTTTATTTAAACGTCAAAATGGTGTGAAATGTTTATAGATAAAGATCTACTGAATTCTTTCCCGTACTTAGAGGAATTGCTGTTTGCACCTAGTCCTGCCATAAGTTTTGTTAACCAATTTCCAGCGCTTATCGTTCAAAACTTTGTTCGGAAATAGAACCGTTAATGTTTTTTTCTCAGAACACATGCACTGATCAGTGAAGAATACTAGTCAGTTTGGTTTCAGTTTGTGAACTATTAACATGGAGTGGGGCGTAAAAGAAATCGAGTCACGGTTAGCGTTGCATAAGTGCGGACGCGGACAATGGCCATGAAAACATTCTGTTTATGGACGAGAAAATTTTTACCGTGGAAGAAGTTTTCAACAAACAAAATGACAAGATTGAAATGACAAGAAGCGAAAAAAGTTGTTCCAAGGGTTCAACGTGGCTGTCATCCTGTTTCCGTAATGGTTTGGTGGGGGGTCTCTCACCTTGGTGTCACATCCCTCCATTTCTGTGAAAAGGGTGTAAAAACTGGTGCAAAGGCTTACTAAGAAGATGTGCTAGAGGGTGTTGTGAAAGGTTTGACCAATACTCTTTTCAATGGACACAGATGGATCTTCCAACAGGACTCTGCTCCAACGCACAAAGCCAAAACCACGCAGGAGTGGCCCAGAGTCAATATTCCTGGCTTTATAGCAGCAGAAGATTGGCCGTCGGGGAGTCCAGATCTGAATCCACTGGATTATGGTTTGTGGTCAGAATTGGAGAACATTTCCTGCAAGACTCACCACAGAAATTTGGAAGGCCTTAAAACAGCATTAATCAGAGCAGCGTCCACGATCTCCAGTGTGAAAAATGTTTACCATGGAAATCGTACGTGCCGCTATACATAGCCTAATGACCACACTGCTTAACTATTTTAGTTTTATTCGACTCTTGATCGCGTGATGAAAAGCAGATTAATTGCACTTTACGGGAATAGACTCATTTTAAATATTTAGCTTGCTGATAGTCAATTTCAATTTAATATTATTATGACTACATTTATCTTCATTATGTTGTACGACGTCTGTTCAAAATTTAAGGTGACTTTTTATTTTTTCGAAAAAATATTTCCTTATTCCTCAATTTTGTTGCGTCAGCGCTTTTTCCATTCTTCGAAGAAAATATGCGCTTTTTGGTATGAACTTAAGCTCCATCAGCGTTATGGTCAATCATGCCAGATCTGTATTTGTTCATGGATCTTTCCAGTTTTGGGGAGAGAAGAAATTGCAGATGGCCGAGTCCGGTGAATACGGTTGCTGAGGCATGATTGTGGTATAGTTTTTGGCCAACCAATTCCGCACAAGCAACAATAAGTGGACAGTACACATTCGTACATCGTGTTACAACAGAAATTAGTTTTTTTTCCCATAAATCCGTAGGTTTTTTCCGTATTGATTCACGCAAACGACTCATAATTTCAAGGTTATATTTCTTATTTACAATTCGATCTTCCGGCAGGAACGCAGGATCACCCACGCCATTGCAATCGAAGAAAACAGTGAGAAAAAGGTTCACATTTGATCGAACTTGGCTTGCTCTTTTCAGTCTTAGCATTTCTGGTCGCTTCTATGAGATGGGATGATTCGGCCTACGTGCCGACGTCAAAACCATATACCCATGCTTCGCTACCCCTTCAGTATCGTCACTCAACAGCCCTGATGGTGCTCATGGTTTTTTTTGCTCAAAATGCAGCATTTTCGGAAAAACTTCGCTGACATGGTAAAATTCATGGTATGAGCCAACTGATGTAATGATATCCTCAGCGAATTCTCTGATAGTAATTCGACGATCCTCCATAACAATGTTTTTCACTGCTTCAAAGCTGCTTCAAAGTTTTCATATATTGTTGACGTGGTGGGGCGTTCGGGGCGGGCATCGTTATGAACATCTTCTCGGCCTTCCGTGAACAGCTTGTACCATTTGAAAAATTTGCTTTTGCTTGAAGTAGATTTGCCAAATGCCACAATTAACATTTTAAGCACGCTGAAGCACTTAATTTTATTTCTTTGATCCATTCGAAATCAAAAATCTGCCATGCCCGCCAACACGTCTAACTTTCATATTTGTGAAAAACAAACCAAATATTCGAAATGGTTAAGAATGTTATCATATGTTTGGGGTCAGCGAAAAAGAATCGAAAATATAATTTACTTAGCAGGCGAGATTCAAAAAGTCACTTTATTTTTTGAACAAACCTCGTATATTCGTGTCCTTTTTGTCCTAATTGCTGAATACAATGGTCGTGTTTTGTATATCATAAGTTACACCATTAGGTCTGCGACTTGGTCAAATACGAATACAAAATCTTTAGCTTTTAGGGGTTTGCCAATATAGCTAATAGGTACATGATCTAGTAATTGGCCGGAAAAAGTAGTTCTTGAAATAATTTCAATAAGTCGTAATAAGACCGATTCTTAAAACCTACTCCATGTTCGACCATCTGTTGTAATATGACCTGATGGGAATAGGTTTATTCGACGGAATCCGGCTTAAACATATTCCCAATTATCGATGCCACCATTGAGCGATGTAGGTCTCAGCAAGCTACTTCAAGTACTTTCAATTGACCATGGCTTTTAGTTCATTATTTTTAAGCAGGTTGATTATCCATATTTAATGATGTATTTCATCCGACACAAGTCGACAGCAGGTTGATGTGAAGTGCAACGACAGTTATAAAGGCTATTATAAAAATCATAAAATCTTGAATCTCCAAATTTTAGTTTATAGGTGTAGGTATAGGTGTAGGCTTATTTACATAGGATGCATGCCAACTATTACCTTTAATATTTTTTATAGAAAATTGCAGTTTGAAGGTCAACAATAGCTTTCTTTATTTTCTTTACAGACCGAAGACAGAAAATCAGACGATTATTTACACCTTTGTTTCGTTACTAAAACTAAGAAGAGAAAGACATCAAGCCGGTAAGTCTACATTTTTATAGCATAACAACATATAAAAAGAATCGTATAACGCTATATCTATAATATTTTACAAAATTTAGAGCTGAATCAATTTTTTACAAAAAGACTAGCTTAAAGCCTTAAATCCTACTCAGTCATTATCGCTACATTTTTTTTCTTCCTTTTATTTCAAGCTTTCAAGCTAGCAAGATCACAAATGTCAATTGTCTCCCATGTCTATTACTTTAAATTAACTTTATAGGATAGTTTCATTAGTTTTTTCGAACTGATCGGGCAGTGAGGCCAAAGATTGGCACACCCGACCGGTCCGCTCAAGTTGTCCGCAGTGTGCTTAAGTAGTTCTCCCATGTGTGCAGCAAAATGCCACTTGCTCGGCGGGCTGTTCATTGCTAACGACATTGTCGAAGAGCTGAAAGATAGAAAAATCAAAACCAATTAGTATGGGACTAGTTCATAAGTTGAAGCAATAAATTAGCACTCTCGGCTGCATTCCTAGCACCATAAGTACTGGTTGCTTGGTTATTGGTTTGGCATTTAGAACAGCCCAACGGACTGGTTTTCCAATCCAAGAAAGGTGAAGGCCACAATCGTAGCCTTGACCGCAACATTATTCACTTCGTGTAAGCGGCTTACCGAATCATATGGAGCAGATCTTTTTCCTTCTCGGAGAGCACGTATTCCGGTTTCGAGGCCATTTCGCATAGCATCTTGGGTAGGCAGGAGTCACGAATGGCGTCGGTTAATTGGGATTTAGCAAGAGCTCGTCGTTTCTTTAACGCAGCGGGAGATAAATCACTCAAGTCGGTATCTGGAAGAAAAAAAAAATTGTTGTAGTCTAAAGCAAAATACTCAATTAAACGCTACTAGCCCGAATGTAGCGAACCACAATCGGGTAGAGATAAAAATTAGCATAAACAAGTGATCGAGTGTCGATGACGAGAGCACTTGTTAAGTGAAGGCCATGAGCGCATACTTGCAATCACTTGGAACGGCAACTGAAAGTCAAAGCTGCTTCGCCTTATTCGCGTAGTGTGGGCATTAGGTTATTGACCATTGCTCCTACGGACCTCGTCAAGTTCAAATGAATGAAAGCGTGTCTGAGAATCGACTGGCTTTTTTGGATATTTTGCGGATTGCTACCATGACCTGTGCAACCCGACCGTTGATAATTGCTGTCAGATTAAATTGGCAAGCAAAAGAGAGCTTGAAGGTGATGAATACTACTTAAGAGCATATTTGTTTTGAGTGCATGCCGAATTATGTTAATTGACCGTAATTTCCTAAATCTGGAACGACTCATGACGATTCAATCAATTTGGAAGAATATACCGAACCTAATATGTGTATGCCCGGAATTGAGAAGACTTCATCTGGATGGCATCGTTTTAAAAAAGGATGCCAAAGTATGTATAAGTATTTATTCAAATTAGTATGAATTAAACTGGAAAAGGACTTCAGGGGACATGGCCAACAGCTAATGTGTTTTTATTAAATATACACTTGTTGTAGGACTATTGGCCCAAACCTTACTCTTCAATCAACCCCATGAAAAGATGTCTAAACAACCTCTCCAACCGAAATACGTGATTCAGTCTTCAAACATCGTATGTAGTAACTTGACTGAAGGTTTGTGTGGGCGGCAGCGATTGAATTCATACCTAGTTCGATCACACCTAATTTATTCAATTTTGGAAAAACAAAATAGTCGGTGAACATTCTGCGGCAACGCTTTTTATTCATTATAAATGCCTCTCCAACCTTATCATCGAAAAGCTACAAGCTAGTGAAGCCTAGTGATCCGCACCAAACAGTGAATTTTTTTGGGATGTATTGGATTTATATGAATCTCATGAATCTTCCGGTCGCTAGATATGACAATTTTGCATTCCATCCGAAACGTTATTCATCAGAAAATAAATTTAATGACAAATTGCCATGGAGATTCAGCATCCATTTAAGGAATCGACGACTACGGATAAGGCTTTAATTGCTTTGTTTATTTTGGAGTTTATAGGTGTTTAAATGAAGATTGACTTTTAAAATTCTCCGTAAAGTGCAATAAATATGATTCAATTGTTGCCTTTTGTGACTAATTGAGGTATTGTAGCTAGCTTCGAATACTACGGTCAAAGCTATGATGTTTTAGCGTGTACGTGCGGTTCAAGTATATTGATATAGAGTTTGACCCCATTCCGAACCAGTCTTTTCGAAGTGTATCTACCACAGATTGCCCATGTTCGTTATAAGTTTTGTGACAACGCTAATATAACAGAGCAAACATTAATTAATAATTATTATTCTTGGACATTTTTATTCTGAAAGTTTTATTGCTGCACTTTATCGGACGGGTCTCTACAAGTTTCAATGACAAAAGTGTGTTTATATGTAGTAAGCGACCCCGCGACTAAAATTTCCAAAGACTATGATTGATCGCTTAATCAATCTCATTGAATTCAATACGTATCAGTAATTGTTAGCCAACACCTACACCATCTGTTGGTTTACCTTGTATTTGTATAGCTTTGAATCTACACGCGAGACAATCAAAATTAAGACCAAATAAGAAGGTAAAGTTCGAATCGTACTGACCAGTTATCATGGTTAATATAGTTACGACATAAATTCGGCTTCAATAAATACTCGGTCGGAGGAAAAAAGACAACATTAAAAAGATTTCTTGAATGTTATTAGTATACCTGAACCGCTTACTTCCTAAGCCTAATAAATATGAAAAAAGAACCTACCGTTCTTTGAGAAACAAACGGAACAAGCTTTGGACAATTTTCCTTCGTACTCAATCTCCAAATGGCTTCTCTAACTATCTTGGCACTTACCTGCATCTTATAGAGTTTTATAACTCTCTTTATCAACACTACTTAGTCGAGTACCAGCCTTATAAATTATCCCAGGTCCACCTTTCAGTTTGTTAACTGTAAAAGATAATCTGGTGACTACCCAAAATGTCTCTCCTTCAATGATGAAAGTTTCAATAATCCTCATACCATCACCAGCCTTTTTCAATCAATCTTTAACCCATGATTCCTTTGCACCCGATCCTACTTATTTCTACTATTTATCAAACTTCGCCTTTGGACCATTTCTCCCTCGTAGTGTCAACCCCGATATCATCGAAAAAAGATTAAAATAACTTAATGATGAATTCACTCCTGGCCCCGACGGCCTCCCTGTCATATCTCCAACAAAATGTTCCTCCTCCCTTCTATCCCATCCCTTTCTCAAGGTGAATTCCCCCGGATATGGAAAACCTCTTTTGTAATACCTTTACACAAAAAGGGTCTGAAGACGTTAACAACTACCGTCCCATTGATAAACTGTTACAAATACCCAAAATCTTCGAAAGTATTTTGTATGATAATTTATACAACACGGCTTCCTCAAAGGTAGATCTACAACCACGAACCTTATTCGATTCGTATCCTTCACCCTTTCAGCCTTAGAAAATACCAAGGAAGTCGATGCTATCTCAACTGACTTCAGTAAGGCCTTTGATGAAATTTCACACAGATTAATACGCTTCAAAATGTCTTCCTTTGGGTTTTAATCCATGTTATTAAAGAAGATGTCCTTATTAAAAAAAAGGATATCCTCTTACCTGAAAAATCGATACTACAGCGTTCGTTTTAGATCTGCCTTCTCTAGCCCCTTTCTTATTTCTTCCGCTGTCCCCCAAGGCAGTCATTTAGGTCCGCTTCTTTTTATCCTTACCATTAGCGATATTGAAATGTTTATCAAACGTTTCCACATTTCACTATACGCCGACGATACTAAGATCTTGAAAATCATTTCTTCAGCACTTATTTAATCAAACCTCAACCTGGTGCTACAAGAACTACCTTGACCTTAGCATTTCCAAGTGTCAGTCTTTTAGTTTCTCCTGCAACCGTATCAAACATCTCCCGGTCTCTACTTTCTCCATAATCAACACCTTTCTGCCGTTCAGGTAATTTTTTTTTTGTTTTTTTATAATTCGTTCAGGTTTAAGAGTGTACGCTTTTATGGTGTTTGTCACACAACCTGGACGGGTTGCAGATGGTTTGTATCGAAGATGTTCGTTCACTACTCTCCGGGGGTGGTTGTCCTAGATAGGATTTGAGAGATTCGACTGAATTTGCGTTGGTTGTAGTTCACAGTAACTCTTTCGTTTCCATGTCATTGAGGTTCTATATGGGATATACACACGCAGAGTATGAATTTTGAAATGATCTTATGCTGCGAGTGTCAGCACTTTTTGATCATCTCTCATTCACAACTGATGTTGCACAGTTTTTCCGTATAGAAATTTTTCTTGATTATGGACGGGCTTGAACTACAGACCTTCGGCTCAACCATCGGTGATGATTACCATTGCACCACGACCACTCTCGTGATACGTGATCTTGGCATATTATGCGACCAGGATCTAAATTTCCTTACACATATCAGCGATATAATTCTTAAGGCCGATTCTGCACTAGGCTTCGTGAGACTCTGGTCTAAAGAGTTTTCCTATCCCTACGTCACTCAGTCTCTCTAGATAACCTGTGTCCGCTCTGTTTTCGAATACACATTTCCAGAATCGGGAGTATCCAACGTCGTTTTCTCCGTTTTGCTCTTCTTTACCATCGAGTGGCAAGTATTTATATCGCTGAAAATTAATCAGATATGCCAGTAAACGCTTGGTAAAATAAGCCGAGCTTATTATTAGGGCCACAATGCCTTGCCTAATTCGTATCTCGATTAAATGCAATAAAAGTGGAGGTTATAGTAGTGCGAAACCCTAAACAACATTTACACATATTGTAATCATTAGTGGTTATGATTTAATAGCTATTGACTTATATCCCCAACTTCCTGGTTCCACTGATTGGTGTTTCATATTAAATTGCACGACTAAGTGGAGCTCGGATAATTCGAATCGATAGATTGTTTGAATCAATAAATTGTATTTAGAATCTGAATCGGTTAAGGTCAATGGGAGAGCGCGTCCAATTAATTTGTTTTTTACATTGGCGAAATCTATCCAAAGATTTAATGTGGAGAGATTAATGTAACCATGAATTACCCACCTTGGTAGTTTTAAGGAACTAAACATGTGTCAAATCCTCATACATATAAACTTATCGTATACTCGTACTACTTAGAATAAAAGTGACAACGTATGTAGATGTTTCGGTCATTTAAAATCCTACGTTGGCTCAGCGTGATAAATTTTAATGCAAATATTGTTACTCGCCATGTATTATCATAGTTTACATTAAATACTATTAAGTTCTGCATTTGGTAACCCAGTGTCTCGTCAATTGTTACAGGCATTGTGTTCCATAGGGAGGGTAATGAACTTGACATTTCGCCTTTATAATTGAACTAAAAATTAAAAGTGGATGTGAAACAAGATCACAGACAGACAATATTAAAACACTTGTTGTTGCATGCCATCACAAAAGTATTGACAGATTGCCCTTGTCTATAGCCATTGTAATTGGTAGTTTCTAAACCGAATGTGGTCACGGATATATGTATAAGTAACAATGCGGTTCTTCGTATACATTGGAGTACAGTCCCGAATTCCATCCTATTCATAGTTTCAAATTCAATGGATCCTTGGCCAACCAATAATAAAGGTTACATCTCACGCCCCGGTGTTCTGAAAAAGTTGCAGAGCCTTGATATAAGAATTGTTAAAAGTAGTCTCTAAAGCACTAAAGAAAATTAAGAAATGTACTGAAAGTTTTTTAAAATGTGAGACATCCACTCAAGTTGTCTTTATATCCGAAGGAACATTTTATGTCATTAACCGTCGTTTACCCCAGGTTAGCTTAGTTAGATTTGAAACAGGTTCAGACCCAAGAATCGACGAAAAATTCGCCAAGTAAAAAACGATAACATATATGAATATATACAATATTTTTTTCTTATCCTAAAACTTAAGCTAAGCTGCTTAATTCTAGTCTTAAATATAATTAGAGTGGCTAGCACTTATGTGTTTTGCTCCGAGTATTTCGCCATCTCACTCTCTCGGCATGTCCGAGACCTCACCAAAGCTAACAGGCTTCAGTCAGCTGTAAGGCTCGTCTAAGCATGATGATGCGTCCTCTAAAAGATCCCCTGGCCAACTTTAATCGAACTTAGGAACTGAGGAGTGAGCAGGATCTCACCGGAGTAACACACCGTTCTAGGCAGCGTCATCACCCGACGAGCACCAATAATCTGCTGTTTAGCAATATCGGCGAGATTCCAGTCCGCCATAGCAGTACTATAATGCATGATCTCATAAGCACTGTCAACTTTCCCGCCCCAGACGCCCCAGTAGCGTAGTTAAATTACCGGATTACTAACCTTTCGGAATCTATATGGAGAAATGCTTCTAGGGGACGTTCTTAAAACTATGCCTTTCGACTTAATAGGTTATTTTCGTTAGTCGTTGCCCGTGCGATGTGTTTCCGAGTCATTTTAACTAGAAAATTGTACAGGACCTTATTAGGGTATTCTTAGTCAGACCCTGTGTCTCGAATATTTGAATCATTTTCATATAAGATGGTGCTAAATTAAACCACACCAAACAATTGTACGCGATGATGGGCCTTATAGGGTCGCGTAGCATATGATTTTTATCCTGCGATCAAGTTGACTGCTGTGAAACAGGCTCCTTGTGATATCGAATGCATTTCTTAGCTCGCGTTTTTCACTCTTAATGGTTGTCCATTGGTCCACTGAAAGAACCTTGTCTTGCTGTGAACATGTAAGTGAGTTAGAAATACAACTCCTGGCATAATTGGTTATCATTTCTGCAGTGAATATATTTGTTGCTGAAAAAAATTTCGTTAAAGATTTTACTAAAGGTTAGTGATATATGTTCAAGAAGTAGCGGGAATCGTTGGCCGTCTCATTCCAAAACATATTCGAAATGTATCCGAACATTGCTAGCCAGTTGACCATATTTTAGTTCTGGTAAGATCCGTGATAAAATCAGAGGAACTGCATTATATTTTGATATAAGAATAAATGAAAACCGATCTAGTTTAAGAAATATTTAATTATTCTCTTAGTAAGTATGCTGTGAGTAATGTTCTTTTTCTTAGATGGTGCTACAGTCCGGTGTAAGCCTGGGCCTCAACCAACAAGCGTCTCCAGATGGCACGATCTTTTGCCACTTGTTTCCAGTGCTGAACTCCCAGTTGGCTAAGGTCCCTTTCCATCTGTGTGCGTCACCTTAAATTCGGTCGTCCTCTGCTGCGTCGTCCCTCAGGGTTAGATTCGAAGACTCGGGTCGGAACTGTGTTGTCCATTTGCTTTACATGGCCTAGCCTTCTTAGACGTTGGATCCGCACACGTCGTACTAGGCCGATGTCGCTGTACAGTCCGTACAGTTCGTCGTTGTATCTTCTCCTCCACTCTCCGTTTATATAGGGCATCCTCATCTGTTTTCGTTAAGGTCCAGGCCTCTTCTATCTATTACTTCTCAATTGCCTCTTAAGCCCAGAGAAGCAGCGATTGGCAAGACAAGTTCTACGTTTGATCTCAGCGCTGATGTTGTTGTCGTTGGCCATCAGTGAGCCAAGGTAGACGATGTTCTTGATCACTTCAAATTTGTAGCCGTTAATTGTGACGTTCTACCCAAGACGTCAGTGTCGTGCGTCTTTTTTGGATGCCAGCATATAGTATATTTGGTTTTGCCCCCGTTCACCGAAAGACCCATTTTAGCCGCTTTTGCTTCAATGCTTTTGAACACTTCATTGACGTCTCGCTGTCCTCGCCCAATTACGTCAATGTCATTCGGGTACGCAAGCAATTGCGCAGACTTGAAATAGATCGTACCTCTTGTGTTGGCCGATGAGTCTCGCATGATCTTTTCAAGCACGATGTCGAAAAAGTTACATGACAGTGTGTCGTCTTGTCTAAATCATTTTTTAACATTGAAGGTCTCGGTTAATTCGTTACCAATCTTAATGGAGCAGCGAGAATTCTCCATTGCTCCATTATCATCCTGCATAATCTGACGAGCTTCGCAGGGATGTTAAAACTCGACATAGCTCGGTATAGCTCGTTTCTATAAACACTGTCATATGTGGCTTTAAGATCGACAAAAAGATGGTGTGTATCGATTTGGAATTTTTTGGTATTTTCCAAGATCTGCCGCAGTGTGAAAATTTGGTCTATTGCGGATTTACTTGACCGGAAACCACATTGATAGGAACCAGATTATCCAGAAAGGTTTTAGGCGTTCACACAGTATGGCAGTGAAGGTCTTGTATGCGACGTCAAACAGATTAATTCCCCTGTAGTTGGCGCATTTATAGGGGTTTGCCATGACTTGGATTCCATTCGCCGGGCATGCTTCCCACTCACCATATTTTGCAGATGAGCTGATGCATGCGCCCTACCAACTCATCTCCAGCCGTTTTAAATAGCTCAGCAGACGGGCCTTCTGTACCCGTGGCTTGGTTAGTTTTAAACTTCGGCAAGCTTAATTCCATCTTGGTCAAATGGACGTAATTCTATTGTATCTTCGTCCGTTGCGAATGGATCATTCTGCCTGACAGCAGTATCAGGTCTAACTTCGCTGTTATACAGTCTACAGAAGTGGTCATTCTATATTCTCAGTATCGACTTTGACTCTACTATTAGTTATCCGTCCTCATCCCTACAGGCTTCTGCTCTGGGTTTATAGCTCTGGGAAGTTCATTTTACTTTTTCGTAAGACTTGCGAGCGTCATTCTCGTGGTAGCGTCTCTCCATTTCCTCGATTTCGTGCTGTTCGTGCTCTCTTTTTTTCTTCTTTAAAAGCATGTGTTCCTTTCTCCGTTTCTGCTCGTAGAGCTCACGAGCGGCTCTGTGTAGAATGGCTTATATGTCCTCTTTGCCTAGTTTTTCTTTAAAATCCCCTATTACAATTTTGGTGTCATAACTGGGGTATTGGGCGTACGTTCGCTCCAGGAGGTCATAGAAGTCATCTTTGAGTCGATCATATTTTTCTTCCCTAGGGCCATGAACGCATATAATGCTGTGAGTAGTGCTACGACTAAATTACGATCATTCTTAAATCATCAACGCACCAACACTTGCTAAAAAGAATAGAAAAATTTAAGGAATTTCGATTCACAACCAAAATAGTTGTTGATGATTTCGGGATATAAACTGGCTCATGTTAAGAATTATTCTCGAATATTTTGAAAGCCTATGGAATTTCAGTTTTTTTACTTAAAAAGTCGATAACGATGCAGGATCTCTCAAGCGTGTCTTACCAATAGAAAACAATTGCATATACCTAAGACTTTTACGTCAAAACTTAAGCTTATCGCCCTAGAAGTATAATCGAATGTGAAGGTTTTTATTTAATATTTTTATTTGACTTTTAAGGCATAAAGCAATATGAACTTTTGCCAGAAGTAAGTCTCCTGATCAATAGATCACAGAGCAAAAACAAGTACTTCTTGTGTACTCACATTCCGTTACTTTATTTTTAAGAATTAAATATTTTTAATGACAACACAAGCTCTTCCTGAAAATAACCTGAAAAGAACCTTTGAACCTCGTCATATTATAAGCTCCCAAGTAAAAAAGTAAAAATAAGACTTGAGTATTCTGAGTGTGAAACAACTTACGTTAAAACCATTGTGCGAGTGATTTTTTTACTATTATGATTTGCACTGTCTTATTTTTTAACAGTTTTCGTACGATATGAGACCCGTCTGAAAATCATGCATACTCAGTAAGCAATGCCATTCCATAAAAATAGGACCTGCAGCCTAACAATGCCTACAAATTATTCAATTTTATTGTCCAAATTCTTGTTCTATGAAAAATGGTTTAGAGTGTGTACTGAGGGAAATACTGCTACTATATCTGCCAGGGTTAAGAAGATCGTGATTTGTCCATTTGTCGCCATTCGCAGCGTTTCGGATTGTGTTACTCGACTCCGTGGAAGATTTTACATAAGGATTGGTCTAAAACTTTATCAAATACCGCTCGTGCAAGACACACTGTGAGTGGAAAGACGGGAGAAAGGTCCGAATGTTTATCGAAAAATTGCCTTCAGCGACGAAGCTCATTTCTAGTTGAGTGGGTATGTTAACAAACAAAGCTGTCAGATTAGGTCCGATAAGCCCGGAAAAATGCACTGTTCGGTGTAGTTCATGGCCCGGTGAAATCACTGGCCTGATTTTTTTCGAAGATGACCATGACAAGAGCATCATTGTCGATGGGGCCCGCTATAGTTCAGTGATTTCTAACGTTTTTTACCCAAAATGCACGAATTTACGGCGCTACATGCATGAGAATCGATGGATCATTAGAAAACAAAGTTCGGTAAAGAACTTATCGTTTTTGACCAGTTAATTGGCCGTCTAGATCGGGCGATTTGACGACTTTAGACAATTTTTTATGAGGCTATGTGAAATCACTCATTTATACCGATAATTAATTTCAGACTTGAAAGAAACATTACATGGGTTATTAGAGGTACATATATGTATCAACCGATATGCTCGTGATCCGTGAATCGAAATCGGGCTCTCCGTACGGACCATTGAAAACGTAGTCGTAACAATTATACAAAGTAGTCTTTAAGGCTTGGCAAATATTGGTTTATCAACTTGAGTAAAAATTCTGTACACCATTACTGCTTTTCTGATCTCTTTTTGAGAATTAAAAACCAAACGCTATTAAATCAAAGGTCAAATAACATACATATGTATATGTACGCGCCTATAAAGAACGGGCAAAATAAATAACAAACTTGTTTAAAATATCGGAAATTTTCCATATTTTTTAATATACTTCGCAGTAAGATAATATGAATCGCTGCTATAACGAACCATAGTTTTAATTACAAGTACACAGGCGTAGAGTGCCCTTGGTCATTCTATAATAGTTCCTTGGGGAACCATCAGACAGGTCTTAGTTATCTTAGAGCTTTTTATACCTTTGTGATTAACTTTAATTAATTAAGTTAGAAAAACCTGATTAAATCTCGAATTATCGACTTTTGTTCTAAAGCTAACTTTTTACCTTTGTTGGTTTTTTTTCATCATGGGAACACTTTATTTCCATTGAAGCCAGCTAAAAGGCTAAAGTTGTTTGCCGGCAATTAAGATAAATAACCATTGTAACTGTACGTCAAGGTCGGGAAGTCGTTTTCTGTTTTTAATTTTGACGGAGTTATTTAATTATGGGGAAAAAAAGAATTAAGCATCTGGTACGCAAGTGACTAAGAGAGGGCAACGAATTTCCTTCTCATGCATACAAAAATTCTGAAAATAATGTTTATTCATTAGCCAAGTTCGGCGCTTTTCTAAGTGGCAAGTTGGATTATAAGTGAAATTTTGATTTTAAAAGCTACCCTTCAACAAAGTTTATCGATAAATTCTCAACGTAACCTTCTATACTTGCTGTCTGTTCTCGTATCACGCGCCTCATTCTAATACCGGCAATGCGCGTCGAATGCCAACAAAAAAAAAGGTAAACACGCGTTCCCGCATCCGGCTTTATACACACTTTAAGGCAGACTTATTCGTTACCGCTAGCAATTAAATGTGCCATTTTCAATGCCAAACAGACGTCGAAAACAATAATAAACAAAATAACAACGCAAATCCACAGGCGTCATTGACCTATTCACTGCCCCACGATACAATGCATGCTCATCGCTTCCCATAAAATGATCTTGAAGACTCTTAAAAAAATGAAAGTAACTAAACTTTTCTTGGCACCGATTGACGACGGTTTACAAGAGCCTGAGAAACTGGCACACTTTGTATACATGTGTGTCGACACATATGTTTTGTGCTATCCGCGAGATACTTGGCTTTATTTACAAGGCAAAATTCTAAATTTAATGTAAACAATATGAAAACAATAAGAAAAAAAAACAAACAAAAGCAAAATGTGTAGAGAAAACGTGAGAAAGTCGTACTTTGGCATCACGAGTTTCCGCAAACGTAGGCATGGGTAAACGGGTTTTTCATTTTGTTTGATGCGGAAGAGCTTTTTTTGCTTCTGGGCGGTTCTAAAGAATTTAATTATCATAAGTTGATTGTTTTGAACTTGTGTTAAGAAAGTAGGGTGAGTCAAATGTGGTCTGAAGAATGCTTCGTAAATCATGAAGTCGGTATTTTCGTTCAGACAGTTGTTGATAAGCATCAGTAGATTCTTTAACAGATTTTCGACTTCCATTGGGCTACGCTCTGTATTAGTTATTTTTTCTCCGAAATTTACCTTCCGATATATGTATCAATGTTTTCCATCAGTCGACGGTCAATTTAATTTGTGCTTCATTCGTTTTACTGTCCTATTCTGAGGGACTTATGTTTGGACAGTGATGATTGCACAAATTTATTTCGAAAATCGTAGCTCCAAAAATGTTGTTGCTGTTGTAGAGCATAGTATTGAGTAAGAGCCGAATAGTTTGACTGATCATTATGCGCTAAATTGCAAGTGGACGTTATGGAAATCTCTCAGACAATCTTGCTTAACAAGCTTACAGCGTCGAACATCACCATTGTGCTCAGTAAATGGGTTTGTCCTATATTCAGCACAAATTCTGTTCAAATTTGAGGCTCGTTTTGAAAAGAAAATCGCTACCCTTGGAGTAAATTAAAAATTCGAAAGCTGCTATCTACATATGTGCCGCTACGATGGTTGCTGTTTAAATTTTACGATATGCCGACATCAATTATTATTATTTTATAATTAGCCTGTCCGAAAGGGTTTAGGAATTCAAATGAAGTTTAAGTGATCTTCGCCAAGACACAACACTAGCCGGGGGTATAGAGGGCGAAAGGAAGAGGAGGTACCGATGCACATCCTTGTAGATTGTAAAGTGTGGGAGATATTGGACTGGAAGGAGCATTCCATATTTCTGGAGTTAGGCTTAAAAATGGGTACCCCCATGTTACTGGTGGAATGACGAAGTAAAAACACTCAAAGCAAAGTGCTGGCAGGCTCGACGTAAAGTCCAAAGGTCAATAGGAAGAGATGGTTTCGAGCAATACCTTGATACCTTTAAACAGATGAGGCAGGACCTAGCGAGGACAATCAAAGGGAGCAAGGCAAGATGCTTTAAAAGTATTTGGGACGAAGTCGATATCAAACCACGGGGCACGGCCTATAGAATGGTGTTGACTAATGGTGGTATTCGAGTCGGCAACAAGAATATCTGATCCAAGTAAGTAGTTAAATACCTAGTAGTGATGTTTGACAATAGACTGCGGTTCAAATCACACGCAGACTATATTAGCAAAAAGGCATCTACACTGCAAATGGCACTCTCCAGAATACTGACAAACGTAGGACATGCAAAGAGGATTTTACTGAGTAGGGTGCTGAACCAGACAGGACAGAAGCACTTAAGAGGAAGGAAATTTGCCGAAAACTATCATCAGCATACCGGCTCTGTGCCCTGAGGACAATAAGCGCCTATCGGACGATTTCGGACGAAGCCACATTTGTTATTACTGGCATGATCCCCTTGTCAGGAGATGAAAAAAATCTATCCGAAAAAACCGTCAAGACCAACCGAAGCTTGGGAGGTAAGGAAAATCAAGTAGGAAGAAAGGTCGCGCTCAATGGCCCAATGGCAATCTCAGTGGGATAATACCGCAAAGGAAAGATGGACTCATACCCTGATTCCATCAATCGATATATGGTTAAACCGAGCACAAGTAAACTGCAACTACCTATATCGATTCGGAAACGATACTTCTCCTCTTGGTCCAGACTGTCCAAACCAAGAGGAAGACGTGATCTTCGAATAGACGCTTCGCAGATTGGAGGAGTATTCTTCCAGGACCAGAAAATATAATTCAGCGAATGGTGGAGTTGGAAAAATACTGGCAGACAGAGCTGAGGAGAGTAGAAGCTGCAAGAAAAGCAGCAGAGGCAACAAGAGCAGTCGACGCAGGAGGCAACTTACAAGCAAAGGGTGCCAGCAACTGGGTAGGGTCTGTGAATCTTGAATCCCAGTGGTACGGGCTAGTATATATGAAGATTCCACATCCGTTTGGCGCTTAAGCAAGGCTTAAATGGGTCTCTAAATTTAATTGTACGTCTAAAGAGAGGCTTGGACGTAAATTGATGGGCATTAGTATCGAGACGAGCTGTGCGGTTGCAGGTGCAAACATGTCTTGGGAGCAACAGACCTGATCTTCTTCTTTTCCGTTTTTTCCGGCGTCGTTATGGTCAGAAGTGTAGGACCATAACCTTCCCACTTAACTGCATTCCTACTGGTCCGCTTGTGGGGTCCGCCGGTTTGACCTCGGAAAGTAGCGGCAGGCTTCCCGGTTTGGGATTACTTCATCGCTGAAGCCAATCAAATGCTGGTGTTTTTGCATTTGTTTGCACCAATTGTTTTTCGGCCTGCCTTTTTTGCGTGTTGAAATTGGAGCATTGATTGATATCGCCTTTTGGACGGGGTTCAAAGGATCTCTCCTTTGAACATGGCAATACCAACTGAGTCGGTCGCGCTCTATCTTTCTTGTGATGGTTTCTTTTACGTGGAAGCTTCCTCGGATCTTTGAACTTCTAATTCTGTCACGCTTTGTTACTCCCGCTGTCATGCGAAGCATCTTCATCTCAGCTGCCGTTAATTTGCTCTCATACTTTTTGTGCATTGTCCAGCATTGTGAACCGTATGTGAGCGCTGGACGTACAACTGAAGTGTAGAGCCTTCCTTTCAGCTTAGGGAGCATTTTTCGATCACATAAGATGGCGGAGTTTTCCCGCCACTTCATCCACCCTACGCTTACGCGATGGTAGATGTCGCCATCACAAGTTGCCTCTTTATTAATCATAGATCCCAGATATTTAAACTTTTCACACCTGGGAAGCACTCTTTCATTCAAGTAAATGTCTGAAATAAGCTGATGAGGGTCAGAGAACGGGCAGCACAGATACTCTGTCTTCTTTGAACTAATACGATACCGGTGTCCCTCAAAAGTGTCCACCCACACATCAAGTGCTCGTTGTAGGGACGCCTGATCATCACTTATAATGGCTCCATCGTCAGCAAAGAATAGCTGGTGCACATTGGGGTCCGTCACTTTTCCTTCAAGCAAGCAATCAAGGACTGCTATAAAAAGCAGTGGGCTGAGGACGCTCCCTTGGTGTACACCGACTTTGATTGCGAACTCTTCGGTGACTCCTGCGGTGCATCTTACTCTTGTCGTTGCTCTCTCGTACATGTCCATAATCACTTGCACGTAGGTTTCTGGAACTCCTTTTTGTCTTAGCGCTACCCATAAAAGATCTCTTGGTTGCCGGTCAAAGGCCTTCTCGAAATCAACCAACACCATATGCAAGTCCTTTGAAGAATCACGATGCTTTTCCATCATGACCCTTATACTTTGGATTGCATCTGTTGTTGATTTACCCGAGACAAACCCGCACTGGTCATCAGATAGTCGTATTATTTTCCGCAGTCGGCTATCTAATACCCGTTCAACGATCTTCATGGTGTGCGACATCAGCTTGACAGAACGGTAGTTATCACAATTTCGCGTATCACCCTTTCCTTTGTGCAAAGGAAGAAGATAGCTTTCCCTCCATTGATTAGGCATAGTGTCGCCTTTCATAGGTTTGGAGATAAGAACCATGAGCCATCTAGACCCGATGTCTCCCATCTTTTTCCAGAACTCAGAGGGTATCCCGTCCGGCCCAACAGCTTTTCTTTTCTTGGAATTTTTAACCGCGTACCGAACTTCTTCGACTGTGATGTCGGATATTTCGGCATGATTCGGGGCGGCTCTTGGAAAGTACACTCGGGGAAACTGTTCGTTTAGAAGTTCCTCGCAATACTGTCGCCATCTGTGGAGAATTTTTTCGTCTTCCACAAGGAGTTGGCCTTCAGCATTGTTAATAAACTTTGGGAAACGAATCTCCTGAACATTTCTTCTTCTCTGGGCGGCTATCTTAAAAATATTTGCTCCTTTGCTTATATTGCTTTGTCGAAGCTCCTGGGTAGCCTGCTTCCTGTCAGACGCGGAAGACGATACTTCTTCCAACTCCTGATAGAGGCCTTCCATGCTTTTCGCTTTGAATTCGGCGCACTTTTTCTTCGCGATACCTTTGCAATATCTTAATATCCAGCATTGAGTTTTAGGAGCATTAAATTGCTCTATTTTTTATACCTCAATTGTTTATTCTGTGAAAGTTGGAACAGTCGGCGTCCCAATTCTATAGCCGACTTGAAATTAATCCGGAGTAATTTTTAATCCAAAGATACGTCGATACCATTTTCGAAGAAACTGCTTGATGCCAAACTCTGCGAAGATTGCCCCCAGTTTTCAGTAAGATATGCTATCACAACACCAATGGCCATAATTCTACCACACTGCCGGTCATTAAGAAGTTTCTGCGATTCAATATATTTCATAAGCTCACGATATAACAGAAGAGATTAATGAATATTCACCTTTTTTAGGCTGGACAAATGCAGAGCAGAAGAGCAGGACGGATCAAAAATTGGAAGAAAAGAAGTATGGGGGGATTACCAACAGGACCAGCCTTAAGATCTTTAAGTACTCTTTTAATGGTGCGAAAATGGATTTATTCTAAAGGAAATTCGATGCTTCCCGTACGGAGGCAGACGGTATAATCTGGAAGGTTTCAGCTGGCTGCAAGCAGATTGGCTTTGTCTACCAATTATAACATTTTCACCTTGGACTTCAGAATGGAGAACGTATTCAAGTTGTGTTATTTGCAGCAAATTAACTGAACAATGTGCTAATCAAATTGCTTTAACATTGGCGATGACGCACAATTCCTGGCTATGATGGCTATGATGAAAGACGAAGTTTGGGAAGGCCCTGAATTTATAATACAATATCGTCATGTGACGAAGATGTTATCATAATATTGATTGGGATTACGTATGGTAAGCATATGAATCGCTTTGATTATTAATAATTTGACACACATTTAAAAACAGCTTCGTGCCGATTGATCAAAAGAAAGGCTCGAAAAATACGTTCGATTTTTTTTTTAGAAAAATTACATAAATACCTATAGATTGGTAAATTTCGAAGGAACAAGAAAGGCTGATGAAAATCATTTTTCACCATGACACTATGACGAGTCGCCATAACACATCACTCATTAAGTTGGTAGGATGGCTATTAAAACCACAATTTCTAATTTATTCATTAGCATAGATTCCTTCAAGAGATACATGTTCCTTTCAAAGCTTCTATGTCCCTTTTTGTAATACGATTTTTCTTCGGTCTTCAGGTTTACCAATCACTTTTTCATTGGAGCCAAATCTTTTTCCTTCAAGCATTCCCTTTTATTTTGTAAATAGATAGAAATCGCTGAGAGCGAGATCCCGAGAATAAGATGGATATGAAAGTAATCATCAAAGTGCAATTTTGACATTTTACAATCGACTTGTAAAAGTTGCATTGTCTTGGGGACTTTTTTTCAATCTCTTTTTTCAAATGCATCAAGACCAAGACCTTGCCAGTTGACCTTCGTGACAGTCGTCGAAATATGGATCCACTGGTACACACTAGAGACCAAAGAAGAGTCGAAACAGTGGATTTCACCCGGCGAACGTGCTCCGAAGAAGGCGAAGACTGCCCCATCGGCCGGAAAGGTGATGGCCCCCGTTTTCTGGGATCCACAAGGTGTGATCCACATCGACTACCTGGAGAAGGGCAAAACTGTCACGGGGCTGTACTATGCCAAATTATTGGGGCGAGAATTCGTAAACTGTTGTGCATTTTTTTTTCTCACTCAAATGGAATATAAGTTCCATATGAAATGCCATACAAGGTTATCCACAATCAGAAGACCCATGACGTAACCCTTGCTACAAACCGGAGACAATAGATGACTTGGAAACGACTTAAAAAAATTAGAGCACCACCTTGCTTGGATTTAATCTAACTATGACGATAATATTCTCAAAGCTTTACAGAATGCGTATGATATTCGAGGACGTTGACATCAGTGGTGTTATTGTCCCATGAAGGGCTATAATGCAAGAAATGAAAAGACATGCTTTTAACGTCGTTTAGAAATATCAAATTTTATGAATTGCATTCGATCGTTGTACACAAGGCTCGCCGTGAATTGAAAGCATCAGCTTGCGATACAGAATCTGTTGCTAAGCGCAAAAGACATGAGGAAAGGTCAGATACTTCGCAATTTATTTAACATGTATTCTACAGGCGAGGGACCTTTAAGTATCGGAGGGCCAAATCCGTCGATTTGTCCACGAAGACGTTATAAACCTTACGATATGCGCAAGTGCAAAAACTCGGCAACAGAGAATTACATAAGCATGTTTTGAACTAGGCTAAGCACCCTGAAGCTCCTAAAATGTTGTGGTTTTCATCAACATCACCCCCAAACTTATGATCTCCTAGCTGCGTAGACCTTAACCCTCTGATTGAAAGACCAATAAATCTTCTCATTACACCATTTCTTCACTGAATGGTGCTACAACTGCCAGCATGGTCAATATGAATAAAGAGCATTTGATTCGCTCATGCGAATTGAAGGAACTAATTGCATGAACACTGCTGTGATTTTTTATACACTTTTGGAAATCTTAAAGTTGTACTACCCCAAGACAAACACGATTCAATCTAAATGTCATCCAGCGTCGCGGTAAAGTTCCATATATTAAAGTCATCATTCACGACAGACTGGTTGATATCTACCTATGCCAAGTAAATTCGTCTAGTTTTACACTGTAATAAAAATAAATAAGAAAAAATAAAGAAATAGATTCCTTGTGGTCGACCATAAAACTGGTTAAAATGCGGGAAAAATACTTTCACTGAAACCCATTCCCGCTTGTGGTATCTAGACACTAGAAAATCTTCAAATAACCTGCGGTAATTAAAGTGGTAATAAAACAAGTAATCATATGGAGCTTGTGGATCCATGAAGAGCATTCGAATAATGCTAAAATCGTTTTCTCCAAGTCGACCTATATAATACCTCAAAAGGCATACAGACACACTGATATCCCCTTTAAAACCTAGCTTGAAGGTGCTCCCAACAAAGAAGAGTTTGTGCTGGGCATATTCGTCCATACTTAGAGGGTTTAATGCAACTGGTATTGTGGATCAGAGCATAGAAATTTGGTGGCTGACTCAGGCGGTGTACCGGAGGTTGCTCACAAGATAATACTCTCTTTACGATGCAATGATGCATGGCAGTTGATCGCCTGGGGGTCTAAATATCTTCTGTTGTTTAGGTGGATGTCGCAGTTTTTTTCTTTTCTTTTCAAGCGTTCATGCTTGGCGATTGTCTGCTTTGAAACCCGAGCAGCGCTAAATGTTCTGTCACGACTCAGATATGTGACATCTATTAGAGAAAACTTTTGTTTAATTTTCTTTTTAAATATAAATTCAAAATATGATAGTGGAAAGGAAAAACAGAGAAAGTCAAATGATGCTGCTGATGATACCTAGTATGTTGGTAAAGTGATAAGTACTCAGCCTGATACCGATATGGCGTTCGAATCTGCCAAAATGTTTGTTTTTTGGCTGGTTGCAGGAACTTCTTCCCTTAAACAGTTTTGGGTGCTTTTCGTTAAAATAGATAATAAATATTGTTCGGTCGCACATTTCTCGATGATGACCCACGTGAAAGACAGCCAAAGATCGCAACCACACCGAAAACCATCGTTAAAGCATGTTATCGTGTTGGACGATAGGCGAGCGAGGGTAAGTAAGATAGCTGAAGCTGCAGAGATATCGACAGAAATGATGCGAAACTTCTAGCACAACGAATTAGGGATGCGATATGGGTGCCGATTTTGTACGGCGATTTGTCATCATATGTGAGACATCTCACCACCAATTCACCCCAGAAACGAAACAGCGGTTCAAGCTGTGGGTGGAAGCCGGTGGTTCAGCACTAAAAAAAAGCGAAGACTTGCAAAAGGCAGAAAAATTATAGACGAATATAACTCTAACCTTCCGACCAACTGGATGCCAAAATTCGCGACAACAAATCTGGCTTCAAGATGAAAAAAATCATCTTTTACCAAGACAACGCATCTGTGCGCCATGCCTTGGCGGTGAGAAAACTGTGACCTTTGGGATACGATTTACCCGCCCAGCCCCTATTTTACCGATTTGGTACCCTCAGAATTCCATCCGCTCCCAAATTTGCTAATATTTGTTTCTGGGAAGAGCTTCACACCCAGAAGAATATTTTCATATCCTTCGAGAGTCTCACTTCCGGAAGGAATACTGATGTTAGGGAAACGTTAGACCAAGTGTGCCATCAAAGGAGGTTATGTAGAAAAATAAAATTTTTTTTTTACTGAAAAACGTAGTCTTTCACTCTCACATCGAGGACTTTTCACCTTACCCTGTATCATCCAATTCCTTCAAAACCCCTTCACTAATCCCGTGGAATCGGTCTACCACGCTGACGTACGCTGTAAGTATGCAACATTAAAATCCACGTGAATGCCAGATGCGCATAACCACGGTCTTCAACTTTATAAGAATCTTTGAAAGCAACGAATAATCATTTAAAGTTTTTTTTTTCGGTCTTTTTACAAAAATTATTTTATTGAATAAAAATGGTTCATTGCGTTTACCAGGTGTACAAACATGAAATGTCGATTTCAGACAACAGATGACGCATCCATGTAGTTTGTATTATAAAGATTTGTCACTGGGCTATTTTGTTGTGTCATCAACAAGTGGCAGACCCGCACGAGTGATAAATTCGGAAAGTGTGTGCATAGTGTCGTGTTGTTATGTTCAATATGTCGAAATTTATACTGAAGTAAGAGCATTCGCGAACAGCATTAATTTTTTTTATTTTTATTTCAAGAAAACTGCCGCTTAAACATGGCGGTTACTTCGAGAAGCTTATAGTGAACATGCTCTATCACAAGATGCATGTCAACGATAGTTGTAAAATGAAAAATCATGGAATTGTAAGCATTATGGGACCGAAATGATTTGCAAACACAAAAGCAACTCGCCAAGCAAATAGGTGTTAGTGAACAAGCTGTTTCCAATCGATTATGAGAGATGGGGATGATGCAAAAGACCAGTGGGGGTATTAACGAAAGGCAACTGAAAAAGCGCAAAAACATATATGAAATTTTGCTCTTTGAGAATACCATGCACAAACAAATTAGGTGCACCATCCACATCGACTGTAAGACTGAACTGCTTTGGTAGGAAAATGATGCTCTGTTTGGTGCTAAATTATGAGCGGTTTAAACCTGGGGAAATGGTTAATACTAAACGCTACCAAGAACAGTTGACCTATTTGAACCGTTCGCTGCATGAAAATACCGAAAGCGGCCACACAAAGTCATTTTTCCTCATGACGATGCAGCATCACATACGGTACTGGACGTAGACGAAGGTCTCACCAGACTTCGGTCCTTCCATTTCCCACGCACTTGCGGAGCAGCTCTTAGTTCGTACGAAGATGTGAAAAAAAATAGCTTCGCTACAAAAGGGGAACATTTTTATTGACGTGGTATACACAAATTGTCTGACAGATGGGAAAAAATTCTTTTTATCACTCTTCCGAATTTAACATTTTTAGAATTTCATACTCGCACACCTGATAACATCAACCATGGCTGAGTACAGACCTCGAAGAGTATTGTCTTTCATCGCTTTTGTTCTGATGGAATTCCAATTTAAAAAACTTTTTTTTACAAAAAATGATAAGATAACACTAAATCCGATTTACCTAAACCAGCCACTATTTATGGGTGCCAACTTTGGAAATTCACTATGACGCAATACACGACGCGTGAAGTATCATGTATTAAATCACTTGATTTTCATTTCCATTTCATTTTACGGCTAGTGTCGGCGTCTATTGGTTGCACTTATAAACCCTTTTTTTAGTCATAGTCTACAAATTAGGAAGAGATTCTGTGCGTTGGTTGGCTGTAAGAACAACTTTTCTGATGATAACTTCCCACGATCCTCTTACCATAAGAGTTTTGACAGATCGAAGAGAACTTGTTTTAAGCATTGGCAGACAAGGAGTTTTTCAACCCTGTACGTGGGCAAGAGTGATAGATCGGACGATTGACTCGTAGGAGCAACGGTTCGACACACTTGCCGATCGTTGCACGTTTTCCTTACTTGATTTAAATGTGAAAACATGAATGGTAAAAGTTTATCAACCTTTTGCCGGGAGTGAGGTAAACGAAAATGGCTCCGTGGTTAGAGTGCTAGTCTCATAAGGTCAAAAGCCGTAGTTTCACCTTCCTACGGTCCTCGGGTCATTTTTGACCCCTTTTGGGAAAGAAATATTTTTTTTTCGACTACGTTTTTTAAGGACTTGATGTTTCTTGACTTTTTCTAAATTATTGAACTGAGTATAATTAACATAAAATTTTAAATATTTAAATTATTAAACTACAAAACCTCGCAGCAAAAAAATATCAAATATCTAAAATAAACCATGAAAATAGAACACTGGGTCAAATTTGACCGGAAGCCCGTCCGCGTCAGTAAATTTGAGAACCGTAGGAAGGTTAAGGAATATGCGCTCTAATTTAGAAAAAGCAGGCTAAAGTATTTTTTCTAAGTGCGCAAGATTTAAGAAAAAATAAATAAAAATAATAAAAATGACCAGCCTTGCACATTTTTTCAGCTCTTCCGCAATTAGGCTTCGAATAATATTCATTTTTCAATAGGGACATGTACTTTAGTACAAACGTAAATTTAACCTTTTTTAACACATGACGCAAAAAGAGGGGTGTTATAAGTTTGACGTGTCTGTTTGTCTGTGGCATCGTAGCCCCTGAACGAATGAGCCGATTTAATGCTTTTTTTTTTGTTTGAATGCTAACGTGATCGAGATGGTTCTCAGCTACAATTTATGAAGATCTGTTCAGGCGTTTCAACGCATGCAGCTCTTTTAGGTGGCACAAAATATATCACCCTATCTGAAGGTGTTATAATTTTTGCAAATGGCGTTGTACCTCAATCATATTTGACATTAGTGAACTAGACTAGACTAAAAAAACAGGCAAGCAATGGAGCACTTTACTTCGCAAAAGCGTGGAATAATTGTGTCGATTTTTTTGACCAATAATCGGTCGGTGGGCAAACATTCCGCAGGGCTACTCGACTTGAACAGACTGGAACCATAAGAGATCATCAGGACGTGGCTACCACTGAACTGATCGTTCGGCCGAGAATATCGCGGCTGTGGCTACCGATGTCGCTGAGAACAAAGAAACATCAACAAGACGATGTGTCACGCAATTGGGCATAACCAGACGGACCCTACACCGAATTTTAGTGGAAGACTTCCCATAGAAAGTTCAAACAGTGCATCAGTTAATGCCTGCTGACCGTCAGTCGAGTGTGAATTACTGTCAAACCAACCTTAATCTCTACAACGAAGAGGACGATTTTGTGTCGAAAATCATCATGAGCGACAACATGCATTTCCACTTAAGTGGTTACGTGAATAAACAAAATTATGGTCTTGGGCACTGAAAATTCGCGTGCGATGCACGAAGAGCCATTACATCTACTCAAAGCGGCGTAGCAAAGTTTGGTGCGGCGTTTACTCGGGAGAAGTGATTGGGCCGTATTTTTTGGAGGACGCCATCGGCAATACGGTCACAGTTACTGGCGAACGCTACAGAGCCATCATAAATGACTTCTTACTGCCGGAATTGGATGAACATGTGGTTTCAACAAGACGGTGTAACTGCAAACACAGCACGAGCCGCAATGGATATTGTGAAGGAAGCATTTCCTGGTCGCGTAATCTCCCGTTTTGGCGATTTGGCATGGCCAGCAAGATCACCAGATTTAACCATTCCAAACTTCTTTCTTTGGGGCTGCTTGAAGTCGTGGACCTATGCCAACAAGCCTCGGACATTCGCATTCGCGAACGGACGAATATTATCTTTTCCACATAACAGGAAAACTATAAAGGTCCAAATAAAGATTTCCATCACTCAAAGTCATTTTTTTTATTAAGTAAAAAAGTTATTCAAAAACAAAATTGAATGATAAATCTTGTGCCACCTTGTACATACAAGAGGCCGTATGCGTTGTTGCATAATATTGTACTTAAAAAAAATGTAATTTAATTAGTTACCTATCTCAATTAGGGTCCGCGAGTGATTTAAAAAGAATAATATAAAAATAAACTTAAAAATTTTAAGCAACCCCCGACACAAAAAAACTTTAAAAAGTAAAAAAATAAAACTTTTCTCTCGGCTTTTTGACTTCATTTTTTTTATTTACTTAGCAGTTCCCGACGCGGCGACGCCTATATTAAAAATATTAATAGGTTCTTTTAATGTAGTCAAAAGACCGAGAGAAAAGTTTTATTTTTTTACTTTTTAAAGTTTTTTTGTGTCGGGGGTTGCTTAAAATTTTTAAGTTTATTTTTGTATGTATGGCAAAAAGCCCGACAAAGCATTTGTTTGTGTCTGGACCAAATCAGTTCCGCCTTGTTCATAGGAATTAGGGAATTTTGCGTGAAAATCTTAGCTTACACCCTTTCAAATTAACTGAACCCTCTTGGTCATTTAAAGCGTCAATATTTTTCCGATGGTGCTCTGCACAAGCTTAGAGAAAACTCGGATTATTTTCCAATATTATCTTCTGCATTGAGGCTGATTTTTGGTTTAATCTTTTTGTTAAAAAGCAATTAGACAGCAAAAAACCCACATGTCCATCAAGAGACTTAATTTTATCCACAAAAAGGTAACCATGCCTATTTCATGCAAGAGATATGATTTGACCAAATTTTTCCGTCGATGAAAATGATAGTCAATGAAATTGCTACTGTCCCATGTTGGAAGATTATTTTTGGCTAAAATCTTATAGACTTGATATAAGTGATGGTGTTATATGCCACACAGCTGGTCATAAATGTGATCTGAAAATAAAGTTCATGTTTCTTACAAGATCCTATCCAGCGTACGGGGTGAACGTCTAAAGCCTTTTTGTACCGCATATCTCGGCACATACCAATGTAGCTTCCGGCCGATTTAAAGCCGCATACGATGGCCATGATGGCCGAATTCGGTACCCTCGGTTGTATCTTACCACGCTTGAAAAAACGCAATGTACCGTGCAGTTTGGTTCAAGAACCTCAAAACCGTTCGACATCTTCACCGGATTTCGTCAAGGCGATGCGCTGTCGTGTGACTTCTTCAATCTGGCTCTCGAATAGATAATACGGAGAGCAGGTGTTAATACGGAAGGCAATATCTTCTGCGACTAGGTCCAACTGTTGGGATACGCAGACGATATAGATATTATCGCGAGGTTCCAACGTGCTGTTGTAGAAGCCTTCAGAGTCATTGAAGAACAAGCCAAGTGAGCTGGTCTGAAGGTAACTGAAGAGAAAACGAAGTACATGCTGTCGAGCAAAAACGGATCCGGATCCTCGTTACCCACCACCTAAAAATCGACAGCTTCAATTTCGAAATAGTTAAGCAATTGGTTTACCTCGGGGCAAACGTGAAACGACATCACAATGAAGATCCGCCGTAGAATTACCCTTGGCAATCGCTGCTGTAAAAACACGGCCTGTAAAAACAGCTAGGATCGAAACTACTAACTCGAAGGACGAAAATTATGCTCTACAAAACACTTATCCCGCCAGTCTTGCTTTATGCTTTGCTTACTTTATGGAGCCGAAAGCTGAACGATATGTCGGATAGCACAGCCGATGGGATTCAGTCCTATCTGCGAGGAAGGCGAATGGAGGAGAATACACAACCGCAAACTCTGTGAGCTGTACAAGGATGTGGACTCTAGCTAAGAGGGTCTTCGAATCCGAGCCTCCCGGTTCGATAAGGATAGGTAGACCGAACCTCTGGTATAAAGACGAGGTGATCACGGATGCAAGACGAATTGGTCTTAATAACTGAAAACAGCATACCCTTGATCATCAAGGATGGAAGGCAGTCTTAGGACAGGCTCAGACCCTCAATGAGTCGCTAGTCTGAAAAGTAGTAAGTAAGTATTATAGGGAAGTTCGATCGAATGTCCACTCTGTAATGCGATATAACTCCGATGGATTTCGTTTTATGGGGTTGCTCGTTGCTTTATATTGACAGGCCAATAATGTTAGAGAAGCTCAGGAACAATGTCAACATTTTTTCTTTCAAAAATCAGAGCCATCACATTCCGTATTGTAAATTAAAAAATAAAACCAGGATAAACTTCAGACTTCGTATTATTATAGCTATTAGTCACGTATTAATACATGACAGACTTAAATCAGGATTTACTAAAACTGGCCAACGAATCGAATAAAGAGGACCTCGTCACAATTTGGCCTCGGTAGGGGTTAAAATTCAAAAACTGTACATCGAGATCTCACAGTATAAGATCATTTGAAAATTCATACTCTGTGTGTACATTTGTACATAAGAAAAAAGTTACTGTGAACTACAAGCAACCCGACAAATTCAGTCGAATCTCTCGAATCCCTTCTAGGACAACCACCCCGGAGAGTAGTAAACGAACATTTTCGACGCAAACCAACTGCACCTCGCCTAGGTTGTGTGACAAACCTCATAAGAGCGTACACTCTTGAACCTGCGCCAATCCTATAAAAAATATAAAAAAATCACGCGACAAGGTAAAATTGGAATCGGAATTCCATAAACATCATACTAAAAACCAATGTCAATTCTGTTAATGACAGTAAATAGTGAGCGATATTGAGAATAAGGTCAGCTAAACTATCATTTGCCACAGTCCACTCAACCGTGCATCATCACCTAATATTATTTACCTAACTCGAGTGTAAAAACAAATATTTTCAGGCAGCCACGCAAACAACTTTTTTAACCGCGTCCGTTTCCCCAGCTCTGACTCCAAGCTTTGGAGTTTGTTTCTGCTCGTTCTAAAACAAAGAATGCAATTTACTCTTCTTTATATAAAACCTCGCTAAATGCGACTCTGAAAGGCTTAATTATAATTCATTTTATTTGAACTGTTTAACGACTCTCTTAGTGCCGATGTTCCTCGACCGCGGCGCCATATAAAGTTGAACTTTACGAACTCACTTAGTGCCGTATTCCAAAAGTTAATTATCCATGGCGCTGTATATATAAAATGTTAATTGCCGTTGACCTACTGGATTCGAAAAGTATCTCGAACGAATGCCCTGATTGATAAAATGACGTAATAGCATAGAGCTTTCAGCCTGCAGCGGTTGTTATGTCAATTCTTTTTGGGGAACCAGGCGAACTTTGTTATTAGCATAAATGGGTTAATGGTTCTAGTCTTGATTTCGATTTCGGGGCTGAATGTAGATAGGAAAGGTAAACTTATTGGATCGTGTTACGTCACGAGAAGAATGTGGAAAACAAAATACTTGATTTGGTTTCCGCAATATGCTGATGTTTAAGCAATGGGTTGTGTATATAATGGGTGAGGTACTCATTCTAGAGATGTGGCTGTCTGGTTCCACGTTCCGTCGAGTACATCACCATGAGGTGAAATAATATTCGTAAAATATTCAGACAGGCACAGGCAGAGCGGAAGAAAACTAGTAGAGCTTGAATATTTAATATTAAATTCAGTTGTGCGGCGTCCGTTATTCTTTGTCATGCTTGACATCATTTTTTTCAATGACACAAATGTTAGTGCTGTTAATATGACAAGCAAAGGCCTTCCACTTTAATTTACTCTTCAACCGCTCATATTTCAACTTTTTAGCTATAAGCATGAGCCACCGCCGGTCATTCCCTGATCATTGCGAAATGTGAAATCAGGGTGCCCTCTGAAAAAAAAACCTATTCAGATAGCAAGCAAAAGGCTTTTGCCCATATGATCAAAATTAGTCAGAAACTTGGTCAGAGCAAGAGGCAAATAGTCAGACTATTATAAGGTAAAGAATAAAGAAGAAGAAAGACCCATCAAGTCTTGGAACTAATCCAAAAAGGTCTTTTGTCTCGTATTTTTTAAATCCATATTTCTATAACCTTAATGAAGCCAGTGGCGCTTTAAGGGTGTTGGTCTTCGACTAAGAAGGAGGAAAATAGATTTTGAGTCTTTGAAAACAAGATCTTGAGGAGAACCTACGATGGAAAGCAGGGCGCAGAAACAGCGGGTGGAGAAAACTACAAAATCAAAAATTCTAGGAACTTTATTTAGCCTTGAGCATTGGCCGAGTAATAAAATCGCGGGAACCAAATACTTTGAAAGGTCTACCCAGTAGGACGAAATCTTGATATAAAGCTCCTTGAAAATGTAAATATCTTAACTGCATTTTAGTAGGAGATTTCTTAAAATTCTCCTTAAAGCAACGGTTATATAAGATGATAGTAGTGACTCTTCTTTAAAGGCTTTTAAAAATTGGTCCTATGCAGATGGAATTGTCAACAGCAAATAGATCGAATGGTATGTGGAACGGTTATTGCCTTGAAATTTCAAGGACAACCTCGAACACCTGAGATTTTAGAGAAGAAGAGACTGTTGTCATTAAAAGGAAGCATGGAAGAAAGCTATTCGATGGAGTTCAGATATTTGACCAGCTGTGACATAGTCATCATTTTATTCCCTATAAACCCACAACCATTTATGTGCAAAGTTTGATTATATACCCCGTCTTACGGGCTTAGATGCAAACAAGATCTTTGCCGGCTTGCATAGCTCCAATTTGGTGCCCAGCCGGTCGGCCAAGCAAAGTGTTATCTCCACCAACGACGCTTCGGTCCAAACACTATGTGAAATCCGGCACTTTGTTTCATGTTCCCCAGTCTTCGTCATGATCTTCTTGAGTCTGACAGCTTCGGAATTATCGTATGGACGTTCTGCTCGGGGTATTTAATTTTGATTTGCATCTCCGGCTTCTGAGTCTCCTGACTGAGTAGCGATGTGGTGAATGGATCTGCGGTGACTCCTTCGGTGAGAAAGTAGCTAATGTCTGCAGCTGTGCGAAGCAGAAGCTGACAGGGTTTCAAAGCGCTGTGTGAACGATCCTTGACGATTAAGACTAGATGCAGAAGCATATCGCTGTAGGTCAGTCCGGAGAATATGTTCTGCAACTTCAAACAGTTTCGGATCAAGGGCGAGAGTGATTCCTTTAACGGCGTTCGGCCTCGTTGGGATGTTGTAGTAGACTGAAGTTGCTCAATGAGAATCTGAGCAGCGAGGAATGTGCCCAGGAAGTTGGTTGCTCCGAACCCAAGCGAGACTCTGCCGCGCGTGATTGCGAATGACGACTGAATGTTGGCGAGAATTGTCTCAAGGAACTGACGAGACGTTGTTGAGCCAGATATCTTTAATGGTTTCTTGATGGACATTCGTTCGATAGGCAGATGTGTCACTAAATCAGGCATTGTATCCTACAGATAAGCATATGTTAGCGCTTAAGTATGACATCGGGAAAGAGGCTTATTATCGGCATGAGGTGCTCCGCAGCATTGAACAACATGATTAGTATACAAATGTACTCGGGATCCTCTACGTGTCATTCGGCATTGTCGAAGAACGAATGATCCTGCAGGAGATCTGAAGTAACAGTATAGCAAAGGTCAGGGTGCTTCTGACCAACCTTTCGCATGCAGACAAAGGCAGATAGCTTGTCTTGCGGATACTTTGAGAGCACGTCGAGAAACTTCTGAAGAACCATCAGCAAACAGGACTGTGGATACCTTACGAGGGTGGTCCGATAAGTACTTAGCCTACAAAAGAAAAACAAAAATTTTGGAAAAATGGCGATTTATTTTTCAATATAGTCTCTTTTTAGCTCGATTCACTTGAACCAGCGATGCTCCAACTTCTTTAACCCGTCTGGAAAATACGATTTCTCGAGGTCTGCAAAGTAGACCTCCGTGGCGGCGATGACCTCCTCATTCGACTAAAATTTCTGCCCGGCGAGTGACTTTTTCAAGTTTGGAAACAAAAAGAAGTCGGGGCCAAATCTTGAGACTACGGTGGATGGGGCAGGAGTTCGTAGCCCGATTCGACCAATTTGGCCGTGGCGAAGGTGGAGGTGTGAGCCGGTGCGTTATCATGGTGGAAGAGCACTTTTTTTTCGCCAAGTGGGGCCGTTTTTTCTTCAATTCGGTGTCGAATCGACCCAATAATTTGGCATAGTACAGCCCTGTGACCGGTTTGCCCTTCTCCAGGTAGTCGATGTGGATCACACCTTGTGAATACCAGAAAATGGTGGCCATCACCCTTCCGGCCGATGTGACAGTCTTCGCCTTCTTTGGAGCACGTTCGCCGGGTGAAGTCCACTGTTTCGACTGTTCCTTGGTCTCTGGTGTGTACCAGTAGATATGTTTCATCGACTGTCACGAAACGATGCAGAAACTCCTTCGGATTGCGCTTAAACAGCGTCAAACACTGCTCTGAAGTAGTCTCATGGTTGCGCTTGTTGTCCGGAGTGAGCAAACGCGACACCCATCGTGCCGACAGCTTTCTCGTGCTCAAAATTTCATGCAGGATATGACCCACGCGATCTTTTAAAATACCTACTGTCTCAGCTATCTCGCGCACCTGCAATCGGCGGTCTGCTAATACGAGATCGCGGATTTTTGACACGTTATCCTCCGTGGTGGCCGTTTTAGGGGCACCTGGACGTGGCTCATCAAACACCGACGTGCGAGCACGTTGAAACTCGTTAAACCAATTTTTGATGGTCGTCATCGAAGGAGAAGAGTCACCGTACACAGCATCCAAACGCTCTTTGATTTCGCTCCGCGATTTCCCTTCCAAAATCAAGAATCGAATCACTGATCGATATTGCTCTTTTTCCATTTTTCTAAAATCCGCGGATACTCCCGCTTCCACACGCGGTCAAAACAAAACTACGAGTCCGATCCGGCTGAAATTTCGGCAGTAGCCGTCTACTAGAATGTACTACACGATAGTAAGTTGCTCTTGCGATACTGGCGCCATCGGACCACCCCCGTACATGAGTCGTCTTCCAACGAATTGAGCATGATTTCCAGTTGATCTTCGCGGAGAACGATGTGGCGAGATATTGCAGTCAAACTGAAGATGACCTTTAAGCGCACATCCTCGATTTCATTATTGAACATGTCCACAAGAAAGTTGGTGATTGCCAATTTGCACATGGAATCTATAGCAGCTGTTCACATTTCTAGAAACTCATCCTCGAGACCGTGTACCAAAGCGCATCAAGCTCCTTAAGCCATCAAGGAAACCGAAGCTGCTTCCAATCGTTCTTTCGGACCACCGTCGGTCCAGTATTTTCCTATCCACCATTCCCCGCTTTGAAACAGGTCCGTGGACCTCTCGTGGAGACTTTTCTTCCGTCGCAAATTGCTCACCAGCTTCTACAACGTTTGATGGAGATATTCATCATGCGTAGATAGATAGTCTTCTCATCGATATAGGTAAGTTAAATGGTATTTACAGCGACTGAGTACATTGCAACTACGGCAGGATTCGTTAGTTGGGTTCAACCATATAGGTCCCAATAAGCCGTTGACGACAGCAACCGATCTATCAATGCTCTGACTATTTGTAGAGCAAAATTTGTTGTTTTTCCTAAGTTCATATTGAAGTCATTTCGCCTTGGAATTTTTGCATATTCCGGCTTTTTTCCATTTTGACAACTCTGGATCGCAAATAAGTGAGGTCTTGAGTCACGTTAAGCGAATTCTTACGAATTCTCGTTGAGTAGCAGATCTCAGGAATGATCCATATTCTAGGGCAACCAGCAAACTTTTTAGATAGCCAGAAGGTCTGCTTGGGAGATGATTCCCTAACATAGCCAGTTTAGAGAATCTAAATGGTATAGCTAGATAGTAGAGTAACCATAGCTTTTGTCGAAATCCTAGACCCCCTGTGTCTGTATAAGTTGTTTCAAGGGCTTCTTATTGATTTTCAGCCTGATATAATGGTATGAATAAAAATATGTATATGCGTGTTTGTAGGTACGCTGACGGCCTTTTTTCGTCTCCTCGAGCACAAGTAATGTTATCGAGTCTGGACCAATTTAATTTGACACATAATTGCATAACGAACATTTGATAGATCTGCAACAAGTTTACATTGACGGCTTGTTTTTTAAACTACAAGTAATAAAAAGGAATTAAATAATATTACCAATCACGGGCATCTGAGTGGGTTAAATGAATGCCCTATTTCCTTGCCGTAGACCCAATCTTTTCTTTCCTTGGCTTGACGTAGTGAGCGCCTGGAGCAAGAATCAGCTGTTTTTTTTAAACAGGTCTTTTGTTTTTGTTTTTAACAAGTGTTTTGGAGACGTGCTTACATTTTTCAAAAATTTATTAGAGAGTGAGAGTATTTCCTGAGCCTTCTACAATACTCATTTTAAGGATTGTTCAAAAAGTAATGGGAATTATTTAATTTGACGAGTTATATCAGTTTCAATTTGTTCAATCAGTTCAATGTTGTTTAGCAAGTCTGCACATTGCTAGGTAAACAGAAGTTAAAGGTAAATATGAACAAGTGGATAATATTTGTCAGTAAACGCGAAGGAAGTGTCTCAACGTGCCGATAAAACATCAAGACCTGAAAACTTATTTGCTTTTTGATTGTGTTTTTTTTTTTTTGTTGTATACGACTGACAGTGCACAGAGACGCGACGTCTAGGTATTAAGATGCAAAGAATTATTTTATTATTTATAAAACCAAGCAAAATGGGATGCAGAAAGACAGCCGCAATGAATATGGCCAGACTCATCGGAAGATCGAAGATATTTGTTTTAATGCTTTACAGTCATCAAAGATTTCAAGATGACGCATAAATAGAAAGCCTATCGAAGAAAGACCATTTCCATTCAGCTGCCGAACATCAAAATTGAATTGGACGTTCCACTCTGCTCTTGGACTTTACGAAGAACAATATGTTTTTGGAAGAAGTCCCGGAATATTCCTTTTCTTCCTGAAAATGCAGCATACCACTATCAGTACATGGAGGCGAAAAGCAGGGTGGTATGAACATGTTCCACCTGGTAAAGGTACAATATAGCACAACATGTAATCGCACAGTGAATTTTAATTTGAAACTAGTAAAGAACTAAATTCTTTTTTTTCTTATGCCTCTCTACGCTTCAATAAAGCCATAATGGCATTGGGTACATGCAAGAGTTTCCAAGAAATCCGTAGTAATGAGGAAAAACCCTAATAAACAGCACGAAAAAGGTAGATATAAAAGAAAAGGATTTATTCTGTGATTCTGTTTGCTTGTGATAACCGGAAGTAATAAAATGGGTAGAGATATAGGTAGAGTGCCGAGGTTATCAAGGTTATTACAAGACTACATCAAGAAAATTTCGAAATTGCCTATATTGCAGAAAAACTGGAAAGAAGCCGAAAAGTGATTTCAAATTTCCTCAAAGACCCTGAATATTACAGGAAGAAGAAAAGTTCGGGATGTCTAAGGGCTGTCAGTGAAAGGGATATACCTGCAATTTTAAGAGTTGCATCGAATTCTAGCAAAATTCTAGGCAAAACTAATGTAAGAAAGGTAGTTTTCATACCTAAGGCAGGTAAACCAATCCATACTGCCGCAAAGGACTATAGGCCAATTAGTCTCTCGTCGTTTCTATTAAACACCTTGGAAAGACTCCTTGACCTATACATCAGAGGACTCACGCAACTTATGCAACACTCAACACGCCTACCTTAAAGGCAGATCAGTGGAAAGTGCTCTGCATAGTGTTGTCCGTGAAATTGAGAGCTCGTTGAACCTAAAAGGGTTTGCAATGGTAGCCTTCCTCGATATAGAGGGGGCCTTCAACAAGTTAAGCTCAGAGGCCATAATAAAAGCTTTAGAGGACATAAAAGTAGACAAATCCATTGTAATCTGAATTGAAAATATGTTAAAGATCAGAATTATCAATACAGACATTGGACACAGCTCCATAAGGAAAGTGACAACTAGAGGCAGAACACAGGGGGGGTGGGGGGGGGGGTCCAAATTCAACATTTAAAAAAACAATCATGAAGATCGGTTGAATTTTGATTTTTTTATCGCCGAAAAACCAGGTGACCGCGAAAGTGTTTAATTACCGAAAAAAATATGGCACCAGGTATTATTCACGGACGAGAAGAAGTTTAATCCCAACGGTCCCGAGGTCTGGCATATTATTACAACGGCTTGAGAAAACAGGAATCATTATTGAGCCGTCAACAACATGGTGGAGGAGCTGCTATGACATGGACTGGAATAGGATACCTTGGTAAAACTGAAATAAAATTCGTACAACAACAAATGGACAGCAAGAAGTACCTGGATTTCATTGCCAGTGAAACAACGCGACGAACTGGTGAAATTATGAACTTGCCACTTATTCTTCAGCAAGAATGCTACTGTGCATAGGGCAAGGATTGTCGAAAGTATTTTTCCGATGTTTCATATTATTGAAAACTGTTGGGGTCTTCTTGCCAGAGCTGTATATGCTGAAAACAGGCAATACGAGTATGTTGTCGAGCTTGGCGCAGATTACCACAGAAAAGCATAAACAAATTGTTTAAATCATTACCAAATATAATGGCAGAAATAATAAAAAAAGTGGAGGTCTTACTCATTATTGAGAATTAGAAAGGAAATAAATTATTAATCAGTATAATGTTTTTAAAATTAAATTAATTTAGTTAAATAAAATTAAATAAATTAAAAAAAAACACATTTATCTTTTTTTCGCACACAAATTTGCTTTTTTTTTTAGTTCCGCTATATTGCAGTGCTAAGGTATACATAAATTAAAATTACTCCAATGTTTGTACAAACTAAATCCATTATGTTTTATGTACAAATATAAACGAAATACTTAAAAAAAACCTTTTGTGCTATATTTCATTTGCGCACGGTATGTTGTAGGTCCCTGGACAAGCATCTATACAATAAGATATAAGAAGAGCTCATGCTTCCTTATTCTGAGTGGAGTATGCGATTAATGGCAACGACCCGAAGCATATGCTCGGCACAGTAAAAAGGTGACTGAAAGAACAAAATATCGACCTCGTACACTGGACCGCCCAATCGCCCGATCTTAATCCCTTAGAAAATACGAAAAAAATCTTGAAAACTCTACTAGAGCTGAAAAGTCTAGCTTTGTATGTCGTATCTTCGAGTACGTGTCGTAAGTTGGTCGAGTCTTTACAAAGTAGAGTTCGTGAAGTCATCAAAAATAATTGATACTCCACAAGTTTAATTGTTTTTTTTCTTTTATATTCTATAATTTACTTTGGCGAATTCTAATAAAAGATGAATTTTATTTTATTCTATAACAAATCATTGTAGAAGAAAAAAGTTAATAAAAATCCCAGTTTTAATGTGAAATCTGTAAAGATATAGAAACTCTGTCACTGAATGTGGCTCGCGATGATAGTCAAATTTTTGAACTAACTTTTTTTTTGAAATTTCATATTATGGAATGCAAAAAAAAACTCTAGAATGCTTCACAACTTTAGGTGCCATAAAAGTACAATTTTAAGCCCATACCAGATTAAGTTAAGCTTAATGTAAGCAATTTTTTTTTTAAGTCATTTTGAGAATGCTGGCTCTGCTTAGCCTGGGTGTAAGACGTTTTTATGCAGGTATATTCTTCTTCTTAGTTGGCGTTACAGCTCACGGAAAGCCAGAGCCGAGCTTCTCTCTTCACATATGTTGTGTGCGGCTTGTTTTTCACACACCTGAATAGTTTAATGCCGATTACGAACGGCGAACGCCGAGTACACTACGCGTAATGAACGCGTAATGAACGAACATTCAATGGCGTTGGTGTTATCGGGATCCGAGCTCGCTCATCGTGCGTCCGACACGAGCAGTTTACGTCTGATAAAATTGTATGTCGAAAGAGAATAGGAATGGAAACTTGGGCAGCTAAAAATGACATGAAGCTTTTCCAGTATAATGACCAAGTAAGCAATTATGCATATCGAGGATCGATCAATAAGTACATGTGGGTAGGGAATTTGGCATTACTGTCTTGTACCGTTGTGTGTAAAATGACAATCATACAACATTTTAGACTAATTCATAGGTCAGTTTTTTTGGCCGCAAATCTTATCACACCCGTTGTGTTTTTTCGATAAAATGGAAAAAGAGCAATATCGATCCGTTATTCGCTTTTTACTTTTGGATGGAAAAAATGTGAAAAAATAAAAAAAAGTTGGATGCTATCTATGGTGACCTTTCATCATATTTGCAACCGTTAGATAATGGTTTAACGACTTTCAACGTAGTCGTACAAATGTTTTTGATGAGGAGCGTCCAGACCGCCCGGCGGACGTGGTTACTGAAGGTGTCGTTGTAAAAGTTCACGACATCATCGCTGATCGACGAACAAAAGTGCGTAAACAAGCAGAGGGAGTAGGGGTGTCGTATGGAAAGGCAATCAATATTTTACGTGACAAATTACAGGTATGAAAGCTGTCGGCCCAATCGGTGTCGCGATTGTTGACAATGGACAACAAATGGATAAGACTGACAATGTCGAAGCAGTCTTCAGACTTCTTTAATCGAGATTCTCGGAAGTTTCTGCGCCGGGTCGTTACCATGGGTGAAACCTGGATACATTTTTTATACGCCAGAGACCAAACGACAGTCCAAACAATTGATTTTTGGTGGTGAATCTGTTCTGAAGAAGGCAAGGACGATTCCATCGGCTTGAAAATTCAAAGCCACAATTTTTCGGGACTCGAAGGGAATGATCCTAATGGACTTTTTGGAAAAAGGAAGAACAATCACGAGGCAGTACTACAGTGAATTATTAGACCGATTCGACAACAGACACATTTGGTTAAGAAAGAAGTTTTGTTTCAGCACGATAACGCACCAGCACATTTATCAAGAATGGTTGCTACGAAATTAATTGAATTGCGATATGTATTGCTGCCACACCCACCGTACTCTCCTGATTTCTTTTTGTTTCCCAACATCGAAACATGGCTCGGGGGAAAAAAATCATTTCAAACGAGAAGGTTATCACCGAGTTTATCACTTGTTTTACTGAGTTTGAGAAGTCATATTTTTTGGAGGGGTTAAAAAAGTGGGAAAAAAACGTTGGAAAAAGTGTATTGACCTAAAAGGAGATAATTTTTTTTTTGAAAAACTTGTATTTTCATTTCCAACACTTTTTTAGAAAAACCTATAAATTAATGATATTAGTGGAACTCGGAAAACTGTTGTATGTCATTTTATACATTTCTTCTTTTTTATTGAACACTAAGTGGGACAAATGAGTGGCAGTACTTCAAAACATGAAACACGCAACTAGCACGTGATTTATAAATCGTGCCTCCAAACGGAGAACAAGCCAACTTGGAAATTTTAAAGTTAAATTCAATGAAGGAAAATTTGTTGGAGAAATTCTCGATCTAGTCAGAAAAAGTTACTCCACTATTCACGACAACATACGTATGAATTATAATACAAAAAAAAAAGAATTTAGACAGTCGTACAAAATTAGGAAGGGACAGAGCAAAATATTGACAGACAAAGAAGAAAGTAGCATTTTGCTGGTAAGGATCATTTTACAATTCTTATAATGAGCATGAGTTTGAAAAGGAAAATTAGTATCCTAAACTTAAGAAGGCTTTGAAAGTCCATGCCAAGCAGGGTTTAAACAAATGACGAGATGTAACTCCGCCGCCGTAATCTGTATATGAAACACACTGTGCTGTTAGCCGCAACGGTTAGCTTGCGTGAGCTGTAACTATCGAGATCGCAGAAAACTGGGAGTGCAAACGTTAAAATAAGGATCAGTAGCGTCTTGACGAGCATTGATTGGACACAATTTCCAGCGAAGCATAGTAAACGCAAGACTCTACCTGTTACATTGGTTATGTGATTCCCCCACGTAAGCTGTTGATTAAAGATGACTCCAAGGTTTTTAACTGTCTTTACATAGTCGATGTTGCTTCCGTTGGTTTGGATTGGTGGACAGTTTCTTAAGTCTGGGATAGTATGACATATGACAATAGCTCGGCTCTCTATGAAGTTGAGCATAAGTTTGTTTTTATATGACTATCGTGTAACGGCATGGAGATCCTCATTTAACCGCGCCGTAGCATCTACCTTCAGGTGGAATGGGTACCTGATGTATAATTGGGTGTCATCTGCGTACATATGTACCTTACAGTGTTTGAGAACAGTAGGAATATCGTTATTAAACAGCGAAAAAAGGTGGGTTTTGAGAAAGGTGGAGAAGTTAGAAGTTAATTAAGTTAGTATATATAGCTTGGCTCCGATCTCCAAGGTAATTCCCAGTGAGTCTAAACACTGACGAATCCAAATCAAAGTAATATTTTAGCTTCTTGTGAAGGATTTGAATGCCTTAGAGAAGTCTAATAATAACTAACTAACCATTTCACATGGTCCTTACCAATTTCACAGCGAGAGTCTTGAACAATATTTAGTAGCGCGGAGGTGCACCTGTGTTTTGGCCTGAAACCTGACTGAAACGGTGAAAGGAACTTATGTTGATTTAAGAACGAGTTCAATTGCTTGCTCGGAAGCTTTTAGAAAACTTGGATGTGAAAGGCAGTTCCATGCTTAGGGACGGGTATGATTTTAGAGGCATTCCAGAATTTAGGGTAGACGGAGGTGGTAAGGATGCTATTAAATACATATGTGAGAGGTTTTATGATGGTGTGGATGATTAATTTTAAGAATTTGAGCACATCCTCTTCGTAGATTCTAGAAAAACCAAAGCTATAAGTCAAGTTGGGCGTATTACGGGGATCTATAAATCTATAATGTCGCACTCGTTCAAATGTCCATTGCCTTTATCAGAGAGAGATGCGACTGAAGCGAATTTCTTATTTAATTTTTCGATATTGATGCCTTCTTAAGTCTCAGTCATGATTTGTTTACCCATATCTAGCGTCTTATTAATCTTCCACGTTTGCTTGACGTTTAACCCAGTTTTGAATTTGGATGTAAACAAATTGGTTTTTGACCTCCTGATTTTATTTGTAACAAAGTTTCTGAGGCGTTTTAAATCGTGTAAATTTCTTCCATCGTTTGTAGGCCCTGTTTCGATTTGTATTAGTTGTTCAGTTATAGTTAACCATTTGGTGTTCTGGATGGTGAGGTTTTTGGTTGGAATTTGATTCTCAAACAGATTATTAATGGCAAATGTAAAAAACTTGTCTTTCCCATCAACGGGAGGCATGTAGTACAGGTTTTGCCAATTATAATTGAGAGAGTCATCGATAAGACTCGCCATGTTAATATAATATATTTAAAGTTTTGGAAACTGATTGTAGTCCGTACGAAAGATCTACTAAGACTGAGGTCATAGAAGAGGACAATGCGATCGTGTTTTGAGAAGCCGGGAACATCAAACTGGCTATAGAAGTTGATGAGATCAGTTCTATTGACAATAAACAGATCGATGAGTGTAGAGCTTGTAAAGCTAAAGTGTGTGGGAGTCGAGTTGTTGACTGCAGATAGGTTGACGGAGCTTAGGAAGTGTGTGAAACGATTTACTTGTAAATCATTACGGCTTAACTTAGTTGTTCATAGTAAGCCCAGAAGCGTGCGATGTTACAGTGGTGGTGTCCCTTAGGCTTGGAGGCTTGTAGATGACTTCAACTAGATATTTTTCGAAACCACAGATAATTTGAAGCAGAAGGTACGCGATACTATCGTTTGAACTCGAATTTCCGATTAATCTGCTAGTTATTTTTTCCTTAACAATGATTGCAACACCGCTCCTCAATTCCCGACGTGACCCTACCTATAGGATTACACGAAGAATAGCCATAAATACAGCTCTGAAAACAACACCACAATAATTTGATCAACAATATCTTCTTAAATCCTATGATTTCTTGAAAATGTTAATTATTGATTTAAAGGGTTGACTTGGGTATTATAATTATTTGCTAAAGGTCCTAAGTATATTCAAACGATATTATCTTAAATCTGCATGGATCGGATGGTAAACCGTACATTTGACATAAACTTAATACTGAATATCAATCTATTGTAAAGAAGCTCCGTTATAGTTTGGGGTTGTATGTGAAGCACTAGAATAGCCTATTCGGCTACCGCAACATATTAATAAAGAATATGTCAAGCAGAGTGCACCAAGGCTTGCATTCTACCAAGGTAAAAGTCGCAAACACAATCCCAGAAGTTGTAAAGCTTTGGTTGATTTACATATGCCCCAAGTTATTGTAGACGCCTCTTCAGTAGACTTACTCAATTGTAATTGAGCATCTCCTTCATTATTTTAATATGAAAAAAATTACTGCCGAAGTCATCGTATCTTAGTGGAAGTTTACGGTGCACATGCTCCAGCTGAGCAATCGGGTCGGAAGTGGTTTGCACGTTTTGAAAGTGTTTTGGATTTGAACGGCTGACACTGTTCTACGGTGAAGAATAAGAAGATTTGCTCGATAAAGATCCATGTCAAATACTGCAAAACTTATGTGAACCGTTTGGAAATCAAGGAAACTGGAGCTTATACAAATTAAAAGCAATGGACGTCAATGGAAGAATAGGAAGGAAACTGTTTATCGAATTGTCACTGTCGATGAAGGGTGGACAAAAACTGAAGCCAAATATACCCTAGAGCTCTTTTTTTTCCATAGGATTAGTGCAGATTCAAGAGTGAACGCGATTATGGCGTTTGTCACATAACCTAGGCGAGGTACAAATGGTTTGTGTCGAAGATGTTCCTTCACTAGTTACTCTCCGGGGGTGGTTGTCCAAGATAGGAATATTTGAGAGCTTCGACTGAATTTGTCGCGTTGGTTGTAGTTCACAGCAACTTTTTTGTTTCCATGTCATTAAGTTGTATACTGGAAATGCACACACAGAGTATGAATTTTGAAGTGATCTTATGCTGCGAGTGTTATGGCTTCGCCAGCTTTTTTTGACCATCTCTCATTCTCAACACGGTCGGTGATTATTACCATTACACCACGACCACCCCCATGCTCCGTATTTGGTGCTCCGAATTATAAATTAACGAAATTATCACTACAGATCGCGATTGACTACAGTCAATGTGCTTGAGTCTTTCATTGATGGGAAAATGGCCGGAAAACTCCGAAAAAACACGAGAAAGTGTTTTTACCACCCAGCCATACTAGTATGTCGCAAAACCTGCCAAAGCATACTTGGAATGCTCACATGGAAAGTCCAACCTTACCCATCATATTCTTCAGGTATTGATTATTCTGAGTATAACTTGATCTGATCGATGACTGATAGTCTGTCCGAACAGAAACTTACTTCTTATGAGGACTGTGACAAATTGGTCGGTACGCGGATTGCATCTGGAGATGAGGCGTTCTATGATACAGTAGTCGTATCCTAGTTGCCCAAAGATAGGAAAAAGTAGTGGCTAACGACGGACAATACTTTAAATAATATAGTTTTTCAATTACTTTTTAAACAAACATTTTTGTTTTAAATAGAAGACACTACGAATCAAATCCCAATAGATCAACCCCCAAATCAAGCTTAAATATTCACCCTGGGTACACGGCTCAACTTGTAAAATATTTTTGATGACTTGTATTCCCATTATGCAAACATAAAGGTGACGTTATGATCCGATTAAGACAAAGCAAAGATTAATCAACTCTTAAATATCAGAATACTATTTAAGTCATATCGACTTCCTCTTACCATAAACCTAAACTCGGAGGGGACCTTGTAAAAGTGGTTTGGAAAAATTAGGTTTCAGTGAGCTGTCAAATTTTTGGTTATTTTGTGTCATTTAAGACCTTCCTCTTATTAACCCATTTTAAAATTTAAAACTAACGCAACACATTCCTTCATACCATGGCAAATCCATAATTTGTATGTAATCTTCCTAAATGCCATCGCGTACATGACATGGCATTTCTTTTCCCAGTGAAGATATACCGCATTGGGAAAACGAAAAGCGTGGGGAACAGATAGTTCACATGCCTATCCTCTGTTGCGCATAAAGTCTTTCGTCATGAGCTTCAAAAGACAATTACAGTATAAGTACGATCGTGTGTATATGGAAACTTGGCCAACGAAACCTGTCTTACGATCAAAAAAGTTGAATTCACTCAACCGAGGTACAAAAAAAAAAAAAAACAGCAAAAGTGCCAGACAACACTAGTAATCCACGTAATCCACTGGAGCATTTAAATGAAATACAATATACCTGAGTGCTAAGGTTCCATATAGCCTACAAGGTCATCAGTTCTATTAAGGCACCTTTGTTTCTCCCAAATTAAACTGTATTTTTCGACAGAAAAATGCCTCGAACGTAAACAAAATACCAATCTATTCAGGAATGCAAATCCGATAGATATAAGCCAAGAGAAAACACCCAGGCGCTGAAGGTGAAAGAAAATATTTCACTTTCACCTATGCAAACGACGACGAATCAAAGTATTTGCATATAGCCTCAAGATGCAATAAATTCGATGAAGATCGTAAACATAGAAAACAAAAAAAAACCGATTTGAAAACGAAATCGAAACAGGTTGCATAAGGCGTGTTGCGTTCGTGATACGCAAGATCTATGATCTCTAATCACGCGGGGGATGCTGTCATTCAGGCTTACCTTCAGTTAGCTCGATTTCGGTTTCCTTTTGTTGAAATTTACCGGATCCTTGGTTGGCGGCGGATTTGACGCCGCGTATACTGCCGTATCCGAAAAAGTCGCCGCAAATCACGAGCGCCAGAGCGGCAAACAGCATGATGCGAAATCTCCACGCGGTGTCCATATTCGACGAAGATTTGTTTACTTTATTTCCGATTAAGATAGGATAAACACACGCGATACACGTTAACAAGCGCCGGTAAGCGAGATGCCGTAACGAAGTACTGTTAACTGTGACGGAAGCGCCGCAAATATCCGGGTTCCGATGGTATACTAGTATCTACCCGCAAGAAGCTCTACGAAGCAGGAAATGAACCAACTACCGCGTTTTTATTTTTGCTTGATTTTCTTTTTCGATAACGGCAAGCAGCTGAGAACGTCCAGCGATTGCACGGCGTGACTGGAGACTAAGCTCGGTTTCGCTATACAACCGATCGGACTGAGCGATCAAGAGTGGTACCTGAATGACGCACGGTTTCCCCACTCGAGCTGTAGTACGTAGGTAGTTTGAATATGTAGGTATTCGCTTGTATCTGTACCTGTGCGAGCTACAGCTGGGTGGGTTGGTGGTTCTTACCTGCAATCGAATGGATTTTCCTTTCAATTATGAATTGCGGTTGGCTGTGTGCGAGAATGATGTTTTGCAAGCTTTGCAAGTCGATTTGAAACGCTTTAGCTCCGATGAGACGGCTATAGAACGAGCTTCTGCCTAATGAGCAATGGTGACTGAGCAATTGATAGTGAACTTTAATTTACGAGCTGGGAGTGGAGTGAGGGTACAAGGTTAACTGGTGCGCTGGAGGTGGGTGCTGACTTGTTTTTTTTTTTTTTCTATTCGATTTTGGGTCATTGTAGACGGTAGATGGTTCTTATGAATGAATAGCGCCGAGCTAGCAATCATAATTAAATAAAAACAAAGTTTGATTGAGAAATTCGATCATTTGCTGGCTTTGGACGGATTGTGTTGAGTAATGGGTTTGCGCATACTGAAAGTATGCTACAGACTAGAGAATTGTGGACCGATACGGCCTGGTAGTAGACACTGGAATATGTCTCCTCGTCACGTGACATATGACGCATTACGACGGGGAAGGTTATGTAGATGAATTTGTATTCAGGATATTAGTCACAAAAGCAGACGTTGCCGTTTTGAAGCCAGTTTTTCTGGACTCAGCTTTGGATTTTGAGGAGTTTCTGAAGAGAAACATACAAAGAAACCTCAAAATCTGATCGAGCATGATTCCTATGTGGAAATTTTTCAGTTGCTTTAAAGAGCCCATATGACAACCAACTGGAACCTTTCTAAATTCAGTGCCCATATTGCTATTAATCAATCGTCTTCATCCTGCCCGTATGGGTTGTTTAGTCTGATAAGAGGATTTTGGTTATAAAACCCTGGCTGTGTTCTGCTTGGGCTTTTTGGTTGTAAAACTTACGCTTCGTTCTGTGGTACGAATGTGCGCTCAACTTGCTTACTCTGGCAATCAAACTCTAGTTTTCTTCGAGGTACCCAACACAACAGAGCTAAAATCTGGTTTATGCCTACAATCAGGGCAAAATGTTGGCAAATACTGTCAACGACATTGAAATAGAGACACCTCTATGGCGATATTTTTAATATGTATTGAAATACATACATAGTATGGAAATGCATTTAAGTTAAATAGAAAGAAGTACTTTAAGTGCGAATAACTCGTTAAAAAATATTTAAAATTAACAACAAAATCAATTTTTATAAATATAGTTGAGTAATCTAAAATTTGGTTTACCCCTAAAAGGCATACAATTTTAATGAATGGCTTATAGAATGCACTGCACATCCGAAGAGAGTGTGGGCATAACATTGATTTTTTAAGCGCTTGGTTTTTAACTGTCCAAAAAGCTACAGGAAGGTTACAAAAGTGTTAAAGAATTCTATTTAAGATAATAAGCCGACAACTGCCATTTTCTTCTTAAGGATTATTTTGCGTTAATATTGACCATCACTATCTTTTTATTGATCCATATTGACAGTCTAATTTTGAATCACTTTTTCGAGCATATTGATTGGTATCTACTGATAACATGTGCTATACTGTCTTTCAATTCTGAAATCGATGCTGACTCATCGACATAAACAAATGATTTGACGTATCCTCACAAAAACTTCTAAAGGCGTCAGATCGGAAGATCACCGAACTCATTTCTCGATCGTATGTTGACTAGGTTCAGCTCGTGCATTTTCGGCAAAAATGCGAAATAATTTTTGGGAAAAAAATTCAATTGACGTTAACGATGTTCTCGCGGTCATTTGAAAAAATACGGACCAAGCTTCTGTATTGCCTGAGGTTACCCATCGAACCAAATACGGCAGTTTTGTTTATGACAAACTCAATTAACCAGAAATTAATTTCGTTTCCACTTTAAAAAAAGCGGATTTTCCTCTTGCTTTTCTAAGATCCACTCACAGAAAAATCGATGCTGAGGCAGGCCGTTTGTATTTCGTAAGGTTTTAGACCAAGAACCTTGCGTAAAATCTTTCCCGTAGGGGAGTAACACAATCCCAATTGCCGCGAACGGGTGATGAATGGTGAAATCACGGTCTTCATTAAGACTAACGGATCCAGCAGCAATATTTTCCTTTATACATGTACATAGGTTGCTTGATGTCAATTAGCGTGAAATTAATGCAGAATTTGGTAACTATGGCTTAAATTGTTTGTGCGGTAAGTCGATTTTGACTATCGTACAATGGTCGAAGTGCTCTACCTGTGCAGGGACGGGTTAAGAATATCCCTGCAGCGATACCTCTCGCTTGTCGTAAAAGGCGACTAAAACAAAGGTAAACAAAAATCACATCTAGCCAATTTAGAAAACACCAAGGTGAGCCTAGGGACACATATATCACCATTAAACTGCCCCACAAGTGTGCATGCAAATCAGTGGGTTGACATGACTGGAGATCACCGGTGTTGTAAGAGTAAGATCAATAAAAAAAAAAAAAAAAAAAACTTGAGCATGCCCGTGTCAAAAAGGAAGGGAAGAAAGAAAACGGTCAAACCGTAGCATTATGGAAAAGAACGCTAAAAGGAAAAGCACTACCCCGCCAGGCACTAATAATGGTCCTGGGACGAGCAACAATGCTCGGGTCAGAGCTATAGGATTTCCGGGGGATAGCAAACTAATGCAACGGCGTAAGCCACACTTAAGAGTGGCGAGTTGGAACGCTGGAAGCATGGGTAGTCGCAGCTATGAGCTTGAAGAAATGATGGTTAGAAGGCGAGTAGACATCCTGTGCGTACAAGAGACGAAATGGCGAAACACCGGTAATCGGGCACGTTTCTTGGACGTTAAAACAAAAGCCTACAAGATGTTTTACTATGGATTGGAACAAGGAAAAAACGGAATCGTCATCATCCTTGCGGCAGAGGTACTTGGCAACGTCTTAACCATTTCAAAGTCCAGTGACCGTTTGATGGCTCTCAAATTGGTGATGCATGCTGAGGTGTGGAACATCGTAAGCGCATATGTCCCTCAAGTACGATGCGAACAAAAAGAAAAAGATGCATTCTGGCTAGATTTCCACAACCTTGTCAAAATCATTCCAAAGGAAGAGCTTTTGTTTGTTGGGGGAGATTTAAACGGACATGTCGGGAAGGCAAGCGAACACTATGAAGACTACCACGGAGGGCTGGGATACGGCACCAGGAACTCTTCAGGTGAAGATATCCTAAACATGTGCAAGTCGTACGGTCTTATAGTGCTAAATACCATGTTCGTCAAACAAAGCCGGCACCTGATCACTTATAGCAGCGGCGGAAATGAAACTCAAATAGACTATCATTTGGTATTCAGTTTCATGAAGCCACGAGTTAAAGATTGCAAAGTGATCCTGGGAGACGCGATCGCCCCTCAACACCGTCTCCTCCTGACTGATTTTTTTATGGAGGCGAGTAATAAGTCAAAGCAGCAAACAAAGGTGTCTGAGAGAATCAAGTGGTATAAGCTGGATAAAGGAAAAGGCGAAGCTTTTATTACCAACATGAAAAACTACCTCTTTTCCATTATCGATGAGGTCGGTCGAGCACAAGACATGTGGGATTCCCTACAACAATCTGGCCTGGAGAAAGCCAAATCACTGCTCGGAACATCTAAAGGCCCCTGCCAACACGCAAAAGAAACCTGGTGGTGGACAGACGAAGCCAAAGCAGTGATACACGAAAAGAAAATGGCTTTCCAAGCTTGGTCAAAGTGCTCTTCTACTAATAGAGAGGAAAAACCTCGCCGTGAAAAGGTATATAGATTGCAAAGGTATCGCGAAGAAAAAGTGCGCCCAATTCAAAGCGAAAAGCATGGAAGGCCTCTATCAGGAGTTGGAAGAAATATCGAGCTTCGACAAAGCAATTTGAACAAAGGAGCAAATATCTTTAAGATAGCCGCCCAGAGAAGAAGTAATGCTCAGGAGATTCGTTTCCCAAAGTTTATTAACAATGCTGAAGGCCAACTTCTTGTGGAAGACGAAAAAAATCTCCACAGATGGCGACAGTATTGCGAGGAACTTCTGAACGAACAGTTTCCCCGAGTGTACTTTCCAAGAGCCGCCCCGAATTATGCCGAAATATCCGACATCACAGTCGAAGAAGTTCGGTACGCGGTTAAAAACTCCAAGAAAAGAAAAGCGGTTGGGCCGGACGGGATACCCTCTGAGTTCTGGAAAAAGATGGGAGACATCGGGTCTAGATGGCTCATGGTTCTTATCTCCAAACTTATGAGAGGCGACACTATGCCTAATCAATGGAGGGAAAGCTATCTTCTTCATTTGCACAAAGGAAAGGGTGATACGCGAAATTGTGATAACTACCGTTCTGTCAAGCGGATGTCGCACACCATGAAGATCGTTGAACGGGTATTAGATAGCCGACTACGGAAAATAATACGACTATCTGATGACCAGTGCGGGTTTGTCTCGTGTAAATCAACAACAGATAAGGATCATGATGGAAAAGCATCGTGATGCGTCAAAGGACTTGCATATGGTGTTGGTTGATTTGGAGAAGGCCTTTGACCGGTAACCAAGAGATCTTTTATGGGTAGCGTTAAGACAAAAAGGAGTTCCAGAAACCTACGTGCGAGTGATCATGGACATGTACAATAGAGCAACGACAAGAGTAAGATGCACCGCAGGGGTCACCGAAGAGTTCGCAATCAAAGTCGGTGTACACCAAGGGAGCGTCCTCAGCCCACTGCTCTTTATAGCAGTCCTTGATTGCTTGCTTGAAGGAAAAGTGACGGACCCCAATGTGCACCAGCTATTCTTTGCTGACGATGGAGCCATTATAAGTGATGATCAGGCGTCCCTACAACGAGCACTTGATGTGTGGGTGGACATTTTTGAGGGACACGGGTATCGTATTAGTTCAAAGAAGACAGAGTATCTGTGCTGCCTGTTCTCTGACCGTCATCAGCCTATTCCAGACATTTACTTGAATGGAAGAGTGCTTCCCAAGCGTGAAAAGTTTAAATATCTGGGATCTATGATTAATAAAGAAGCAACTTGTGATGACGACATCAACCATCGCGCAAGCGTAGGGTGGATGAAGTGGCGGGAAAACTCCGTCATCTTCTGTGATCGAAAAATGCCCCCTAAGCTGAAAGGAAGGCTCTACACTTCAGTTGTACGTCGGGCGCTCACATACGGTTCACAATGCTGGACAATGCACAAAAAGTATGAGAGCAAATTAACGGCAGCTGAGATGAAGATGCTTCGCATGACAGCGGGAGTAACAAAGCGTGACAGAATTAGAAGTTCAAAAATCCGAGGAAGCCTCCACGTAAAAGAAACCATCACAAGAAAGATAGAGCGCGACCGACTCAGTTGGTATTGCCATGTTCAAAGGAGAGATCCTTTGAACCCCGCCCAAAAGGCAATATCAATCAACGTTCCAATTTCAACACGCAAAAAAGGCAGGCCGAAAAATAATTGGTGCAAATAAATGCAAAAACACCAGCATTTGATTGGCCTCAGCGATGAAGTAATCCCAAACCGGGAAGCCTGCCGCTACTTTCTGAGGTTAAACAGTAGGAATGCAGTTAAGTGGGAAGGTTATGGTCCTACACTTCTGACCATAACGACGCCGGAAAAAAGGAAAAGAAGAAGACAATGGTCGAAGTGCTCAAAAAACATTCTAAGCAGAACACGAATTTTGACAGTAAAATACAATAACTTGTAGTCATTATTTCGATGTAAGTTTTTCAATAATAAAATGGCAATGCTAACTGAGCATGCCTGACTTTAAGATATGTCCTGAGTTTGGAGTGACTTACTTAAAATAGGAACTCGTAAGCCAAACAGCTAAAAAATTACAATGTGAATAAATCTCTTCGAGAAATAGCGAAAGTTATAAATCGGTCGAAAACAAATCGTCGAAAATGCTATTAAACCACCAAAAGTTCGACAAAAATTGGATAAGCTAACAAAATTACAAAAAAAAAACAAAATAACAACTCCAAATAATCGAAAAATCATTTGCTTTTTCAAATCCGATCCATTCATGTCTTCCAGGAATATGAAAACGGAGTTGGAATTAAATATGTTGTGTTGGACTATTCATCGAATGATTGAGGGGAATAATCTACCTGACTAAATTGCTAGGACAGTGAAAATAATTGGTAAAATCTGCTATGGACCGACGAACAAAAATTAATTTTTTGGAGTTTTCCGAAATATGTTTGTATAGTATGACTCAAGTTGCAAACTGTATAGCGCATAATTGAATGAGCTGAAATTAACTGAAGATGTCCATTGGGTGCAGGAAATTAATGATAATTTCAAGATCAAGATTTTTTACACAAAATTATTTTAAGTGCTGGGACTCATTTTCAATAATCTGACAACGTTGGCAAACGAATCCATCATCGGAAACTTAACTGGAACAACCTCTCTATCCACATCGAGTTTTTGGGCTGGAACCATTGGACCATATTTTTTAGAAATTGATGTTCCTTCGACCGTTTCGGTAAATGAATTGCATTTTCAAATGATGTTGACCCCACACTCATTAATAGCTCAATCAACCGATAATTTTTTTCATGATTTCTCTAAATGGCGACTTAAATTTTCTTTGGAACTAAGTTTGAAAATATCTGAAATGTATTTTGTGTAAAGCTAAAAATGTTCGTTAAAGGAATGACTATTTGTTGGCAGCAGGGGAGCAAAACCGTTGTTCTGTTAATAAGCTTAGAACTCGTATTTAAAACAAAGTAAAAATATGACCACTTTTCGTGATGATGTTGGGATATGACCACTTTTCTATGGATTTAAAATGATACCTCTTGTTGGATACTCTATACAAGTGGTTCTAAAAGAGCGAAGACGCCTCAGCCATATCAAGACCGAAACAAAATCAGAGAAATCGCTGGTATTATATTCTCACGTATGTAAGGTAAAGAGTGGCCCAAAAACACTCACCCGTTCTCGTTCTTACTTAAAATAAGAACTCATGTTTTCCATATTTTAATTTTTGGAATTTTAATTCCTAAGGTCTTGCCATTACTTTTTAAAGATGATATCGTTCAAGTCAAGATTTTCGATCGTTTCGGCGACGACTTCAGGTGAAAAGTTTTGGCACTCTTGTCGGCAATTTTCCTTGAGAGATTTCAGTGTCTATGGCTTGCTCTGATAGTCGGGAGAATCGTCAAATCGTGGCCAGTGCAAAGCTTTAAAACGAGATGATTCTTAAAAATGTCTATTGTCACGGGAGCTATGTGTGCAGTTGCACCGTCCTCTTGAAACCACATGCCCTCCTGCCCTATGTTCTGTATCGCTCACCAATTACAGTTACCGTGTTACTCACGGCATGGTATGTTTACTTATCCATTCAGATGGAAATAGGGTTCGTCGGTGGTGATTAATTTCAATAGAAGATCATCTACTTGACGTTCAGGGATGCATGGACGCAGTTTAAGCCCAGGCAGTAACTGATGAACTGTTTGCACGTTGAAAGGGATCTTTTTTAAGACTCTCAGCATAATACGGTCAGAGACAAACGTGTAATAGCCAATTGTATTTGATGTCGATAGCTTATATGCAACATCTTCAGCGTAAATAGCGGTAGTCTCATAAGAACAAGCATTGCGAGGCCTTTCGAAGCCTTTTCTCTCACAGTCTCTTCGACTAATCTGCAGTTGAAGAGCGGAGAATTCTTGTTAAGGCTTACGGTCAACCTGGTTTGTTGAAAACAACATGCAGAGATTTCTTTCGAAGCTTCAAAAATAGTCATTTTGATTTTAAGGAAAAATAACTTTGAAGACGAAGATTGGAGGTTTCATGGAGGCTTTTTTTTTTGGTTGCGTCTTTGGATTTGTAATCTTCTAAAGATACCAGTAACCTGGGCTACTCTCATGATTCGCAAGCCTGAATACTTGATGCCAGAAATGCGCCTACGTACTAACCCACACCCTACACACTTCAACCACTCTACCCGCCGGACTGCCCTTAGGTATTTTTTCACGGGGCTGGTTAGAAATGTATGCTCTTCTTTCCGAGTTTGACATCCTTTGTTCTGAGGGAACTGTCATTTGGCTTTGGTTGCTCTCCCTGACTTTTTCCACTTGCCGAAATTCCTTCATGATTATCGCTGCGGTTTGTTTCACAGCATTCCATATTGCACTCGATGTTAACATATAGTCCAGAATATTTTCTGGAGTGGTATATTTCCATTATTCAAGACCGCTGCTTTCTGTGCAAAAATATGGGCAGAGACAAAACGCATGCTCTGCCTCTTCTTTGGCCTCTCAGTTTGAATAAATAGGAGATTCATCAAGCCTAAACCTATTTAGATAAGCAGCCATGTACGGTTATAAACTGGGTGAAATAAAAATCCATTCTCCGTGGTACCAGTATATCCAGTATAAGCCGATGGGTTCATCTCTTCTTTATTGACAGATTCCATCTCTCCTATCATGTTATCATGCTTCGCCGTCTTTCTTCCAGCTTAATATCTTTGACTGAAGCAAGGGATTCCTGGATTTTAGCATCGTAGGTCCTTTGTAGCTCGATAGCCAAGCATTCCCACGATACCACATACATATGCTCGTAGCATCATCTGATGCCATCGGAAAAACGAAGCACACTCTCAGCGTGCATAGTCGGTTGACGGAGCTAGCTCCTCTTGAAAGGGACTTAATTTTCACTGCCATTGCCCATATTGGTTCCGCATACATTATAATTGACTGCGCCACTCTTGACAAAACTTGATTCATTCTTTGTCTGGGTCCTCCAATATTAATCATGATTTTGGATAAAGCAGCAGTTCTGCTTCCGCTTTATGTTCGGTGAGCTCTACACGACAACTCCACACGACTGCTGACATCCACTTCCCACTATTCGGATATATTCGGATATATATGTCCCTTATTTCTTCCAGATGTTTTGCTGCCAGTTTAATTGCAATATAATCAGCAAAGCCTATTATTTTTGTCTCGCCGGGGATTTTAAGCCTCAGAAAATTATCGTACATAATGTTTCACAGAATAGGAACTAGTACCGAACCTTGTGGTACTCCGGCAGATATGTGATACTGTCTAATCCCTTCGTCAGTATCGTAAAAATATCGATGGAGGCTTATTTCATGATTCATGTCAGACGCTAGCTTCAAGCTCATGTCAAAGGCTAGCTTCAGACATGAGTCACTAGTTCAACTTGCGAACTCATTACAAGTAGATGAAATCAGTTTTCAAACGTGTGAAAGCAGGGATGATTGAGTGGAAAGGAAATTGAGCACCGTACGAGTTCAAGCCAAGAGACGGCCTTTATTCTTGTAAGAACTGCTGCTTCAACGGCAGAAAAGCAAACGTTTTTTGCATCATAAAGGGTCCGCCATCTAAGGTTTTTTTTTTTTCAAGTAGTGCTTATTTCGTGAATGGTAACACTTAGCTCATGTCTGATTTGACAGATAATTAGTTTTATCCTTCCGCTGAACGAATATGGTTGTGTATACGCTAGAACAACGCTTCGCTAAGTGGGCCTGCGATCGACTTACAGAAGATGCCGATTTTGCCAAAAAAATCATCTTATCAGATGAAGCTCATTTTGATCTTGGCGGGTATGTAAACAAGCAAAATTGTCGCATTTGGGGCACAGAAAACCCGCACGCATACATTGAAAAGCCGGTGCACCCAAAACGAGCCACTGTTTGGTGCGGATTTTGGTCCAGAGGCATAATTGGGCAATTTTTCTTCGAAAATGAGCAAGGAGTGGCCGTTACAGTCAATGGCGATCGTTATCGGGCCATGTTGAACGAATTTTTGTTCACAAAAATTGAAGAGGAGGATATTGGCAACATTTGGTTTCAACAGGAAAGCGCTACGTGCCACACAGCCGAAGCTACACTCGATGTTTTGCGCCCTGTTTTTGAAGATCGCATTATCAGCCGCAGAGCTGATGTCGTTTGGCCACCTCGGAGCTGCGATTTGACACCGTTGGACTATTATTTGCGGGGTGCCGTCAAAGATAAGTGTTACGCCGACAAGCCAGAGACCATTGACGCTTTAAAGGACAATATTCGTGAAGCCATTGGTGAAATACAGCTGCACACAATCGATAATGTGCTTAAAAATTGGACCGATCGTGTAGGCTACTGCATGGCCAGCCGAGGCAGCCATTTGAATGCAATTATTTTCCATTATTAACCGGAAGGATTGTACTTTCAAATAACAAAAGAAATTTGAGAAAATATTCAGTAGTTTTTTTTATAGCATTTTCAAAAAAAAAAAAAGTTATTTGGCGGACCCTATATAATGAAAAGTGTCATGTCTTGTGAATAAAGACATGAGTTGATTCTCGAATAGCCCCAAAAGACGTTTTATTTTTGCAACGTGATAAATGTTTTTCACGAACATTGACCTTTCACAGTCCTCATAATCGACCTACTGCATGCGTAGAGTTCGGTTTATGGAAAGGCGGACTCATTAGCCCGTATTTTTCGAAGATGACCGTGAGAGCAACCTTGTCGCTAATGGTGTCCGCTATCGTTCAATGATTTTGAACTTTTTTTGCCCAAAATGCACGAGGTGTACCCAGTTGACATGTGATTCCAGCAAAATGGCGCTATTTGCCACCCAGCACGCGAATCAATGGACCAACTGAGAATTTAGTTGGTGAGCAATTTATTTCTCGTTGCGTTTAGACTACTTTTGTGGGAATAGGCCAATCACTCGTCTAAGACAATAAGTCAGCCTCAACTGCACTCAGCGAGATGCCAACTTATATGCTCAAAATGTGTCTCTAAAATGGACTCTCCATTTGAACGTCTCAAAACCTAGTCGCGGTCAATATGGTAAGTATTAGCTTATCAATTCAGGTAAAATTGTGTACAGTTTTGTAACTTTCTGTGTTCTCTTTATGACGATTAAAAACCACATAGCTTATAAAATAAGATAATGAAACAGATGAATGCAAACCGAAAAATAGGCTCAACAGGTGCAGTTGAATGTGAAAGACAAAAGTTTAAGACAGAAGTTTAAAGAAAACTTTTAGAAGGGAACAACCTGATCCGACGCCTACGTCGGACCTATGTAGCACCTTTCAGAAAGTGTGTTCTTAATTGCTAATGTGGTACTGTCGCAATAAACATACGTGTTGAGGATAACAATGGTGACAACCTCACTCAGGTCAATTGCTTCCTTGAAAACTTGGCTTCAGCATAAAACCATTAAGGGCTTCGAATGCGTGTGATCCATGTTGTCACAATTTTCGAGCCATTATTCTCACACATGCCACGTAAACCGTCATAAACCAATTTAGTAGCTTTATGTCGGATTTTTCACTGGTTCACGAATTTCCCCGGTTTAAGGCTTCATGCATTATCAATCAGCTCGATAGTGAAATAAAGATTCACAGCTCTCTTGCATATAAAATTAAAAACGTAAGGAGCGGCATAAGTGCCTATATCCTTGGCTCTCCACTACCACCTCTATTGTGCAAAACACTAAAATAATAAAATACCCAAAAGTAATTCCGTTAAAAGCCATAACAAGATTTTATGACAGCTTGTAAAAACTACACACACTCGTACGCCCATCCGTATGCAAAGCTACTGCTTGTACGTCCATATCTGTGTCCTGCACCAGGATCAAAGGCATTCCATTCAACAAGAGATTTTATGGTTACACGCCATTTGAATTGGAATTCGTTTCATAGCCAGAGTGAAAAGGCAAATGGAAATGGAAATGATATAAATAGAATTAAGAAGGAGGGGATCCTTGCCTGATTTAACTACTGCGAATATAATTACTGTTTACTATGCACTAGTAGCAATTTTACAATGCGACGCATCACCTCACTCCTACCCTTCCCGGGACGGAGTCTAACTATTCACGTTGGTAGACAGAGTGTCGACCATGGCGTGTCGATGCCGGTGGGTTTTTATGCTTCCGTCGAATTGACAAGGATATTAAAATGAAACGATAAACGGAATGGCAACATGCATATCATATAAACAATACCCGGCACGCCTACAGATCTACGAATAAGTGTTGTAGTCAACAGACGGACGGGTAGATAAGGACGAGCTTGTACTAATAAAAATGTTGATCTGATGCCAATAGAGAGATGCATGACAGATGGGGAATGGAGATGTCAACGATTTGGCAGGGTTCGTTCGTACGGAAGTGACTCGAAGTGACTGTTAAGGCGAAAAGTCATTACAAGTGCAGCGTCAAAGTGATTCCATTGTTCAATCTAATTTACGATGGCACTTCTAGGAAGTCTAATGAATGCTGATGGAATATAGTGATAGTTGGTGTCTAGGTAGATGAATGCGCGTCAAAAAGGATATTTTATTCGTTATTTATGAGAATCTTTTGATTCAATTAAGGGATATTGCACGTCACCAAAGTTAGGCGGAATATACGGGGAAAACAAAAACTTATCCCCCGTACCACTGCATTATTTAAATCGTAGAGAAATCCTAAAACTACTTAGCTCTGCCAGCCTGCTACAACTGAAATCTGCATAAAGAAATCCAATCGAAGCAAATCCAAATATGCCATTTCGAATTCCATCCAATTAAAGCCTCAAAGAAAGTTTTAACCAAATTCAAAAGCCTCCGGGCAGTATCCCATCTCTACCCGCACTCCAAAGAAAATGTAGAAGTGGTTCGTTACTAAAGAAATTTATTGACAAAATATCAGATACATATGCAGATAAGCAAGAGTTAATCAAACTGTAACCGATAAGGCATTGTAAATGAGTGAAGCTCACACCCTGACACACCTATCCCCACGGTACTTACAACTTACATCTCATCACCCCGAAGCCATCATCTCGTTTCGAACTCATCCATTTCGCCTGGAGGATACACAGCTGTACAAAGCAATATTGACATAATCAACAGTCAGCCATGTTATGACAAATGTTCCAGCTCCAACCCTTACATGCAATACATCAATCGGTTAACCATAATGGATTCCACACAAGGTGGCCAGCGTTCCTAACCATCCTCCCCCATAATCCTTCACTGATGACTTTGTGTCCGGTCCGCAAGCACCCAACTCACAGACTCATCTGCGTTGTGGAAGATATTAAATATGCGAGTGTGACTTTGTTATTTGTCTAATCCGTCCGTTGTTCGCTCTGCATGCGAACGGCTTTGGTAGTAAATTATCTGACATTTGATGTGGTCATAATAACTCTCCCGGAGTTGTTAAAGTTCGCCTCGAATACATATAATTATTGTTGTATGAAAACCGGGGACAATGATGTTTCGGATCCTTACTAATGTCCTGACGTTTGTGATGCCTCTGCGGTTCGGATATCCTGATGGTGTATGCCATAAATTGTCAAATGTTATTTCGTCATAAAGGCACCTTAATTAGAATGATTGCAGCACAGTTGCTGCGAGGCACGTAGCTTCTAAGTAATCTTTTAGTTCGAAATGGTTGCTGATAAATTTTATTAGCGAGTATTAAGGACTGTTTGAATTAGTGTGTCGAATTTTCGAGGTGGCACCGCGGTGGGATAGTAGAATGTTAAATATCTGGGGAGTGGTGTCGATTAAATAGATTGCTTTATGGGACTTAATAGTGTCACGGTAGTATAAACCGTACTGTACAGGCATTTCGAATATACCATGGCCAGATTGTATAGTTATTCAACAAGAGATGTCGTTTTAAATAAATAGAAAAATTTAACTTTTTTACGAAAAGAGAATAAATTTTTCTTTTAATCTAAAGTACAAGCTCTACGGTTTGTCAGAACTGGTACAGTTTTTCATGATGTCTTTGAGTAATTGCGGAAGTGTTTCGCAAACGACAACTCTGAATTTTCTTTTTATGCCCGGAGGCCTAAGTCTAATTGAAGCTTCCAGTCCGAGAAACCAAATTTGCAAGATAATTATCATGCAATCGAGCTATTGTTTAACCAGCTGTGTTGCGACGAGCTGCTAAAATACAATGTAATCAAAGCCGGTCGACTTCATTCGATAATGACATCTATTCACTGAAACGGTCGCATCAGCATCATTTCCAACAAAAATATGGACCCATAGCTCGTCCAGTTTAAACCCAAACTGACTTCTAGTATAGATGGAGAGGTTTTGGTTTCTTTGAGCTTAGAGTGCTTTCCAGTGTCCAAACAGGGATCGTTGTGCGTAGTCAGCTGACTTCAATTCTTGTGTGAATTGGGCCTTTTAAACATGTAAGCCAAGACTTTTTTCACCAAAATGTGGTACAAAGAAGTTGCGGATAGATCCAGTACCGGAACTACGTGTAAGTCTAACATAGCAGTGTGCTTGATGGGGACCGCTCCCCCATGTCTTGGTCTTTTATCGCCTTTGTTGACCACGTTACTGTTAAAATCGGTGAAATGTTTACCGAACCTCATAAACAAATAGCATACTTGAGGGAAAAAATATGGCAAAAAAACGATAGATTCATAATGTCCGGAGATAGATATCACCAATTGCTCCTAACATTCTATAATATTGACTTCGACTCTATTACGAGGGATCTATGAAGTGAGAACATCGATCATCATACTAACCGCTAGCTTAGAGCAGTACTTAAAAGCCATATTGTCTTAATAACATCTAGAGAGATTTCAGTAACGGTAAAATATATGCCAGAAAGGTGGGTTCCTTTCACGACTTCTATGGTCAATGTATGAATGAGGTATTTTACAGACTAAGCTCAGTTTCCAAAAATGTGTTGCGCTTTTTTTGATATGGAAGAAGATTCCGTACGCCCGAATTCGTGTAGCATGCTTCTCGTTGTTTGGCCGACTCAAAGCGATAGTTCAAGCTCAAAAAACTAAAAATGGATTCTAAAAATATCTTTTTTCTAAATTGTTTTCTTGTACTCCAATAAGATTCGATTGCAAATAAAAAAAAATACCGCATTCAGAAAAGTTGTGATTCAATTGGGCCGCCCTGTGTACTGGGAAGACCCCCCGATACAAATCGAGAGAGGGGAGGTTGGCCCTTTTATGACTTCTAAATATGTGAACAAATTTGCTCAATCAGTTGTCACTAAAATTAAAGCCCTAAGATTATCAAGCTCATCGTTTTTCTTCTCTGATTGACCTCTAGAGCAGTTGGAAACTAATCAAAATGTTGGGGAGAAATCTTTAGTGATGAACCAAAGCTTTGGTTGAACTGCTTACGAACCAAATAACAAAATTGGGGAAATATTTCGGAACTTGAATGGCCAGACTGACTGCCAATGACGAACGATATCGGGCCATGATAACTGACATTCTGTAGCCTTACTCGAATCACATGAGCATGGACTCTATATGGTTCAATTAAAATAGCGCAACAAGCTATACATCGCTTGCTACACTGGAGTTCCATTCCGGACCATTGAAGCATCATCCCATGATGATTTAGACTTTGATCAACATTTTATTTCAGTACATTGTTTGGATCTTGTCATTATTATCATTATTATTTCCGGCCATTTTGAACTCGGAAGTTTAGATCTTCGGTGACCACCTATCGCCAAGGCCCCCTGTCATGAGTGTATTCCCTTCATGTTCCGTTGTTTTCTTTCAACTCTCTAGGTCCATCCTTATATTGTCCTCCCATCTTCGGTACGGGCGATAATTCAATTCGTCCACTTTCTCAAAGCGTTTTTGTACTCGAAATTAGGCGCGGGGTTTGGATTGATCCAAGTCGGTCAGTGACTATTTATTTCATCTTCTCTTTATTTATATCCTTTTCTGCCATTACTAGACTTGATACATCTCTTTTAACGTTTTCTTCACATCTTCCAACTGATCGATATCGTCAGCCGTGAGCTAGAACGTATGTGATTCCATACCACTCGTCGAATGATTCCTCCTGAAGCCACAATGGTAGTCTCGTAATATTTTCTTTGCACTCTTTAAAAGAATATTTGACAGCACCTTGTAACAACTTGATAGCAAGGATATTCCCCGGTAATTGTTGAATTGTGTTCGGTCATCCTTTAAGGCTTTCCTGTCTGTCCCTCCGTCTGTCCGTACGCATATATCAAACCAAACTTGCCGAGTAGCCATGAGTTTGAAACTTGGCTGTGTTATAGAGAACATGATTCTGAGCTCATTGTCAAAAGTCAAGATAAAATACCTGGAATTGTAACTTGGTTCCCGGCGAGCTGACCCCATCTTGTTTAAATATGGGAATGATGTCCGAGTTTTTCCATTCCTCGGGCATGGTTTCATTGTTCTATATAGTTGTGATGATGTAACTTCTCTGTAACTTGCCCATTGGAGTTTCCTTTTGCTTACTACTTCCTTTGAAATGAAGGGAGGACTCGCTATGAGTTGTTCCAAATCACAGTTACTAACCTTTGCGTTAGTTTAGTTTTTTTTAGTTTTTAATTCATTTTTATTCATAACTTCTTAGATCTATCTTACCCTAGACAAAAATGCTTAAAAACTAGCTTAACTATCTTAACAATCTAGATATCTTACTGGCCCTAGGCGGACACTCTAAAATAGACGTAACAACTTAAATCTGTCTTTCGACGACTATATCAACTTACCACTAACATTACTATATCTAGCTTAAGCTAAGAAAAATGTTTTTTTTTATTAAAAACTTAGCATATGATCATTTGTGTTACAATAAAACTTAAGCCTACCTTAATGTAACTAAACCTAACTTATTCTACCTTAACTAAAATATATATATATAAATTATATACATAATATATATATTTAATATATATATCTTTTTTTTTTGTTTTTTTTTGTTTTATATACAATATATATACCCCACTACTACCTACCCTACCCCACCTTACCCTACCTTAGCCTATGTAAGCCTGCCATTGGTGTTAGGCAGGCGATGCCTTGAAGAGGCTGAAGCTCTCAAAGTGTCCACTGACGTAGCTCTCTCCAGCCACCAAAAGCGTTGATGCTGTCGGACTACGTCTCCTCGATCCCGGCGTGAGACCGATCTACAGAACCTGAGGCGCTCGGGCTCACGGAGCGCGACATCGGGTTCGTAGAGGAATCGCCTTTCCACGGAATTGCGACCCACGTGGAAGATTAGCGGTACCGCCAATCTATCCTGGATCAGCCCACATCTATCTAAATAGAGGAATGCTTCTGGCGGCACAAAGCCATTAAGGCGCACTCTCTCGTGATATAAATCGTTGGGGTAGTAAGCCCCGAAGATCAGGCTATTGACCGAAGTCATTGCTCTCGCAACGTGGCTTCGAATCAGTTTGATCAAAAAATGATCTACCCGTACAATCCTGGCCCTATTGTATAGGACCTCGTTCGGGTAAAATTTCGTGTACTCAGATTCGGGTGTCCTATGTAGCCCCAGACACGTCCTGAGACATTGTCTCTCAAACACCCGAATCCTTTCCATTAAGCTGGCTCTCACATTGAACCAGACGGGACATCCATAGGCAACCATGGGCCTGATTAAGGCCATGTAGCAGATTACCTTCACCCTAGAATCAAGTTGGCTGCTATGAAACAGCCACCTTGTCAGAGCGAAAGCGCCCCGGGACCTTGCCAGAGCAGCATCTACATGTTTGTCAAAATATAGATACTGATCCAGCACGATCCCAAGATATCTGACCACACTTTGTCTCGCCAGTGGGCGCCCGTCCGGTCCTAAAATTAAGAACCTGCGCCAGTTTTTTCTAGTGTCCCGAGAGGCCCAAGACAAAGGCGTTCTGAACAATATAGATTCTGATTTCTGGAAGTTGATTTTCAACTTCCAGTCATCACAATACTGCTGAATTTTTTCGAAGTCACGCTGCAGGAGAGTAACAATAACGTCGATCGTTGGACCTGATCTGTACGCGATTAGGTCGTCTGCGTACGCTATTGAATGGTGAAGAGAAACTAGCAGATCGCTTAGGTAAATGCTGAAAAGGATCGGCGAATTTACCGTACCCTGTTGCAGTCCATTTTTGATTTCAAATATTTGGGTAGAAGTCACGTTGGCAATTTTCACTACGAACTTTCTACCTGTTAACATGTCAAAAATCATATATAGCAGTGGTTTACTTATGCCCAGCCGACTGAGCTTGTAATAAAGACCTTCTAACCATACGGTGTCGAAGGCTTTTTCTAAGTCAATCAGACAGGCACCCGTGCATTGGTTCTTGCATTTATTCCATTGGACATCCGACACAAGCTTCGACGCGGCATGAATAGTGTCATGCCCTGCTCTGAAACCGAATTGGTTATCCGGGATGATTTTATTGTCCTCAACCCATTTAGACAGGGCCCTATGGATCACCTTCTCGAAAACCTTGCTGATACTCGGAAGGAGACTTATTGACCGGAGATTTTCCGGGTTAGATGTGTCTTTACCCCTCTTGCGAATTGGTTGCACCACCGCTGTCTTCCAGTGCACTGGATAATATGCATTATTCAGTGCATTGTTGAACAGGATGGTGTACCTCTCTACAGCCACTGGCGGAAGGTGCCTAAGCACAACATTGGATATACCGTCGACTCCCGCGAATTTTTTCTTCCTCAATGACTCGAAGATCATCTGAAGATCTTCTGTTGAAATGAACAGGGTATTAGCTCCCTCACTGGCGATGACATTGTTTGCCATGAAATCTTCATTGAACCCTGTAAAACCAAGGTTCTCTTATCGCCAATGATCGATATCATTTCGAAGATAGAAGTGATGAAGCAGGGCTCTATATTCCAGGTCGTGGTTCGGGCGAATACTATCATTCACCTTGTACACTTCCTGGAAGACAGCTCCTACTGTCGCCACCCTCTCCTGAGGATCCTCGATCACGAAGAAGTCGTCATCCAGGATGGCGCTCTCCGGAGCGATGCTAACTGTTCGTAGCAAGCGTTCATTGTCTGACGTTCTCGGAAGTTTCAGATCCTGAATTTCATTCTGATTGTTTCTCCGAAATATTTTATTTATTTGCGGGAACATACTCGTGCTGTTGGATTTTACAGCACGAATTCTGTTGTTCCAATGCAAACTTACAGATATTCTGTAATTTTCCTTGATTAACTGTTGGATATTTTTAATCAGTGACTTCAGTGTCCTGACCTCCGAGTTTTGTCTGTCTACTTTTCTGTCTGTGCAGTGCGTCGATTGTCGCGTTTCGGTATACGTTTGCGGTATCGTGCTGTCTTTGGCGTGGTATCGTACTGTTCATTGTCTGTTTAATGACATCGTCCATTTGTTTGAGATACCTGTCAATCTCGTAGTTTGACAGGTTCCTATTAGGCGGTGGAAAGGAGGCGCTCGAAGTGAACGCTCTCGTCAGGGAATTGGCAAACCGCGGCCAGCACACCCTACTGTAATCGTAGGGGTGCGTTTGGACACACTCTGCCATCTCCGCGAACTCGTCAGGTACTGTGATCACGGCACATAGTCCGCAATGGTCACTGTCGTATACAATGGTCCGTAGACAGTTAATAGACCATTCGTTCGTGTCTGCCAGTCTCAGTCGAGAGTCTATTAGCATGAGATCCAGATAGGAGCCGCTCCTAGGATACGACGGACTATCCGTTGCGAGCAACTTGACTCTATATTCAATGCTGCGAAGAACCCACCAATGGCTTAGTAGGCTCCCCCTAGTGTTGGGAATGTTATTTCCCCAATCACCATGTTTGGCATTTAAATCGCCGGCCAGAATGTAGAAGTTTTCTACCGAGTTTAAGCGCAGAGATCGAAAAAGTGTCTCGAGCTCTGCGATAAAAATATTGGGTTGAGGTGCTTCAGGTGCATAGGCTGATACAATGTACATTCTCTTTCCGTTTCGGAGAGGAAAGCACACAATACAGGCCTCTAGCACCTGGAACCTCCGCACTTCACCGCTATATATGACTTTATGTTTAAAATTGTTTTTAATAAAGATCGCAACTCCCCCGCCTTGAATAGCGTTGGGTCGGTCCCTTCTAATTATTCTATAAGAACTGTGCCGGATTTTGTGCTTCTGGTTTAGCTTTGTTTCGCTAACCAGGAGCACATCGGGGCTTTCGTCCTGCAACAGGTTAAAAAGTTCGGCTCGTCGCTCGATCCTTATCAGTGAATTTACATTCACCGACATGATCTTCAAGGGCCTCTCTACCAGCGTACCCATCACGACCTTAGGTGCGCTAGGCCCGGCACTAACCTTTGCGTTGTCGGGAAAGGGTGTACTGAGCAAGAAGTCTAGTGACTCTACGCTAGTCACCGTTGCGGTGTCCTCTGGTTTGTTAAAAAGGGCGGGTATAGTGGGAGCCTTTGACAGTATTTTTCCTCTACTGGCCTTATTATTCTCTTCTATTTCTGAACAGAAATTGCGCCAGAATGTCCTTTGCACCTTTCTTGTGATTCTCACTAATAAAAAAGAGATTCTGTCACTTGTCACCTTGTTGTCGTATCGTTGAACTGACGGTAATTTGTTGTCTAGAACCAAACAGGGGAGGACGCACAAAAGCGTAAGTTAGAACTTAACGTATATTCCCAACTAGTAAAATTCACATTTTAGGAAATAAAACGTCAAAGGAATTGGTGGTGTTTTTATCCTGAAACCTCCTGGCTGCTACAGGAAACAACAACGACTATCCCTCATTTGTTATTACTTACTTAATATTGCCAACAAGCGTCTCCAGCTGGCACGATCTTTTGCCAATTGCTTCCAGTGCCACCCTCATAATTGCTTAAGGTCCCCTTCCACCTGTGTGCGTGGCCTTAGATCCGATCGTCCTTTGCTGCGTTATCCCTCTGATTTGGATTCGAAGACTCTTCGGGCCGCTGTACCACCCATACAGTTCGTCGTTGTATCTTTTCCTCCACTATCCGTTTATACAAAGAAGATCCTCATCCGTATTTCCTTAAGTTAAATTAAGACCGCGATGATCAATGATTTATGAAAAAAACAAGTACGAAAACTACCGACCTATTGCAATACTACCTGTCATAGACAAATGTTTAGAAGAAATCGTTGTGCGCCGACTAAACAAATTTATTGCAAAACACAATATATTACACCCAAATCAATACGGCTTCCAAAAAGGAAAAAATACAGGAAAACTGTTGGCAGAATTTACAAACACGGTGAACATGAGCTTGAACAAGAACCATCACGTGCTTGTAATGTTCATCGATTTTAGTAAGGCCTTCGACACAATATGTCACAAGAAACTCCTACAGGCTCTCGATAGGTTGGGAATGAGAGGCGCACTAGGTAAGTGGATGGAAAGCTACCTAACAGGAAGAACAACAAAGGTGAAAATCTTAAATAATATTAGCGATGAAAGGAAGAGTGTCTTTGGAGTACCGCAAGGCTCAAAATTGGGACCATTACTATTTATACTTTTCACGAATGAGCTTCTTAGCGTATTTGAACGAGCAAAAACCTTTGCTTTTGCGGACGACATAGCTATCGTCGTTAGACACAATTGCCTAGCAACAGCAACAACGATAATGCAAGAGGAGTTCGATAAACTAACGAGATGGTGTCATGATAACGGCTTGGTAATTAATGCTGTAAAAACTAAATTAATGTATATTCGTAATCCACGTCAGCCGCAGACGTCCATTAAAATATACTTCCAAAACAATGATTGCCCAACAACCAAAAGAGGTCAATCAATCGAGATGGTAAAGACGATAAGATACCTGGGGATCACGATCGATGACCACTTCTTATGGCAGGATCATATTAACAAGCTCAGATCACAGCTAAAAAGCGCTATGTTTGCGATGGTGTACCTCAGGAGATATACACCTACAGATGTACAAAAACAGGTGTATTATTCATTGGTGGAATCTCGTTTGAGGTATGGGGTACTAGCATGGGGAAATGCATCAAAAACTCATTTAGATAAGCTGAGAGATCTTCAAAATAGAATAATCGAAATAATAAATGCTAACAATAATTTATTCAAGGTATTAGATGTTAGCTGTCTTTTTAGAATGGAAGTAGTTTTGGAATACTACAATGACCATCATTTCCAGCAACCCATACGCCACAATGTAAACACACGAAGACGAGCACGAGGGTTACTTGAAATTCCTGAAATCTTCAACGTTTATGGAAGACGACAACTCAGCTATGCCGTACCAACAATCTTCAATAGTTTACCAGTTAACATAAAAAACATCATAAACTTTAAAAAACGAAAAAAGAAAATTAAAGAATTTTTTCTAAGTCATAACCATGTAATCAATTAACTTCCTCCTATAAAAGTAATCTAAATTAAAACTAAAAACTGAATATTAAAATTTAAAGCAAAACATGTACTAAAACTTTTAAACAATGTACCAATAAGAATTTCAACCACCTGCAGATAAGCAATAAGCTTCGCAGGTAACTTAAACTTAAATTGTAACGTTTTCAAATTGTAACTTAATACTCCTAAAAAAAAAAAAAAAAAAAAAAAAAAAAAAAATAGTGCTACCTTGCGTTTGATCTTAGCGCCGATGTTGTTGCCGCTGGTCCACTAATGAGCAAATGTAACGAAATCCTTTACCACTTCGAATTTGTAGCTGCCAATTTCAACGCTTTGACCAAGACGTCGGTGTTGTGCGTCTTTTTTTGGTAACAGCATATGCTTCGTCTTTCTCTCATATACCGAAAGACCCAGAAAGAAACGGCTAATTTCTGCTTCAATGCTTTTCATGTTCATACAATTACGTCAATGTTATCCAATCAATGTTATACACAAGCAATTACGCAGACTAGAAATATATCGTTCCTCTTGTGTTGGCCTGTGAGTCTCTGAGGATATTTTCAAGCATGATATTTAAAAAGTTACATGACAGTGCATCATCTTGTCTAAATACTTATTTAAAATCAAATTCTGGTGCGAAACCACACTGAATATCTACAAGAATATTCACAAAGTATTTCAGACGTTCACACAGTACGGCAGAGAAGATCTTCAATCCGATCTTAAGGAGATTTATTACCCTGTAGTTGGAGCAATTACAAGGATATTGTTTCTTGTGGATCAGGCAAACGATCCATTCGTCGGGCATGATTTCCCCCGACCATATTTTACAGATGAACTGGAGCATACGCTCTACCAGCTATTCTTCAGCCGCTTTAAATAGCTCTGCGCCTGCGGATTGTTATGATCTTCGATATTACATGCTTAATGTCAACTAGGTCGGGTGGGCAGAATTCTGTTGCATCTACGTCCATTACGATTGGATCATTCTGCCTGACAGCGGTATCAGGTCTATCTTCGCCGTTATACAGTCTACAGAAGTGGTCATTCTATATTCTCAGTATCGACTGTGACTCTACTATTAATTATCCATCGTCATCCCTACAGCCCTCTGTTCTGGGTTTATGGCACTGGCATGTTCGTTTTACTTTTTCGTAAAACTTGCGAGCGTCATTCCTGCGGTAGCATCTCTCCATCTCCTCGATTTCATGCTTTCCGTGCTCTCTTTTTTGCTTCATTAAAAGCTTATGCACCTATCTCCTTTACTGCTCGTCCAGCTCACGAGCGGCTCTCGTCCGTCTATGTAGCATGACTTTGTAGGCAGTTTACTTTGCTACATGGGTTTGTTCGCATTGCTCATCAAACCAAGGGTTTATACCAGCGGTGGTTGGAAGCCAACATTAGAGGCAGCGTCTCTGATGGCACCCTGGCAATGCTCCCACTGTTATTCTGTGGATTGTATTGGAGTCATCGGACTTTGTGAGAGATTGAGAGAAACTAGCGGTCTTAGAGGTCTTCTACGATTGTAGCTTTCCGATGTCAAACTTTCTTTGTTCTGCTCCTTAATATAGGGTCCTTAATATCCTCATTTGTTTCTTAGCTACAACAAGATAGTGATCCGAGTCGATGGTTCTTACATTTTGGATGCTGGAGGAGTGTCCAGCGTCGATCACAACGTGATCAATCTAGTTAGTGGTCGACTGATCTGGTGATCGCCAGGTTCCTTTATGGATTTTATGATGTGGGAATCGTGTGCTCGATAGAAGGAGATTACGTCCCGCCAGAAAGTCAAGTAACCGGTGTCCGTTTTCGGCCGTGGTGTTGTGTAGACTATACTTCGTCGTGATCTACTCAAATATGTCCTCTTTGCCTAGTTTCGCATTATTTGACATTGGGCAAAGGTTCTTTCAGAAGACTGTAGAAGTCATCCTTGAGTCAATCGTCTTTTTGGATCGATTCAATTCGGTCAGTGACCATAAATTTGGTTTCCTCTTCATTTACTTCGAAACCTACTTCCTTTCCTGCAATTTTTCTTTTACATCTTTCATCGCTACCTTCTAAAAGGTCCAGATCATCAGCGTAAGCTAGATGTGATTGCATTAAGAGCTATTCTCCTCTCATTTTCTTAAAGGGACCTCACTAGAAACTTCAGCATCAAAATACAAAGAAGTGGTGGCATTTCCTTGTTTTAAACCTTCACGTATCCCAAATATTTCAGTTATGGCGTTTCGAACTTTAATTCGTCCTTTGTCCTTCGAACGCCTAATGGGCGTTCTTGTATCAGTTATCAATTAACACCATGGTGTGCCAAAATTTTCTGATGTTACTTTGAGTGTGGTTTTGTTATGGTGTATTGTGATAGTGATGTAAGTGTTTCAATGCCAAATACGATCCGCTTGAATCATTTTGTGCTATTTACAAAGGAAATTCATAATACAGACAGTGGAGAGAGCAAATAGCAATCGCGGAAAAATCCCAGTAGATGTGGCTGCCTATTTAGTAATGAAAAAAAGACTGTCACCGATCGAGGGTAGACATTGCCTCAGAAGGTCAGAAGACCTACGGGGCAGCGTTGTCATACATATTCATATTGGTAGTCATGATAATAAGAGGGTAACGGGTTGTTGACAGACCCTTTGAAATCCCATACGGAAAGATATATTATGGCCAACATAATGACAAAAACAGTCAAAAATTTGAACTGACAACAGGGGAAAAAAAACACAACCTATCAGTCAGTTCCAAAAATATGACTGCGATTAAAAACGCCTTTGTTAGCGATGTATCCCCCGACTCGCACGTCATTTCATCAGTTATCAAAATCGAAATTGAAAAGAAATTAAATCAGCGAACGAAAACAGAATCAATTTGATGCAAATAAGCACCGGCTTCCATGTGTGTGGAAGCCATGAAATGAAATATTAATCCAAACAACATCCACACATCCGCCGCGTAGGCACAGACAACAGACATCCGACATGCAACAATGAAGAGAAAGGGTTTTTTTATTATTGTTTTTTTTTGTTTTATTTCTGTTGAATACCGTCAATTCCCAAGTGGAAGCCGAATAGACGGCAAGACAGAAAGCCGTAAAGTCGAAATATGTCAGATCAATTCAATTGCACCAGACCTGCCACTGAATCACAATAAACCATCATCATCCAACCCCATCACCGTCAAGGAAACAACAACATTCCCTGGACCGCGTAATGTCGCGTTCGTTTTTTGTTTTACAACCGCGGCGATAGAAAATTGCCAATTTTTCATTTCACCCTCGATGAGTGGCGTATGTAGAGTTGTCATAAGGGGTAACCGATGTGCGGCCGTTCCCGGCTCCAATCCATAAATTTAATCGAAAAATCATAACCACATGTCAACATATGCAAAGCAAAGTTGGCAATCCAGCAAATCCATGCATGGAGCTTGGTTTTTTTGTTTGGTCCGTCGTCCTGTTTCCAATCCGGTTCCAATACATCATGTGAGGGGGTGCGTGTGTTGTTATTCGCCCACATCGGTCGCGCGTACCTACAGTTGCAGTTGAGCGAAAAAGATGAAGAAGAAGTGTACAGAGAATGGGAGCGGACGCCTGGAAAGGGTTGACTGGCGAAGGATATAGATATGAACATGTGTTCACACATGGATGCTCATATGCAGACGTCAAGTTAACTAGCAGCGTTAGAAGCAGTAGGCAATATTTGACTCCCTCTCCCGCTCTCCGGGGATTCTGGGGAAGACCCTTAATTTATTTGCGTGCTTTAGAAGGTTATTTTTGCGGCTTGAAAATGGAGATATAGATTGAAGCCAGTCACCACTTTGGTTTCCTATTGCGGTTGACAACATGTGACGCGGCGGAAGGAGTAATTTACTGGCTGCAGGACTATTCAAATGTGTGGTTAGTCGGCTTTAAAGTTCAATCGACCTAAACGGGAGTATGTCCAAGTGAGGGTGGTGGCATAAACAGAATGCGTTTTTGTGCTGCTTTTGTTGTGGTCAGTTGCAGGCATTAAATTGTACAGAAAAACAGCACATTTCCTTACAACACCACCCACTCTCTTCAATATTCTGATGGCACATGTTGTTCCCTGTAAATTACCCAAACCATATGACTAACTGAAAACAACCTGCACAGGACTAATTAAGCGATTAAATTAGTGCCATTCCCTGAGGAAGGACACCGTAAAACTATTGCACGAACGACAATGCACACAAAACCTGAAACATAATTTCCGTTTAAGAATTGTTTAATTAAAAATTCACTACGTGCCCTGAGACGACATCTTCTGCTTTCTTTTTTCTAAAACTCTGTAATTAGCACGATACCCTGTACTGCATGAAACCAACAGCACAATGGGAACAACAAGTGCAGAATTTCATTACAACCAAGTGTAAATACGGAGAGAACTACGAGTAACCAGTCCCCTAAGTCGCATCGAACCCAGACTCCGGGCGGACCTGAAGGACTGTAATTTCCTTCTTCGTCTTCTTTTTTTATCCTCGAAACTTTGACGATAAAGGAATGCCTTTCAATATGCAAATTGGTATACAATTAAAATCAAACTACAGCCGAGGTGAGGATCAACAGCAAACGAAGACGAGCAACAAGAGCTGAAAGTAACAACTGCATTTGGAATCAGCCCTCCGTGCATTCTAATTTGGGCCAGCAACAGAAGTTTCACTTCGTCTTCATCTTGCAACGTGTATCCTTTCGGCAATTCCCAGCTGATGCGCCACGTCTCCTCACTTGCTTTCATCTACGACAAGGTGAGAGGACTGCATCAAAATCCTAAAAGATACTATCTTTAAAAGCCATCCTCCCATCTTCCGCTACTGCAGACCACAGAGCAGTCAACACAAGTTCGAGGGCGAGCAAAAAGAGTGCGATATCTAGTAACAGAGCTACCGTAAAAGGGTTGCCCGTAAACGAATATGTGACTAGCTGGCAGGAACCAGGATAGAAATATCCAATTTAAATTTTATTCAGTCATACCCCCTGTCAGCATAAAACGCGCGCCACAAGTAATTAAAGATAAAAAGCGGTAAAAGTTGTAAAACTTTCATCCAGCACCGCTGCGACCAGAAAAATACTAAAAATATAAAAATATATCCATCGCCCGCCTTCGCCATCTGAGAGTGTCGAGCGCCCAAGTCCAGACGGGAATCTGTCTTTATCCATCTGTGCTACTACCACCGAGGATAAGGATGACTGCATGGAGCTTCTGTGCTTCCTGGGACGATGGTGTCAGTGGTGGTCGGGTTAAATTAGCCAAATGTCTATCTATGCGCTTGTCGGACAGCGGCTATGAAAATCCATCTCCATCTATCTTTTACAGCTTTCGTAGCGGCAATAAAACATAGATGAATACAAATCATAAAGAAAAATTGTACGCCACAAGATATTCTACCCCAATGTCCTCCTTATCCTTTGCCAATGACTATGGGCTTGGTCCTGGTGGTAATGGTGATGGTAGTGGACGTCTTTTTGATTGAATGCGGAATTGAAGTATCTGAAGCGTTACACGCTGCAGTAAAATTTTGAATATTCCACTTTGAGATGTAAGAAGCAGTTGGGATACATTTAATTATAAGTGCACAAGGCATAAGTTTTATGGCAATTTAATGAGGACTTGAGTAAATGATTTAATCGACCCCGACCCACAAGCTACGGGGTACCCTTTCGAGTAGATTGGTTATGACAGAGGCTTTTATTTCACCCTTTCACCCGCTTTTTTTTTTTTTTTTTGAGCGGTGAGTCGTAAAAATATGAAAGAGTTGAGTAATAAAAGAAAATATTCATCCATCCTCGCCTAGAGCTTGTTTATTTGTCCACCCATCTTGACTAGCCGCAGCGACATCGAAACGTGGCAATACAGAGGGATATGGGAACACAGGGAATTGTTAATGATTTTAAGCAATTCTAGGTTTTTACGACCTACGGGGATGGAGTTAGTATTTTTCTGTAATTAAAATGTTTCTGCGAAACGAATAAAAATTATAATCAAAAAACCTTTTTTGGAAGAAAACCAGAAGTTTGCCATAAAATGTTAGTCGCCAGTTTATGGCAAAAATATTTTGACTTTTTTCTCGAGTGAATATTAACCCTTTTTGGGAGTTTTAACTAGTTGCTCTGAATCAACTATTAGTCATAAAGAGATTCGATTTTATTTTAATCGACTTTAAAAGGAGATTTCTATTCAACGATAGATCTGTATCAGTGGAGACATGCTTAGAGCATTAATAATCAAAGCCTTTTATTTTAACAACATCCGTTGTGAATGTGAGATGATCAAAAAGTGCTGACGAAGGCATAACACTCGCAGCATAAGATCACTTCGAAGTTCATATTCTGTGTGTGCATTTCCAATATAATACCTTAATGGCATGGAAACAAAAAAGTTACTGTGAACTACAACCAACCCGACAAATTCAGTCGAATCTTTCGAATCATATCTAGGATAACCACCCCGAGAGTAGTGAACAAACATCTTTGGCACAAACCATCTGCACCCCGTTCAGGTTGTGTGGCAAACATCATAAACAGTCTTGAGCCTGGACGAACTCTATAAAAAAAAATAAGAATTCAGTCTCGCAGACCTCGATTCTGGACTTGTTCGAAAAGTAACAGGCATTTCAGGTTTTTGAAAATAATTTCCTTTATTTGTTTACAACTATGTTATTTCCTTCAAAATAATCAAATAGTGCGAGTACATCAGGTCCGTCGTTTCCCAATAGATTGCGCTAGTATTGCAACTTGGAAACGGCAGATCAGAGACTTAACATAATCAACTTAAATAGGATAGGGTAACCGTCCGTCTCTCTAGTTTTCCGTTAAAAAATTCAAACATACAGTGCTGTGAATAATAGACTCATAAATGGTGGGCCAAATACAAGTTTCTTTTTAAAAATGCAGCGCATTCTGTCACCCCAATTTTCCAAGACCTTGTTGATGCTTTCGGGCTGTAGCTCAGGGATTGCTTGGATGATATTTGTCTTAAGTGCTTGAAACGTTTCTGGATTGTTGGCATAATATCGATCCTTCACGGTTCTCCAGAAATCGCAGCTCAGAGGCGGCCAATTGACATCGCCAAGACGGCTGATAACACTGTTTGAGAATTTGGTGCGCAAAAGATCGATTGTGGCACGGGCTGTGTGGCGTGCCATCCTGCGTGAACCAGAGGTCGTCCAAATCCATGTCTTCAATTTCAGTAAAAATAAAGTCAGTTAACATAGCTCTGTAAGGCCCACCGTTGACCAAAACATTGTTCATAGCCTCTTGTTCAAAGAAAAGTGGTCCAATGATGCTATCACTCTCTGTGGATGCATTGGCTTCTCGACAATAACGTGCGGGTTTTCCGAATCCTAGATACGGCAACTTTGTTTGTTAATGTAGCCGCCGAGATGAAAATGCGCCTCGTCAGAAAAGATGATTTTTCGCACAAAATTGTTGTCCAACTGAAACTGCTCTAAGACCCAAACTGGGAACCGATAACGAAACGGATGGTCGCGCGCCTTCAATTACTGAGTCAATTGAACCCTGTAAGCGAATACTCCGAGATCTTTGTGCAGTATTCTCCTCAGGGTAGTGCGTGAAATGTTGAGCTGTTGAGATCGATGGCGAGCTGATGTTCTTGAATTTTGTCTCACACTCTCGACCATAGCAGCCAGGGACCATGGGTGTTGTCCACTAGCATACCAGTTTCACGAACTTTTTGTACAAACTTACCGTACAGCAATCGCGGTGGGTGCTTCATTTCGGCCAAAACTTCTTTTTAAAAAACGCACTGTTTGAGCTACACAGCACTCAATTTGGAAATAAGTTTTCAGTAATTCCTAACGTTGTTCAAGCGTAAAGCGGCTCACTTCGTTCAGCGGAGGTATGATACTGACTTTCTATCAAGATTTCGGGAAACAGCTGTTAGTGTCAAAATAACCTATGATTTAAAAGAAAAAACACTAGATGGCCCACCCTTTAGACATTCTTAGCTAAGATTCCCCACAAATTTAACGCTAGACGTGGCAATACTTTAATTTTGTAATCCTGACATCACTTTTTTGCGAAAGCAGCTGTATGGATCCTGCTGTATGTGTCCTGCTGAAAAATAATGTCTTTATAACTTCAGTTAGCGTCGCAAAAGGTAAAAGATATTCTAGTAACTCTATATGATCGGAAGCATTAATTTTACCATTGACGAAGGCTACTGACGACGAAGTAATACAGGTAGAAGCAGTACGTTTAGCAATCGAAAATCTTGTAAAAGAAGGTACGGAGCACCAACTAAACTCCTGCAAAGCTCTCAAAGGAAGGCCTTGGTTCGACAAATAATGCAAGATAAATGTAAAAACGAGATGTTCTAAGACTTCAAGCCCTGGAAAATAGCGAAGAGATCACCCGTACAAGATATCAAACCCTACCAAAGGAAGTCAGCGGCAGCGACAATGGCAAAGAAAAAAAAAATTGCTAACATTCAGGAAGAATGTGCGGCTAAAATGTGTGCGTTGGGAAATATTGAAAAGTTTTTAAGCACTGTGCAAAAAGGCTAGATCAGGGCTTATAAGCAAGGATAATGCGATAACTAAAGCTGGTTTCGGACAACCAAAGAGTTGCAGCCCAATTCAGGAGATATTTCGATAAAATTCTTAATGTATATAGAGAGCAAGAGAGCAATGGCAAATGGTATAATCCAAACAACAGAGGATCAGAGTGAACTGCCAACTATTGAGGAAGTAAAAGAAGCAATCAATCGAGTTACGAATAACAATAACAGAAAAATTAACAGAGAAGAAGAAGGAGAATTAACAAGAACGAGTGTAGAGATTTTGACCATACGACAAATATTGAAGAAAAGAAATGGGAATGCCACGAAACGGTGAGAAATTCATTCATAGATTTAAAAAAAATGATATGAGGATCAAATATATAACTTAACTACAGATAAATTGCATCCCACAGTCCACTGCACACCAATCGGTACACAACATCGCTATGTGATGGAATTTGCCTAATATGCATTTAGACCCCCAAATCCGTCCAAGGTTGCACAAATCAACACCCAAGCCATGCATTCTGACTTTAAGAAGTCAATCCATACATTCGTGACAACTATGCCGACACCTGAGCCGCGCCATCCGCAGATCACCGTATCGCATCCGCTACGAGTTCGCTAGACCTTTCACCGTCGCATCATCATCTATCTGCCATCGAGGCGATTAGGCGGTACGGTAGGACTTCCCAAGTATTTCCAAATATTGTAGGTTTTCAAACGTATGAATTACAGTCAATAGCGATCTCCAATGATAGTTTCATTTGCTTTGAGCAACATATAATATCATTAATATTTGCTTTAACCGATGTTGTTGATTCATGACTGATATAGAATCAAGTGGTATAAGCTGGATAAAGGAAAAGGCGAAGCTTTTATTACCAACATGAAAAACTACCTCTCTTCCATTATCGATGAGGTCGGTAATGAGGAGTGCAGAGCACAAGACATGTGGGATTCCCTACAACAATCTGGCCTGGAGAAAGCCAAATCACTGCTCGGAACATCTAAAGGCCCCTGCCAACACGCAAAAGAAACCTGGTGGTGGACAGACGAAGCCAAAGCAGTGATACACGAAAAGAAAATGGCTTTCCAAGCTTGGTCAAAGGCTCGCCGTGAAAAGGTATATAGATATTGCAAAGGTATCGCGAAGAAAAAGTGCGCCGAATTCAAAGTGAAAAGCATGGAAGGCCTCTATCAGGAGTTGGAAGAAATATCGTCTTCCGCGTCTGACAGGAACCAGGCTACCCAGGAGCTTCGACAAGGCAATTTGAACAAAGGAGTAAATATCTTTAAGATAGCCGCCCAGAGAAGAAGAAATGCTCAGGAGATTCGTTTCCCAAAGTTTATTAACAATGCTGAAGGCCAACTCCTTGTGGAAGACGAAAAAATTCTCCACAGATGGCGACAGTATTGCGAGGAACTTCTGAACGAACAGTTTCCCCGAGTGTACTTTCCAAGAGCCGCCCCGAATCATGCCGAAATATTCGACATCACAGTCGAAGAAGTTCGGTACGCGGTTAAAAACTCCAAGAAAAGAAAAGCTGTTGGGCCGGACGGGATACTCTCTGAGTTCTGGAAAAAGATGGGAGACATCGGGTCTAGATGGCTCATGGTTCTTATCTCCAAACTTATGAGAGGCGACACTATGCCTAATCAATGGAGGGAAAGCTGTCTTCTTCCTTTGCACAAAGGAAAGGGTGATATGCGAAATTGTGATAACTACCGTTCTGTCAAGCTGATGTCACACACCATGAAGATCGTTGAACGGGTATTAGATAGCCGAGTGCGGAAAATAATACGACTATCTGATGACCAGTGCGGGTTTGTCTCGGATAAATCAACAACAGATGCAATCCAAAGTATAAGGATCATGATGGAAAAGCATCGTGATTCTTCAAAGGACTTGCATATGGTGTTGGTTGATTTCGAGAAGGCCTTTGACCGGCAACCAAGAGACCTTTTATGGGTAGCGCTAAGACAAAAAGGAGTTCCAGAAACCTACGTGCGAGTGATAATGGACATGTACAAGAGAGCAACGACAAGAGTAAGATGCACCGCAGGAGTCACCGAAGAGTTCGCAATCAAAGTCGGTGTACACCAAGGGAGCGTCCTCAGCCCACTGCTCTTTATAGCAGTCCTTGATTGCTTGCTTGAAGGAAAAGTGACGGACCCCAATGTGCACCAGCTATTCTTTGCTGACGATGGAGCCATTATAAATGATGATCAGGCGTCCCTACAACGAGCACTTGATGTGTGGGTGGACATTTTTGAGGGACACGGGTATCGTATTACTTCAAAGAAGACAGAGTATCTGTGCTGCCCGTTCTCTGACCCTCATCAGCATATTCCAGACATTTACTTGAATGGAAGAGTGCTTCCCAAGTTTGAAAAGTTTAAATATCTGGGATCTATGATTAATAAAGAAGTAACTTGTGATGACGACATCAACCATCGCGTAAGCGTAAGGTGGATGAAGTGGCGGGAAAACTCCGCCATCTTCTGTGATCGAAAAATCCCCCTAAGCTGAAAGGAAGGCTCTACACTTCAGTTGTACGTCCGGCGCTCACATACGACGGTTCACAATGCTGGACAATGCGCAAAAAGTATGAGAGCAAATTAACGGCAGCTGAGATGAAGATGCTTCGCATGACAGCGGGAGTAACAAAGCGTGACAGAATTAGAAGTTCAAAGATCCGAGGAAGCCTCCAGGTAAAAGAAACCATCACAAGAAAGATAGAGCGCGACCGACTCAGTTGGTATTGCCATGTTCAAAGGAGAGATCCTTTGAATCCCGTCCAAAAGGCGTTATCAATCAATGTTCCAATTTCAACACGCAAAAAAGGCAGGCCGAAAAACAATTGGTGGAAACAAATGCAAAAACACCACCATTTGATTGGCCTCAGCGATGAAGTAATCCCAAACCGGGAAGCCTGCCGCTACTTTCTGAGGTCAAACCGGCGGACCCCACAAGCGGACTAGTAGGAATGCAGTTAAGTGGGAAGATTATGGTCCTACACTTCTGACCAAAACGACGCCGGAAAAAAAGGAAAAGAAGTTGATTCATGACTGGCCTACCCCACGTTCTTACTAACTTCGGGTTATCGTAGAGTATCCAATTTTTGTCGCCATGATGTGTAACAAATCTTTCCTTTGCAACTGTTGGAGCAGCAGTTCACATGTGACGCTATTCGAAGTCTCTCGGCTTCAGTTCATACGGCATCCAGTGTGGAACAAATGTAGGAGCCAATGCAAAGAACCCTGTCTGATTGACTTTGAAAAAGCTTTCGACACCGTATGGTGTTTATTACAAGCTCAGTCGACTGGGTATAAGTAAGCTACGGAGGCTGAAAATGAATATCAGAATCTACTTTATTCAGAATACTCTTGCCTAAGGCCTCTCGGGGCACTAGGAATAATTGGCGTAGGTTTTCAATTCTTGGGCCAGACGAATGTCCACTGTCCAAAAAAAAAGAGTGTCCACTGGCAAAACAAGATGTAGTCAGACACCTTGGGATCTGGCTAGACCACTATATTTAGTTTGCAAGCATATAAATGTTGCTCTGGAGGATTCGGCTTTTCGTTCTGACAAGATGGCTGTTTCAAAACATCATTGTTCTTCTTCTTCTTATATAGCGTTACAACTCACGGAGAACCAGGACCAAGCTTCTCTCATTCACTTTTGTTGTGTGCGATTTGTTTTTCACACAAGTGAAAGGGACTTACAGTTTAATGTCCGAACGGCGAGAGCCGAGAAGCTTTTTCAAGACATGTGTACTACGGGGGGTTTTGCCAGTACCCCGCCGAGGACAGAAGCCGCGAAGTGAACATTCGATCACGTTGGTGTTATCGGGATCTGAACTCGCTCATCGTGCGTCAGAGGTTGACACACTACCCTTAATCCTACCTTAACTTACTCGTAAATCCTTAAGTGACGCAGTCCTCTCCAGCCACCAAAAGCGTTGATGTTGTCGGACCATATCTCCCCGTTCTGATCTACTAAACCTGAAGCGATCGGGTTCAAGAAACGCGGAACTGCCTATTCATCTTGAATCGGTCCACACTGGTCCGATAGAGGAATGCCTCTGGAGTACCAAAGCTGTTAAGGCGCATCCTCTAATGGAAATGTCGGAAATGGCGGAAGTGCAGGCGCTAAATGTGATTGATGACTGGTGCACGATGAGCTGACGGTTAATCCTCATAAAACTGATGTCTTTCTCTTCATGGGAAGGAGGAAATGTACTGGCATAACTCAGCTGGTACTAAAAGATATGAAAAAAAACATTGTCTAAGTTGTACGGGGGCTTTCCCCAGCACGCTGGGTGCTGCTCTAGGATGAATCTAGGAATATATTTATAAGGGGGTGTTCACTAAAAACCATGCCTCGCCTCTAAGTTATTGGTTTCTAGTACAACTCGCACTGGAGTGACAGTGTAGTTTCGCGACAGTATCCTGTAGTATACGACAAATATCCATGGAGTCAGGACTGGCTCTGGCTAGATACTGAACCTAGCAAGAAATGGTTACGCTTTTTCAGATGGCTCCAGGTCTGGGCGAAAACATCTGACTGCACTTTTCGTTGGAAAAATATACGTCTGTTTATCAATTAGAGATAATTGTGATAACCGTAAGTATAAGGGAAAAAGCATATAGATCTGCAGTGACGCCCACGCTGCACTCAAAGCTGTGTCCAATCCTTTAACCCATTCCAAAATAGAGCATAGAGCAACTCAAGACCTTTTTGATCAAAGTCGGAAGACTAAATTCACTGAAGCTTGTATGGGTCCCAAGTCTCTCTGGGATCCCAGGAAATGAAATATCTGATGAACTCAAAAGAATGGGCTCAGAGAAGAGTTGTCCAAGACTTGCTTCGATGGTCAAATCCTAAATCAACGATGGTCAATCCTACATAATGCACGCAGTTGTAGATGGGGAGAATATCCAGAATGCAGGGGGACTAGGCGCGTACGGCCTGACGTCTGCAAGAAATTTGCAGCATTCTTCTTATCTTTGAGGATAATTGATTGCAGAAGATTGACGGACGTCATTACGGGCAATTACACTTTGGCTAAGTATCTCTACGTGCTTGGCATCAGTAAGACGCCTGCCTGTGTTTCATGTTGCGAGGAGAATGGCAGAGCTGAACACTTTCTCTGGTGGTGTGCACCGAATCTCTTAGCTCGACATCACTGAATATAATTAAAAAAGGTGTCTGTCTGGTAGTACAATGGACCAGGATTTGCGTCTGATTGCTCCAATAGATAGTACCTATAGACGACTCCAACAAAAAAAAAAAAAAACAAGAGTGTCCGTTTAGGGCAAAGATATTGGGTGTGTGAATATGCCTCCGCCCCTTTTGTTGAAATAAAACACATTTGTTTTATTTAGAAAATTAAAAAACAGTTTATTCAAAGTATGCTCCATCTGCAGCTACAACCTTTGCCCATCTTTCAGGTAATTTACGTATTCCTTGTCTGAAGAAATCCTGATCTTTTGAGCTGATCCAATTATCAAGCCAAATTTTGATACTTTCGTGGGAAGTGAACCGTTCTCCTGTAAGACTGGACTGCATTGTCCGGAATAAATGGTAATCCGACGAAGCTATGTCCGGCGAATATGGCGGGTGGAGTAATACTTCCCAGTCCTGTCCATCTAAATATTTTTTTACGACTTGTGATGTGTGTGGTTTGGCATTGTCATGTTGGAGAATTAATTTACTGTGCCTATTCTCCCATTCTGGTCGTTTTTCTTGTATGGCTCGCTTTAAATGCATTAGTTGTCGTCGGTAAACTTCTCCATTAATAGTTTGAGAGGGTTCGAGCAACTCATAATGCAAAATACCTCTCTTCAAATTTTTTGGGTGGTTTTCCATGTTCTTTGTCCTCAGTGTCAAAATCACTATTTTGAAATCGTCGAAACCATTCCTTGCAAGTTGTATTAGATGGAGCATGCTCACCGTAAATCTCCACAAGCAAACGATAAGTTTCCGCTGCACTTTTCTTTGCAACGAAATAGTGTAATAACACTTCCCGCAAATGATGTTTACTTGGAACGAAAACTGACATTTTTAAGGAGCTAAAAAAACTTGTTGCTTACACTTCAACCAAATGTCACGTACTGCGTTTGACAGCTGACATAAAGTACTATCAAATACAAGTGTTACCATCTATAAGTACGCGTAAGCAATATTAACAACGACATCTTTTAGGAAAGGGCGGAGTCATATTCACACACCCAATATTTTAACTTAGTTATGTTATTTAAGCTAGTTTTAAGCATTTTTGCCTAGAGTAAACAATTTTAAAAATAAATTTAAAATTAAAAAAAATATTCGTGGCGGGGAAGATAATATTTTTTAAGGATTCTAAAGCATTTGAGGAAGACTGAAATTGTAGTAGTATCTTACAAATCAATCGTTGTGAGTGGTTTTTTGAGAAACCAGCTACCAATATGATCAAGCCAGCACCATGTTCTCGAAAAGTGGCATCCTGAATTTTTTTGTATTTACAAATTTTACGACTTTTGGGTTTATTCAAGACATAAAAGAAAATTCGCTGAAATAACGGAAGACGATACCGGAATACGTCTACAAATGATCATGGATATCTGGATTGTTCGTGGCAAAACGATGTATCGAGGTGTGGAATAAACGAAGCTAAAGGCTGATAGATGACACCCGTTCACTCAATAAAAAAGAGAAAGTCTTATGATAAAGTTATCCGAGACCAATTGCCTGTAGTTGCCACTGTTGCAAAGCTTTTTGAGCTACACATACTTGGCTGGTTTTATTTATCACGCTTCGAATTAGATAACATTCAGCTTCTAAGATAAAACCAGGTGGTCCCTGTTACATTCTACCAGAGAATAGCTCGCATAGCGTGATTTTTTTGACTGCATTTAGTCCCTGATCCGGATGGCTTGGAATCGAAATGCTGTTGATCACAAGATATTGACAGTAGATACCTGTACAGTTCACCTATCAAAAAGCGCGCTTCTGTCCTTTAGAAAAAAAAAATTATTTCTTAGTTTCAGTGAGTTCCCGAGAAAGGTAGCTGACCTTTTATTTCAGCTTATCCCCTGGGAGCTCCCTACCTTTCCAAAAAGAGAGTCTTATTCAAAGGAACTTAATAGCTCATCGAAACCCAAATGTCCATTTCGAAATTATTTTACCATCCGAATGGAGCACCCAGACGAGCATATTGCAGCACTCTCACCGGTTCGTGGCATCTCCTAAAAGCTCCCCACGCAAGCATCGACTGCATCATCATCGAAAAAACCTTTTACGCAAATTAAAACGTACCGTCGTCCATTACTCCCAATAAAACCCGTTCGCAGCTAGCACTTTAAAGACCGGCTAACATAGTAGCAGCGAATTATTAAAATGAATTTCGTGTACAACGTTCGCCACAAAAATTCGGTTCAATAAACCTCGATTGAATGTACGAGTACATCACATAGGTATGGTGTGCCTTGATTACTGGTGCGTAAACACCTGAATTTGGGGCATCCGCTCGTTATGCCGAAGTGCATATTCGATAATTGTAATGAGTTGTGTCATAAAATATTCAAGTCGCATAACTCCTGTTGCTTACACGAATCGGGGGTGGTCATGCATGCGTTAACGGTAATGCATCTATAATAAACGAGTAATTTTAAATCAGTTTTCGAATTTGATATTAATTTAAAGCTGATGAACCTCCTTATATGGATGTAGGTCGATATGTAGTTACACCCATCGGAAGCGGAGTATTCGGAATGAAGCTATAAAATTGCTCCACTCGCCACTGGAGATGCTATAAAATGAAAAAGCGTATCACTTCGTTCCTGATGAAGTCACAAATCAATCTCAGGATCTTCCCGTCACGTTTATGACCGGTCACATTCGTCGAACATGTGCGCCCATCCGGTATGGATAAGGAAACCATTTTGATTAGGAAATTCTAATAAACGTCAATGACAGGCTAACCGAAGCACACGATTCAATTTGTTTATTAGAAGACGAAGCCTGAACCATGCACACCTCCACATATGACAGTGAGTCCTCAAGACACAAGTGACATGGAGACAAGCGCTCTAATTGAATCTGACACTCGTTTTTATAGTCTCCGAGGTACAGGAGAGCCAAACCGAAGACGACGCGACGTAACTTCGTATCTATTTAACGCAAATAAAACAATAAACATGAATCGATTTAACAGTTGCACAAGTCATATAACTGCCAGCCCTTGTCATTGTTCGTTCCGCATTGTCGCATTGTCGGACGGGGTGTACGGATTTTGCGAATTCAATCGTAAAATCGGGCGAGCGAAGAAGAATTTACGACCTCGACGGATTCAAATGACTGCTGCCGTAGATTGGGTATTGGTTCTGACAAATGCATTACGTATGAGTACGTGGATACATGCCGGCATGGATAATGGTTGAGATTCGTTGTGATAATAATGTCGTCTAAATACATGTGCGCCTGTGGGCGGGAGAATGGGGTGACGGTGACAGTAGTGATGGGTGGTAGGTGGCAGACAAATGAATATGTCGCTCAGCTGTCGACGGTATTTCGCAAGACTATGAAATTCATTTATTAGTGGAACATGTGTTGGGATTTGGCTTATTAGATGAATCGACACCGAGACGTTGGAATTATTGTTTTTTGAAAAGGAAGGAATGGGAACGTAACTTTGTGATAAGAAAGGAAACCCGTTTAGGTCCCCCACATTCATGCATTTACCAACACAAATAATCGACGAATAATGCTCAGACACCAGGTACAGGCCAAAACATCATCGGCAAGAGTTCGAACTCTATTGTGGACTGCTTCAATTCTCAATGGCTCCAGCATACAGGTCTGATTGGAACGTTTGCTGAGAGCTTGAGTAAAGAAAACAATCGTACCCAAATAGTAAAAGAGCCTACACGAAAACCTCACATTGCAGACTATTCGGCTTAAACCTTACATTTGTTCCTCACCTTGTATGCCGACAAATATTTTGTTGACATATTGCCATCTCTTGAATCGCCAGACCTCTGTGTCGTATCACCTTCTTTCTCGTGCTCACCACACTCGGTTAGAGAACTAGTTCCAAAACGAACGATATAGTTAAACGAGAAAATTAATTGAAGCAGATTACATTCCTTTAGGAATCCTAGCTGGTCACCGTGCTTTATCGACAAGGACGTTGATCTCATGCTGATGCGTTCTCCAATTATATTTTACTGGACATGAGATCCTTCATTCCTCATAGAGAGAAAAGTATAGGACCCAAAGCATATGTGTGGTACCACTCGAGCTGCAAAGATACTATCAGGCTAAGTGTTTTAAGTTTTGGACCTGTACTCGATAGCGTCAAATCTTCTATGGAACAGGTCCACTCTCGTATTTGTGCAGTTGCAAGAGTACTTAAAGACCTCAACTTGAAGAAATCTGCTGGCCCTGATGGTAATTCCTACATACTTCTGTTCTTCCACGGTGGTAAGACTAAGATGGTGGGATTATGCTTTTTCATCTGTCCTACTCTTCTGATCTCTTACCGAATACATTCAAAACAGCACTTGTCCAGCCTATCCCTAAAATGAACGAATCTTCGTACCTCCTTTCTGAGGTCGCTGAAGCGCTGATAATTCTTCAGAAACGGTGGCACGGTTTACGTAGAGACGGATCCATTGGTGATATGATGTCACCTAAAAGTGGAACTCTTACACCTCGGTGAAAGGAAGACTGTTGCGTTTAATATTTCTAAGCCATTTTACAGCCTTTGGCATAAGGCTTTTTATCAAAAAGCGTGATTATAATGCGATGAGTCTTTTCTTATTATAAGATTAAAAATAATTTCTCAAGCCGTTCGATTCAAGTCGTATTGGATGGCTTTAAGTCTGATATTAAACAAATATATGCTGGTGTTCCCCAAGGCACTATTCTGTCACTGACACTTTTCCATATTTTTAAAAGTAATCTCGTGTCCTTCCTTGATGATAGTCCTCTCAGCCTTTCATATTCGTTCCAAGATTCAAGTACATATAAGCAATAGAGTGGAATATAGTCCTTTTAATACACAATGCTGGCTATTGTCACTTAAGCGAACCCTTAGTTCTCTATGAACGACGCTGAAACCACTGATATCGGAAAATACTTCTAAATCGGAAATATTTCGCTTCATCTGATTTTGCTTCAATTCACAAGGCCTATATCCACTCTGCAAGCTCCATTCTTGAGTACCAGAGTATATCGGGTGTGCTTCTTCCAAAACCCCTCTGCATCTCCTAGATGGAATTCGAAAAGGGGGCGATAAAACTTTTAGAAGGTATTGCGAACCCACTTCAATATCAACCCAATGTTTCATCTCTATCATTATTTCATCGCTACTGTTTTAACTGCTCAAGCGATCTAGTCAAGAACTCAACTGCAAAACTTCTCGTTGTGATTGCCTATTAATTTACCCATAAGTCTGTCTTGAGACGCTCAGTTAAATTTACAGAGTCGTTATTAGGCAAACCACATGAAGATGGAATGCTCTTCCTAGCCTAATATGCGGTCAACCCGCAATGTGTCTCGACAAATTTCACTTATCAGGACTCGGAAACCCTTTAGCATGCGTTTTTAAAACATAAAAAACGATCCCAGTTGGTCACCTTAATTTCGTGAAATCAAAAGCTTATGGTACTTATGCTTTACGACCACAAGCTTGATCACGTGTCACTTGATGAGACAATTTGTTATCAAATTTGATCTTTTCTAATGAATCATATTTTTTATAGGTGAGTATGTTAAATAAGCAACGTTTTCGTGAATGAGGATTGGAAAATCCACATGAGATGTACGCACAGCCAATGCATCCGAAAAAAAGTCATTGTGTGGTGCGGATTATGGGTTAACAGCATCAGAGGCCCGTACTTTTTCAAAAAAAAAAAAACTTTTTTTTGAGTTATGGTGAATGGAATGTGTTATCGCAACGTGATGACCGCAATTTTTGCTTTAAAATTTGATTAAAGATCACATTATTTGGAGACTTTCGACTTCTTTCGGTGAGGTCAAAATGTTGACCTTTGATTGATCGCCTGTAAGACAAACCGGGTGGTTTTATGATCGAACGTTTGTTTCATTCATAATTGTCATAACCCGACGTTCATAAAGATCAACATTGATGCCATCCAGTAACTTGTGTTTAGTTTAACGAAATCGTTAACGCTAGCTATTTGCTCATCCTTTATACGAGTATAATATTAGATGTGCTAATGGAATTCGACGCCCCCCACAGGAGAACTTTATTACCTTAATGCAAGCCTTAACAAAATAAAATAACTTAATTAACTTATTGACCAAGTGACAGGGTGGAAACGATTAAGGAGAGGGTGTAGGGTTGTGGTATAAGGCCATTCTAAGGCTGAACTTTTTGAGGTGAAGGTCGAAAAGATTCGTGTTAGCTTTGCGCAGCATTCTGGGCATTGGTTCGTGGTAGTCATAATTTGTACGATGGGTGTTTATACGAAAAAGGCGCATAGACCGAAGGTTACGTGGGTTAAGGGGTTGGTTGGTTCATTTTAGGTGATCCGTATAAGGTGGTAAATTAGGGTCGAATGTCCTTAAATTATGGTATTCGTAAGAGAAGACTTGACCAGCATTTTCGAGAATCAGCCTAAGGAAAGTAATGTCTAGTAGTTTCATAACGTAAGGATTCGAGAATTCCTTGGACCAACGTTTCACGAAACCGAGGGCAGAGCTGGCACGGTTGATTATATTGTCGATATGGAGGCGAAAGTTAAATGCACGGTCACAAATGAGCTTTAGATCAACCAAGAAGTTAAAAGGGGGAACGGTCTCATTGCGAATAATGTAGGTTCTGGGTGGTGAGGAAGAGCGCTTGCGGGAGTGATGGTTTTGTATTTGCTGACAATCAGCTCGAGATGATTTTATTGACACTAAGTAATGAACCTGTTAAGGTCAGATTGGAGAGCACAAGTCAACAAGGAAAGTAATGTGTTCAAATATTTTCATGTCAAGGGCGTATATGGGGAGCTGAGAGCTCAGAACAACGCTGTCAATATCATTAATGGTTAGAATAAATATCAATGGGGCGAGATGACTACCTTTTGGACACCGGAGGTTGCATTAATTGGATCAGGGATAGAAGATCTGAAAATAACATTATAATGACGATCTTCTAGATAAGATTTGATCCGTGAGATAAAACCGGGAGAAACCATTGCTGAAGTCGGGAGCAACAACGTCTACTTCCTTGCCAGCTTCGAGTGCACCCAAACTCGATCAGATTAGTGGTTGTCGATCGACCTTTTAGGAACCCATGTTGGTTAGGAGAAACTCTGGGTTTCCAGTGAAAGAATAGTGCATCATAAACGATGCTCTCAGAAGTTTGCGTATGCAGCTTTTCAAATATCGAATATAGACGTGATCAGGTTGAAGATCTGGTTGAAGAAATGAGCCACGAAGTTGGCAATTATTTTGTGTTTGTTGGAAGAGTTATTAAGAAAATTAGATGTAGCGATCGGTTTTTTTTCTTGTATTATTGAAGTGGAGGAAACACTTGGGGTCGGAGATAAAGGAGGATTGCATTTGGTTCAGGTATCGGAGGTAGGGTGATTCACATAGCTGTGCAAATTTAGTGTATGACTGCATGTAATTAGAAAGGTAAGATGCAGAGGAGGATCTAAGATAGCCTGTCTGGTTCGACAATTGAAAGCCTGCGCCAATTTTTATCTAGTGTCCTAGTGTCTAGGCCCTAGGCAAAGGCTTTTCGTCATTCGAGAGAGAAATTATGGAAACTGATTACACTAGGAGAAGTATAAGTAAAATTTTTCCAATTTTTCACCAACGTCCGCTTTTATTGTCCTTAATCTATTTCACCAAGGCCCGAGCTATACGCCATCCTAACGTTGGTCAATCTAAGTTTAGAGACTGGCATAAGAGGTTCAACCATTAATATACTCTCAGACAGTCAGGTAGCTATAGGCTCGTTTAGTAGGAAATCGAAATCCGTCAAAGAATAACACGATGCCCTGCAGGATCTATCGTAAGAAATAAACTCAAACTTTGGTGGGTGCCAGATCGCAAGGGCATAAAGAGCAACGAAATCGCCGACCAACTCGCTAGGAAAGGTTCCAGTGAAAGATACATACGTGCCGACCCTCTCTGCGGAAACCCCAAGTCAATGATTAATTTTCTCTTAGACAAGTGGGAAAAATATCGAGATCTGCACTTTTGGAACAGCGCTCAAGGACTCCAACAATCGAGGAGATTCATACGGCTCCTAAACAAATACTCTATCAATATTCTCAAATATAATAGAGTCGATTCAGAAGACTGGTCAGCTACCTTTCGGGACACCATAATCTGAGATATTTTCTTCTTATTCTTCTCCTTTTGATGGCGCTTCAGCCCGGTGTGTCTGAGATATGTCTGAAACCGATTGTCGACTCTGTCTAGAGGATGAGGAAACTGCAGAGCACACACTATACCAGCGCCCTGCCCTCTACCATTTTAGAAAGCGCATCGTCCTCAGAGAAATCATGACTCCTGAGGGAATCAACTCAGCTTCTACGAGGGATATCCTCAGTCTTATTATGAAAGTAGAGGAACTTCTCGTCTAATTGGCTAGCTAGCAGGCACAATAGACTTACACTGGTCGCAGTGCTCTCTGGTATGTGTTAACACTAGCTCCCCGTTGATAATCGCAACGATATTTACCGTCTTTGTCCCTCTTCTAATGCGCTGGATAATATGCATTATTCAGTGAAATATTGAACAGGATGGTGTACGAGGTTAAAAGGACTTTTTGAATTTCGCATTCGCTTTTCGATTTTGTTTTTGATATGTTGATACACATATCCCCTAACGTATGTTGACATTACCAGCCATTTAAATAGTTTGTTTTATACATATATAAAAATTAGACAATTTTTGCTATTGAACAAAATGGACCAAAAAAAAGTTTATTAAAGTTTGTGTGAAAAACAAAATTAAGTGCTCTGACGTACTTGAAATGTTGACATTTGGCAAGTCTACTCCCAGCAAAAAAAAATCTTACTTTGGGCATAAAACGTACATATGTCAACGAAGTTTTTTTTCCGATATTGCTATATTTTGATCAAAAAATCGTTACATGAGCATCACTCGGGAGCTGCTAAATAACTTGAATGAAGATCCAGATTTTTTGAAAAGGGTCTGCATTTTTGGCCCATGTCAGAAGTTCTTCGAGAAATGAAAAAGCACTGGCGTAAGTATGTTATATCTGAGGGGATTAGCTTGAGGGAAACAAGGTAGATATTGTTTAATATATACTTAAGTATTTTTCGAGAAAAACAAATAGTTACCTTATTTTATGAACAAGCTTCAAACATCTCTACATCCACTTACTTTCCACTTAATTTTTTTGCTTTTCAATGACTCGAAGTTCATCTGGAGATCCTTCGTCGAAGTGAACACGATATCAGTCCCTAATACTTAGATCATGGTTCGGGCGTTCACCTGCCATTCACTTTATGTGTACACTTCCATCACCACCTGAGGATCTCAATAATAGAGAAATCGTCATTCAAGACGACGCTCTCCGGATCAATGTTGACTGTTCAGGCGTTCATTGTCTGACGCCTTTGGAAGCTTCATATTCATTTTCGCGCTGTTGGAATTAAAGTCACAAATTCTGTTGTATCAATGCAAACTTATACTTTTAATCAGATGTTGGAGATTTTAACTCAGTGACTTCAATGTCGGTAAGCTGCCTGTACAAGTTTGGGTTTTGACGACAGCCCATTTTTCAGGTTGTGCAGTGGGTCAATTGTCGCGTTTCGGTAAACCTTCGCGGTATTGTGATTTCGCTGTTTCAGTTTTGTCGTTTGACAGGTTTCTATTGAGCGGTGGGGGGGAAGTGCTCGATGTGAGCGATGTCGTCGAAGAACTGGCACTATAATCGTAGGCCACCTCCGCGAATTCTTCCGTGATCACGGCACTAAGCCCTCAATAGTTACTCTTCGTATATGAAGTTCCGTCAACAATTAGTAGACAATTGATTCGCATCAGCCAGTCTCAGTCGAAAGTTAAGAACCTTTAATCCACCTATGAGCCGCTCCTACGATACGAGTAACTTTGTACTCTATGATCTGAAAGATCAACTAATGGCTTAATAGGGTTACTCATAGTGTTGGGTATGTTGCTGACCGGATCACTATATTTGACATTTAAATCGCCGACCAAAATGAAGATATCAAATTTAAAATGACACCTCTTGCTGGATGACCCCTCAGGGAACAAGCTGATAGAAGTGATGACCGTTTGCAAAACTGGAACATATATCTAAATAATTTAATACCGTTAAGTTAAACATTTTTCCAAACACCATTATCAAGATTTTACTAGCTTATTGCTGGTAGATTCAAATCGTTTGCCACTACTCACCCCGATCCTAACACCACGTCGCACGAGATTTTAAAATCTCAACAGTTTTCTGATTTATTTTAAACATTTATTGCCACAATGGGTTACAGCTTCTCAGAAAGAAAACCGAATCTCCACCATGCATCGCTTTCACCCTTCACTTGTTATGGCTCCCTGAAGCCCATTAAAACTCTTCAAAACCAAATAACCCCTTCGAATGAACTGCCATCACCCGAATTGCCTCATCCTTTCCATCGATATCTGCCCGGATATCCTTGACGCTCTTTTATTTTATGACAAATCCAAAATCAACGATTTTAATTGATTGGTCCTATTCAATTTGAGGATTTATTCGTTTTTAACGCGCACATTCCTCAAGTGTAACGTCGCAGGTTTAACGACACGAGACGGGCTGCTTCAATAAAATTAAATAACAAAACAGGCCATTATATCAGCGGACCCATAAAGACGCCGAACCGGCTAAGATCGAACTTGAGAGATATGTTATTGTGTAATTCGAAGACGCCATTCGTGAGAGGTGGAGCTTGACAGTTGTCCTTATCACCGCTTAATGCCTGTGACCGTCTTAAAAATCTCTATCTTCTGTCGTAAAGAATATCACCCGCCCCTGTAGCCCATTAGATTACTCGTATCTATTGTATCTTCTGATGGATGGCAGACCTGGTCTTTTTTTTATTTGTAAATCAACAAAAATTTAACAACCTCTGGTACGGAGATACTGATGCCAGGGATGATGTGTAAAATTAAGAGTATAAACAGGATCCAATAACCGTGTGCGATAGCCAGTAAGTTTTGACGTCTATCCGTGTTCTTATACTTTCACGGTTCGCTGCTTTTATCGCACTTGCATATGAGCCATGAGCTTCCGGATCCCCTTTACAATCGTCGTTTTTATGATTTCTTTCTCGGATTTAATTCTTTCAGAATTTATACGTCGGTGAATCAAAATGCGAATGGAAATGGGAGAAAATTAAAAAATCCGTGTTTTATATGCACATCCGTCGGATGCTCTAAAATCGCATAACACATCCCACACATCCATGTGGATACAAAGCGTTTTTTTGTAAAGGATCCCGCGTCATGAAGGACTCCATGGCAAACTGCAATTTATTTAAATATCCTGCACGCCATGCCGGCGTCGTAAATTTCACAGCCACGATAGACGGTAATAAAATAAGTTCAATTAAAATTACCCTCCGTTTACACGAGATATCTTTCAGCTTGAATATCGACGAATTCAAAAAGGTGCAGATCGAAGGAAAATGAATTACCGATGGGTAATGAGGTGCACGCTCCACGGAACAGTCTCTGTGTCTCTTCACAATATCTCTTGGCAGTTTTCTGTATTCGTGGATGCGGAAAGTTGTATTTCAATTTTATACCAAATAGAAAAAAGAATCTAGATAATTGAAGGAGCGCATTAAATTCAAGGATCAAGTTTCCTATTCTCTTTCTCTTCCTTTTCTGCTTTCACGGAAATCGGGTATCTGCTATCTGTTGCAGATTTTTTGCTTGCCATTTCGTGGATCCTTGGAAGGAGGGTTCGAGTAATTTATGTCTGGTTGGGTAATTAGGAGCGGATGGTTTGCCTTAACAAGGTAATTTAGTATGAACTGGAAAAAGTTAACTTTTCAATGGAGAATGACTTTTTTGTTTTGCTCTTCCTGTGGCCATTTGGCTTTTTGGTCGTTGGTCGTTGGTCAGTTGGTGATTGTGACGTTCTGTTCATGTCGGTATTTAGCTTGTCATCTGATTCGTGAAATTTAATGAATTCCTCGTCTAAGGAGATTTGAGGACCTGTTTCACGGTAGGTTAAATGCATTTTGTCACTTAGTAAAGTTTACAAAGAGGACGACCCTTTTTTCGTTGGGTCGTCCTCTTCAAACCCTTCTATATCAGTCTAGAAATCTTCTCGGGTCCGGACAACCCAGTGTAACAACAGCAATATAATACGCTAAAAAAATACCGGGAGTTTTCAGTTTTAAGTCGCAGGTATCTAAGAGTGAGAACTCAATCATATTTAGGTCTTCCGGAGATGGCAAGAATGGAAACATCGCGTCGATTAAGCAGTGACAGAATGTTTCCCTGTGGGGAGACACTATACCATTAAGCTGCAAGGTGTTACCTTCTCAAATGCCCCTTTGATGTGGGAAAAATTCTCAGCACAACTTGGGCGGTAGCTTGGGCTAATTCTACGCCAACTTCTTCTAGTCTTACTTAAATGGAGCGTCAGAATTCAAATTAGCAAGATAGTGCATTCCATATCATACCTCTCTCCTGTAAATATATATAATAAATAAGAATCTGCATTTTGCACAAGAAAGACTAACAAATGTCGAAAAAGTTGACATATTTTCGCAGGAATCACCTACATATATCACTATAATCTTCTGACGACATTCGCATAGTCTAAATGTGGTTTATTCATGACCAAAGGTCGACCAAATGTCCAGCGAAAGTATATGACACCAAGGGCCAAGGTATTGCTAATACCTGGATGAAATAGGTGAGTTCCGTAAACCGTTTATAAAGAATTGCAATGGACAATAAGGCCTAGTAGGGGCGGCCCAAGTGTTGATACCGCGATTTGATTTACAGGTCTAAAAACCATGTACCATATTAAGCGATTAAACACAACATTCCCAATACGGAGAGACTTGAACCAAATTGAATTGTGGCACAAGAAACAGCTGGACACAGCTCATGCTATTTGGAAAGTTGGTTGAGCTCAGGGTTTGCGTCTGACGGTAGCACAGCTCTATATGGTACCGGGTACAGAATTTCGTGTATTGATTTCTGATGCCGATTCGAGTCCCGTAACAGTCGAAATCGCATTCTCCAGTAGTATTGATGAAACCCCTTACAAAACTCATACTTGCTTAGAAAAACGTTTCTGAAATTTGTGAAGGGCAATTTCAGGACGTTAAAGTGTAAGCCATTATGATTACACCAACGAACAACAGAGTTCAAATCCTCTTGAAGTTTGACAGCATCTGATAGTGGGTTTATTGAACTAAAATATTTTAAATCATCAGCATATAAAAACATTTTGAAAAAGACACATATGATCTTATACACAATCTTTTATAAAAAGGAGAAACAAGAGTGGTCCAAGGTGGCTTCCTTGAGGTACTCCAGAAAAAAATATAATTTCCTGAGACAAATTTCTGCTAATTCTGACATATTGCTTACACGACCAGTGAGGTAGCTTCTTAACCAATTTAGAACCTCAGAATGAATTAAATTTAATTTTAATTTTCGTGGTTGCAAACACCCCCACTTATTAAGCGTAATTCACGCTAAACTTAATCTAGCTTAATAATTAATGAGAACGAGTGAAGGGAGCGCCATCCTTAGAGACTAAGACGGAAGGAGGGAAGGCTATTGAGAAGACGGAGCCGTATGATGTGTAGGGGGGATAGATAGAAGAGACGAGGATTGCGTATATTACGAAAGTTAGTGTCAAGAGATATGGAGTTATAAAGGGTGACGCAGTTAATGGTACCTGTAAGAAGTCTATGAACGAAGACGATGTCAGATACTATTCTTCTTTCCTCCAAAATACCTAAGTTGATTAGCTTAAGACGGTCTTGATAGGGCGGTAAGAACAAAAGATTGTTCCAGGGCAAACCATAAATTGAGGAAGTAGAGACGAGGGGGAGGTTTGATTCGTTTACGTGAGAAAGGAATTGAATGGCATTTGGAAATATTAAGTTCCAAACAATTGTTGGAGCACCAAATGTAAAAGCTGTTGAGGTCCGATTGAAAAAAGGGAAGAATATTGTTGCGAGGAAATGGTCTTGAAGAACATGGCGTGACAAACTCAATGTCGTTAATGGTAAGAATAAAAAGAAGTGGACCTAGGTGGTTGCCTTGGGGAACGCGGGAAGAAGCTAAAAAGGATTTGGAAAAGGCTGATCTAAAACGAACACTGTAGTAACGGTTTTTTTAAATAAGAAGATATCCACTTCAACAAGTCCAAGTTATTCAAGCTTTTTAATGAGAATAATATGCTGTACACGATCGAACGCTTAAGAAAAATCGGTGTAGATTGAATCAACTTGTACGCGATTACTACATAAGCAATAATTGGTAAAGATTGACAAGTTTGTTGTGGTCTATCTCCCACTTACAAAGGCATGTTGGTGTTCAGATATATGATTTCGAAAAATGCTATAAATGTTATTTTTTACAATTACTTCAAAACTTTTAGGTGTTATTTGAAGTTTTGTAATTGACCTATAGTTAACTATAACTATACTATATACTACTATATACTATAACTATAACCGGATTTATGAAGTTGCGTTATGAATGAGTGCTTCCTACTATTTAAGAACATACGCAATTTTGAAGACATATTGAATATAAAGCAAAGCGGGCGTGACAAGCTCGGCATACAGGATTTAAGAAGCAATGGTGGTATATTATCAGGACCAACACATAAACTATTGTCAAATGATGACATGACTTCGAAGATAAAAAGCCGTCCAATATCCGTTAAGGAGCTTACATCGTAAATATGTTCACAATTAATTTTTAAGCCAACAAAGTTTGATTGAAAAAGGAATGCAAAATTATCATATATTTGCTTAAGACTAGTTGTTCCAACTGACTTACGCCTATTATTAAAAAAAGGTCCAAAGGATTTGGAATTAGTTTTAATTTTTGACTCGAGAGACGAGATGTACTGTTTGTAAATTCGTATTTTTTCATATTTATTGATGAAATCTTAAACGGAAAAATACTGAATTCTAATTTTTTTTTATGAAGCTTGTCCATATCGTTTTTCAATCTAGATGGGCACGAAATCACGTATCACAGAATCTACAATGTTTCGAATAATAGTAAAAGCTATATCTGAATTCAAGCACTTGAAAACTTGTTCCCAGTTAACTGATTCAAAAAAAATATTCATCGAAACATAGTCAGCATTTTTAAAGTCGTAGCACGGAACTTCGATTGATTGGTTACATTCTATTAAGACAGACAAGTTAAAGTTAATTTCTAGTGCCTTGTGAAAAAATTTTACTGCTTGAAAGTAGATAACTAGCTTCGCACAGCCGCACTTTTAGACTTTGATCAATAAAATCAAGGTCTAAAATACGATTCATTGAGTTACATTGGAGGGCAATAATCTTTTATCAACATTAGAAAAAATCCATTTTGGTTTTGACAAATTAAAACCTCCTTCAATTACAACATCGCTGCTATCAACATTTGAATTCTTTACAACATTGCAGACATTTTCAACATGAGAATCATAAATATAAGAATTTGAAGAATGAGGTTTATAAGAAAAAAAAAGTATATATGAATGAATCTATTAACTTTAGAAATAGGCAGGTCAACACAAACACATATTTGTTTTAATTATTTAATAAATTAATTTCTCTAATTAATAGCACTAAAGCTCGTACGCAAGAATCTCGGTCTAAAACCATACAAAATACAACTACAGGTATTAAAGCCGAACGACCCGTCGAAGATCTGCTTTTTATCGAGATATGTTAATAAACCAGACTGCCGTGTTTGATCCAATGAACAACCTCATGCAATACAAGAGCTGCCAATGCACCAGAAAAAATGCCGATTCATGGTCCGGAGGAATCATTGGCTGTAGTTTTTCAAAAATGACCGTGAGAACAACGTTATCTCCAGTGGCGCCAGCTATCGTTCAATGGTTTCCAACTGTTTTCTAGCAAGACGGCGCTCCATTATATCTCGTTTGGGACTTGTGAATTGGCCGGATAGATAGTGATTTTAGGAGGATACCTCAAATCACTCTCCTATGCCGATAAGACAACACTGCACGTGTTAACAGCGAGATACAGACCACTTTGCTCAAATAAGTGACTCAAAATTGGTCCCTCCATATGAACTACTTACAATGTAGATGTGGTCAACAATTTTGGCATACATCGGCTTATCATCTTAATTACAAACTTCTTAGACTTTTGCAACTTTCCTTTTTACAACTAAAAACCAAAGACTAGAAAGTCACATATGTATTCAATCACATAAGCTTCAACATTTATCCGTCATGGGCTGCCAGGTCATCTATCATAAAAAAATTTAAAGTAGCAGTATCAAAAGCCCAATATAACAAAGTTGCCAGCTGCTGATGAAATTACCCGACTGTTATTGGCACTACGGTTCGGGGTCGAAATGGGCTTCTATCAACATTCCCCAGCAAGCTCAGCTATTTACCAGACTTCGATGGCTAGGCCTGTTGATCGTACCACTTGGAATGACTTTTTTCCTCTTCGGAAAAGAATTTGAAGAGGAAGACGTTTGTTCAAAAAATAAGGGGACTTCTAAATTTTTCTTAGAAATTATTATTTATTTTTCATTAATATCTATTTTGCCCCCTCAAAGAAATCCTCTTCAAATATAATACACTTACATCAGTGTGTGTATTACGCACTTCTGATATGCGCTTTTGTTATAGCCTGGAGCTCTTCCAACGACGAGATCTTCATCTCTTCAATCGTGTCAAGTCTCTATCTTTCTAGTTTTGGGAAGAGATAAAAGTCGAATGGAGCCAACTTCTGAGACATGACTACGGTATTATTCTTGGCCAAAATATTACGTTCAAATATCGATAAGAAGGCAAGTGTATTTTCGTATTGCCATGATTTTTTTTTCTATTCTACAAATCTGTATCTTCGTATCGCTTCACGCAAGCGACGCATACCTTCAAGGTAATATTCTTTATTGGTCGTATGAGCTTCTGACTACTCATGATGAACCACGCCAATGTAATTGAAGAAAAGAGTAAGCAAAGCCTTCACATTTGACCGAACTTGGCGCGTTTTTTTTTGTGTTGGCCTTTCTGGTTGCATCCATTGGTTTGGTTGGGCTTTCGTTTCGATGTCAAATCCTTATGCCCATGTTTCGTTGTCAGTGATGATTCTTTTCAGCAATTCTGGATCGTCATTCATGTGATTCAACAGCTCTTCAGCAATGCTCATGCGACGGTTCTTTTAGTCAAAATTTAGCAATTTCGGAAAAAAAACTTTACTGAAATATTTTTTACGTCCAAAATATCATGGCATGAGCCAACCGATATGCCCATATCCTTAGCAAATTCTCTGATAGTCCTTCGACCATTCTCCATAGCAATGTTTTTCAATGCTTCAAAGTTTTCATCCGTGGTTAACATGCTGGGGCATCCGGGGCGGGCTCTGTCATTAACATCAACTCGGCCTTGTACCACTTGTAACATTTTCTTTTGCTCAGAGTAGATTCACCAAATGCCACAATCAGTAGGTTGGAGCACTTAAATTATTTTTTACGCAAAATGTAATACAAATCTTTTGATCTATTTTTTTTTCAATAACAAATCATCTAGTAAATCAAAACACGTCTAACCTTTATATCTAATAAGAACAAATTGTAGATCCAAAATGGCTAAGAATGGCATCATATATTAAGGAAAATGTGCATCAATATTATAAAAAAAATAAATATTCGAAATTAAAATGCACTAGCACGCGAAATTCAAAAGGTCACCTTATTTCCTGAACAACGTTGTTTAGTTTAGTTTAGTTTAGTTTAGTTTATTCATTATTCTTAACTTAACAATTTTCTATTTGCTTATTCTACCATAACAGCATTAAAATTAAGAATAGGTAGTGACATTTGTATTTATATACTAACAAATAGTGATAATGTCACTTCATAAAACATATTTCTTTGAATTGTGGGGTGAACAATGTTTAGTTCAATTTACATAAGATCATATAATTCAATTACACAAAAAATTATCAATTCATTATTACACAGAAATTAATTATCAATTCATTATAAAACAAATTTAAGTGATATCATTTAGAATAATATTTTGAGCATAGAACAGCGAGTCCATATTTAGACACATATTTAGACAGCATAGGGCAGCAGAGTTTTAATTTCCTCTTGATCAAAATTGAAAAGCCATATTTTTACCCATTTAAGGAATTGGGATAAGGACCTTATGCTTCGGATATTTGCGGGTATTGTATTAAATAATTTGCACGACACGACGGAGTAAAAGTTTTTGAATAGAGTGGTACGAAAAGGAGGGATATCGATGACATTAGTTGAATTACTTCGCAAAGTACGGATGTTCGAAATTGGGCTCTGTAAATAGCCTCCTCTCATAAAAAAGATTTTTAAAACTTTAAAATAATACAAATGTTTTAATGGCAGAATTTTCAGTGATCGGAACAAAGTCATAGAAGGGGCCGAACGATTGACCCCACATATCTTTCTGATAACGCACTTTTGCAAAACAATCAATGGCTCAAGTTTTGTTTTGTAAGCGCCACCCCAGCAACTTAATCCATACTGTAACTTGGATTGAAATATACCATAGTATACTGTTTTTAAAGTTTTTTTGTCACAGTATTTTTTCAGACGATAAAGGCTTCGTACTGCAGATCTTAAATATTGCTTCAAAGTCAAAATATGGTTGGACCAACTCATATCTCGATCAATAGTAATGCCTAGGTATTTAAACTGATTAACTACTTCAATTTTAAAACAGCGTGTGTTACAGGATCCTTGATTATTCAGCATTGATCTTTTGGCTTCAGAACACAAACAATTAGATATATTAGCTCTTGTACAATTTTTTGCATGGAAGAGAATTTCAAGGTCAGGGGACTTTAGCGTATTTAGACTGAGGTGTATCAATTTAGTCTTATCGCTAGCAACTAGTTTGTGATCCGAAAACCACAATCTCAGAAGATGTACGTCATGATTTAGGTCCGCGCTTAGGTTTAGTGGACTATCCGAGCGATATGCGATCCCAAGATCATCTGCGAAGGGTGTAATATTCCCTATAAATGGTTGGTTAAATAGGGAGTTAATGGAGTTTTAGGTTCACTAATAGAGTTACCTACTAAAACTTTCTGAGTTCTGTTTTTTAAGTAGGATTCAAACCAGTTGTGTATAAAACCACGGAATCCTACATGGTGTAATTTGTTTAGAAGAATCCTGTGGTCGACCATGTCGAAAGCTTTAGTAATGTCTACAAAAAGACCGGCGCAGCATTTTTTGTCATCCAGCGCTTTATAAATAAAGGAGCAAAACTCCAAGAGCGCATCTTCTGTAGCAAAACCTTCCCTAAAGCCAAATTGCACAGGACTAAAGAATTTTACTTTTGTTAGGTATCTCAGCATTCTACTCTTGATAGCTTTTTCAAAAACCTTGGAAATTGGTGACAGCAAGGAAATTGGCCTGAAGTTGTTTTTGTCACTTTTACTACCTTTTTTGTGTAGAGGAATCACATTGGCACATTTCAATTTATCAGGGAAAGTCCCGGTCGAGATACTTAGATTAAAAATATAAGCTAAGATGTCTGTAATATTAAGCGCTATATTTTTAAGGGTAGGATTGGAAATACCATCATTACCGTGAGAGCTTGAGTTGTTGAGTGAACTGATAAGTTTATAAAGCTCTGAGCCCGTTATTTCTTCAAAAAAGAAGCTATTATTCATAACATTATCGTTGACTAAAAGGGATCTAGCACAGTCATTACAATAAGTAAAAGAATCACTAGAAGTCAGCATCGGCCCAACCGAAGAAAAGAAATCATTAAATATGTTCGATACCCTTGTAGGATCGTCAATGGTTATACCATCATTACATAAAACTATCTCTTTGGTGGGATGGGGACAGTTGCCAGTAATGATACTATTTATAGCCTTCCATTCTTTTCTCGGATTGCCAAGTGAATTTCGTATTACAGAGTAGGAGTATCTATCCCGAGCTACTCGTATATCCTTCTTAACTTGCTTACTCAATATTCGAAAACGAGTTTTCAGAGCTTTATTAAGTGGATGTTTGACGCACTTTATTCTTAACTTATTTTTTAGCTTAATTTTTTTTAATACAGAGTAAGTAATCCAAGGCTTTAACCTTTCTTGAGATTTTTTTGGGACAATGGTATATGTGAAATTACTTATATAATTTTGAAGATATTTCAAAAACAGATCATACGCCTTCGAAGCATTATCTTCCATATAGATCTCCTCCCAGGTTTCTGAGCGTAATTCAATATTAAGCAGGTAAAAGTTAATTTTTTCTACTTTGGGCATCACAGCAGACTTAGCAGATTTTTTGGTTTTTAACGTACTAAACAAAATACCTGTCATACAGTGATCAGTAATGCGAAGGTCAAAATTAATACCAGCGCATTCATTTATGGTTATTTTTGCGAAACGACCAAAAACGTGGTCAAGACAAGTACTTGAAATTGGTCTGGTCATTTCATTTATGAAAGATGATAGACCATGCTCAGCTATTGTAGCAAGATAGATATCTGATAAAGTATTAGGGGTTAAAACATCTATGTTAAAATCACCCAAGAGAACCAGATTGGCATTTTTTTCATTTCCTAAGAACACTGAAAATTCATTCAAAAATACAGAAAAATCATAAAGGTGTAACCTGTATACACAAACAAATTTAAAAACATCATCCCGTATATTGCAAGACAATTCAATTGCATCGGCGCTCAGAAAGTTGAGACAATTTACTTTAAAGCTACCAAAATCTAAGTAATCACGAACAAAAACGCCCACTCCACCTGCAGCATACGTTTCATTCGTCTTAACATACAAATTATAGCCTGGAATATTGTACTCCTCTTTTTCGCAGTTAAAGATCCATATCTCACTTACAAATATCAAATCGGGTAAGAACACAAGTGCTTCAAGATTGCATACTAGCAAATCAAAATTCTGCCGCAAACTACGGATATTCTGATGGACAATAAAAAACGAGTTGCCCTTATTCAAACTACAACAAAATAATTCATCATTTGTGTTTACAATAGTATAAGGGGTTGGGTTGTTGCTTGAGAGATTATCATTGATATTTAAAATAGACATACTGAGATAAATTTAGATAGAAGTAAAGACAATTAGTCTTTCAGTGATGAAAAATCAAGAAACGATCTAATAGCAACAACCCTACCATTGTCTGCTTTTCTCATTAGAATCGTCGAATTTTTGAACCATAGATATTTATAGTTTTTTTCTGCTTTGAATTTCCGGGCTTCCATAAATAGAGCTTTAGTGTAACTCGTGAAGCAATCATTTATAAAAATTTTTACCTTTGTGTTCGCGATAAATAGTGACGAGTTTAATTTCTTCATTGCAGTTTTTTTCGCTGCCATTACCTTTTTTTGCCTCTAAGGAAGAGAATTGCACACAAATCCTATCACTATGCTCGTTGTTGTTTTTCTTCCATACACGTTTGACGTAGCATTTTTCGATGTCTGTAGGTGACACGGGAACATCCAACGCCTTGCTGAAAATTGTTTGAACGCGCTCTCCAACATTCTCGTTGTTGACTCCAGGCACACCGGTAATTTCGATGAAATTCTCTACACTCTTCTGCTCTCTCCAATTTAGTCTGCTCTCCAGCGATGCAATTTTAGAATTAAGTTTTTCGTTCTCTTCTGTCAGCTGATTAATTGAAATGAGAAAGTTGCAATTGATCTTCTTTAGACAAATGATCTCCTCATAAAGCATTTGCATTGTAACTGTGCCGTCGTCGAGCTGGTGTGGTAGCTGTTGTGGTAGGTCATATGCTGTTGCTTGCCGTTCAACTGTCGTTTCAGAGACGCTCTGTGGCCTGGTGGCTGTCGGTTGATTTCGCTTTGGCCTCTGTTTTGCTATTGATGAAGCATCCACTGTTGTTGCTGTTGATGGTGACGATACACTTTGTTGCAGCGATTTACGACGAAGTACAGTGCATTTGTCGCAGCGATATGGAACATTGTGGGTGTTCATGTACTCTATATCCGACGGTTTCAGTTTAACACAGGAACCATGAAAAAAGACATTGCAGTCTACGCAAGTGATTTTCATTTCGCACCCGCGATCGACTTTTTTATTGCAAATTAAACAATGCATTTTAATTCAATTTATGCGCAAAGAATCAAACGTTTAGAAGTTTACACCCCACGAAACTTAGACAAAACACCAGGAGAACAACGTTGTATGTGAAGCGGAGTAGGTATTGATTTTTTTTTTTTTTTTTGTTAATTCATTTTTGTTTTTATATTTTTAAAACTCACTTATACTAGACAAAAATGCTTAAAACTAGCTTATATATCAACTGACATAAAATACCTTACTGGCCCTATACGGACACTCTAAAGCAAATAGAACAATTTAAGACTATGCCTTTCGGCCTTACGATTTACTTGTAATAATTAAAATAAATAAACAACTTGGGCCAAGAAAAGTGATATTTAAAAAAAAACTTGGCATCAGATAATTTTTTTTTTTACAAGGAAACTTATAACTAAGAATAACTTAACCCTACCTTAACTAAAATATATACATTTTTTTTGTTTTCATTTTTTTTTTTTTGTTTTTTATTTTTTTAAATTAAAGCTAAAACTAAATTAAACCTACCTGCCACCCTAGCCTGCCTTAGCGTGCCCTTACCTACTCTAACCTAACCTACCTTAGTCTATGTAAGCCTGCCATTGGCATGTGGCAAACTTTTCCTTAAAGAGGCTGACCTATTAAGGTTAACCACTACGCAGTCCGCTCCAGCCACCAAAAGCGTTGATGCTGTCGGACGACGTCTCCCTGATCTTGGTGCGACACTGATCTACTAAATCTGAGGCGCTCGGGCTCTCGGAGCGCAACATCACGTTCGTAGAGGAGTCACCGCTCCACGGACTTACGGGCCACGTGAAAGATTAGCGGAACCGTCAATTCATCCTGGATCAGCCCACATTGATCCAAATATACGAATGCCTCTGGGGGGACAAAGCCGCTAAGATGCACTTTCTCGTGATACATGTGATTACGGAAGTAAGCCCCGGAGATTAGATTATTGACCGAAGCCATTGCCCTCGCAACGTGACCCCGGATCAGTTTTATTAAAAAAATTATCTACCCGTACAATCCTGGACTTATTGTATATGACCTCGTTCGGATAAAATTTCGTGTACACAGATTCGGCTGTTCGATGTAATCCGAGACAAGTTCTGAGACATTGTCTCTCAAACACCCTAATCCTTTCCATTAAGCTGGCTCTCACATTGAACCACACGGGACATCCATAGGCAATCATGGGCCTGATTAAGGCCATGTAGCAGATTACCTTCACTCTCGAATCAAGTTGGTTGCTATGAAACACCCATCTTGTAAGAGCAAGAGCACCCCGGGCCCTCGCCAGAGCAGCATCTATATGTTATCTATATAGATACTGGTCTAGCAAGATCCCAAGGTATTTGACTACATTTTGTTTCGCCAGTGGGCGCCCGTCCGGTCCAAGAATTGAGAACCCGCGCCAATTTTTGCTAGTGTTTCGGGAGGCCCTAGACAAAGGCGTTATGAACAAAATAGTTTCTGATTTCTGGCAGTTGATTTTCAACTTCCAGTCATCACAATACTGCTGAATTTTTTCGAAGTCACGCTACAAAAGAGTGACAATGACGTCGATCGTTGGACCTGATCTGTACGCGATTTAATCTTCCGCATACGCTATTGAATGGTGAAGAGAAGCTATCAAATCACTGAAGTAATTGTTGAAAAGGATCGGCGAGTTCACCGTACCTTGTTGCAGTCCGCTGTCTTCCAACCCACTGGATAATATGCATTATTCAGTGCATTGTTGAACAGTATGGTGTACATTTCTACAGCCATTGGTGGGAGATGTCTGAACACAACATTAGATATTCCGTCGACTCCCGCGATTGATATTCGAGACGTTGTTCACATAACATCAGGCATAGCATTGAGAATCTTCTGTTTTTCAATGAATAGCACTAAGGGTTAATGCTGTTCAGATGTTAGATCAGATAAGCGCAAAAGTCGGCTTCAGAGCCAAAAAAAGCTTTATTAGCAAGAAATTTCGTTCTTCACCTTCCATTGGAAAAAGAACTGAAGCCGAGATACATCGAATGATTATACACAAAAGAAAAGAAGAAAAGAAATGTTCTCAACAGAAAAAATAAAATATTGAGGGCATCCATGGGTCGAAGCTTAGGCTGTGTGTTTGGTGAGACCAGTTCGGCGTGGTATATTATAGTTAGGTGCAACCGGATTGGTTGTACGATCTCGCTACCGAACGCATATAATAATCAATTAAACTGGCTATTGAAGGAAAAGTGGCCACAATACGAGCAAAGACACGAAAAAGTGATCATGCAGCACGACAACCCTCGCAGAGATGTTGCTCATGTCGTTAACACCTATCTGGAAATATAAAAGTATGTCCCACCCATCCGCCGTTTTCTCTAGACTATTTCTCATGGATGACCTTTTAAAGAAGTTGAAGATAGATTCAAATCCAGCGGCATCGCCGTCTTGTTACTTGAATTATTTACAGTTACTTCTATTAGCAAAGCTTTGTTATGATACTTTTCGCTTTACGACCAACTAACGACTTGGCTACATGGTTTAAAAAGATACAAATGAAAGAAATAAAATACGTGTAGTTAAATAACAGAAGTTAGGACAGAAGGATTTCATCTTACCATGTAACATGCTAAATTTAATAAGAAAATTTCGCTAGCGATGCCTTGAGAATTTAAATCGTATGATCCCCTTACGTTCCACCTACACAATGTGCCTGTTTAGAACATTTGATTAGGGCTCGCCGTACTTCTCCTATTATATTTAGGCACACATTACTCCTCAACCAACGCAGCAATATTACCCATTTCTATGTGTATTTAACCAGTATTGACGCTTAGAGTGTCATACCCATCCATTCATTGGACAGCAATACCCATGACACTTTGTCCAACTAATTACGAAACACATTCCACAGCCTTGCCTCATTTAATTAAACAAACGTCTTTAAGGAAATGGCCAGCACTACTTGAGTTGCCATATTTATCTCACACCATCATCCCTCGCACTACCCTGATGCAAATGAACCAAACCACATGCATTTATTCAGTTATCAGTTGCAGATATCCGCTCATTAGACCATAACCACCTCCCACACTCGCCTTCGGGTGCCATGTCCCATCTAAAATTGCATGGAATGAGGACTTTAGATTGACAATTAATTTTGAGAGCGTTGTATTAAACGGTCATTTAGCAATTAGTTAGCGAAGGTGCCTCTGTTACACGCCGGGTAATGGGGACCAATAACCTGGCGGGGTTTTTGCGTTCCGGTAAGCATTGAAACGCCATTAGATAAGGATGCTGTCATTAATCGTATCAAGTTTAATTTGCAATCAACTGAGTAAATTATTTGCACGCACATGGTCGTATATCGATGGCATATGTAGGCTTTACACGTAATTGCGTTAGTGTTCTTGACTCGGATAATAAGGACTTGCATGCGTTGGTTAATGTGAAAATATGTATTCGGTGGAAGGGCCTCAATAAAATTAAAGGCTTACGGTGGTTGGTGGATGTAGAAACGCACTCCTAAGTTCATGTCGCTGGGATAGCGTTTCCCCCGTGAAAAAACGCCATTCTACGCCTCTCGACTTTAACTTATATTGCAACCGATTTCGTTGCTTTTAAACCACTCAAGAATGGACGTAACAATAGCAGTCAGCACTGAGACAGTTTTATTCCAGAGCAACGCATACAGGACTTTGGAGGAAACCACCGAACCGATGTGTTGGTGGAAAGGCAATATTCAGCAATATTTTTTCGCAGCTTGCCGTTTTCGGATGGCTAAGCCAAGCTGCCTTAGATTAAGAAGGCTTTTTCGCAGTTATAAATATATAAAAAAAGTTACTGTGAACTACAACCAACTCAAATTCAGTCGAATCTCTCAAATCCTATTTAGGACAACCACCCCCGTAGAATAGGGAACGAACATCTTCGACCCAAACCATCTGCACCCCGTCCAGGTTGTGTGAAAAACACCATAAGAGCGTACACTCTTGAACCTGTATGAATTATACAAAAAAAACGATAAGCTTTGCAAACATATTTGAAGAAGACATCTCAATAGTGATTGCTATCGGCGAGGCAACTCGGTTAAGTAGGCATCCTTCGCATCACGTTCTATTGTAGCTGACTCTCACCAACTTTCTGTGCAGTTGCTTGGTCCTTTTTTCAGCGACCTCGATGAAGTTTCTGAAAAATGACTCTGAACCAGAAATACCTTAAAAGCATTTAGTGCCTCTGGATGAATCTAGTTTTTACCTCTAACTTTCGGCAATCGGGTTATGTGCATTGAAAATGACTCGCTCGAGAGATAATCGGATCCTTCTTTTATCCATATATGCAAAAGGTAGTGGCAGGACTATTTCTTCAGTAGCAATAAAAAAGTGCCCAAAGCCATTCAAGAAAACAAAGACGTTCCCATCGATCAATCATATCTAATTGACTCAAGATAGCATTTAAGAAACCGGATTATCCTTCTGCAAGAATATAGTAATCACGGGTAACCAAAAGCGTAAGCTATTCGGGGTAGAAAATGGAGCAGATTTAAGGGTAATGCGGACCTGATACAGTTTCGATGTATTCAACTTTGAACAACAGAAAACTGATGAATGAAAATTGGTTCTTCTTATTTCCATCTGGTTGAGTTCCGCAACAGTCATTTCTAGGGCCTATATTGTCGAACAGACGTTTTGGACTTAGAGTCCCGAATAAAATCAAAATGACCAGTGGATAGAATCAGTTGGAGCTCTGGTGATTAAGGCTTAGTCAGTGAATCATATTTGCGCCTTGTATATTTCAAATGGTTAACAACAGATGCTATAGGTATTCAAGCAAATGCCTTGGTTAATGCGATCCTGCAGAAGTCCAGGATCTCATAGTTACAATCAAAAAGGGTCATTCAATCTGAGGTATAATTTTAAATTTTGTGTCGCTGCTGAACTGCCGACAATTAACTACAATTGCGGTGAGTTCTGATAAATAGGAACTAAGAAGTTAGTAAATATAGATCGATAAATATTCACATAACGTTTAAAAAGATTTTACTAAAAGAGGGCGTTCTGCTTCTCATCATTATTAAGTGTCTTCTCGCCCTGCTTTAGCGCCGGATTAGTGATGTAAAGACACTGATTCATATTTGAGTAGTAAGTTTGACTAGAAATATTGAAGCCGCAGTTAAAGGTATGAAAAACCAAATGCCATTACGAGATGAACAAAAAATTGGGCCTACATCAATCTAGGCCTACATGAGTTCGCATTCAAAGACAGCAGACCGCGCATCTTGTCGTATGCTTGTTGATTGCCTGCTTGAAATTAATTAACAAGATCGCGATTTTTACAAAAAAATAATCTGGCTGATCAAGCCAATTGGTAAGGTCTATTATTATTATGTCAACCGGCCATTTGGAACTCAAAAGTTCAGAGTCTCATTACAAACTCTGTCAACCGCACTGTCATGAGCATGTTGCTTTGTTGTTCTGTTCCATCCCTTCTTATGGTATCCTCCCTTCAATGGCGCGCCCGTTCTGAGAGTCTTATTACCTCCTTTGTTCTTTTGGCTGTTGATCCACTGTCCAGTTTTCTTACGGGTTCTGCTTATCTTAGTCTTCAAGATTTTATAACCGTTCTTAGAGTTCTTAACGTAAACATAGAGACCATAATAACAGCTCTAGAGGACTTAAAAGTAGACAAACCCATTGTAATGGGTTGAAATATTTTAAACAGCAGAATTATCAATGCTGACATCGGACACAGCTCTATAAGGAAAGTGACAACTAGAGGCACACCACCAGGTGGAGTTCTCTCTCCTCTACTGTGGTTAACAAGATCCTTAAAATCTTCATGGAGAAAAGTACAAAGACCATAGCATATGCACATGACCTAATTATCCTGATAAAAGGCAAATTTCTACCAACGATCAGCGAAATAATGGAATCTACGTTGAAGGAACTCTCCTTGTGGGCCAGACAGAACGTTCTGAGAATGAACCCTCAGAAAACTGAGCTGATTTTGTTCACCATGAAAAGGAAAGTCCTGATATTTGCTCAAAGTGAGAGGGTACGGCGGTGTTATTGTCAGAAGTGTAGGACCATAACCTTCCCACTTAACTGCATTCCTACTGGTCCGCTTGTGGGGTCCGCCGGTTTGACCTCAGAAAGTAGCGGCAGGCTTCCTGGTTTGGGATTACTTTATCGCTGAGGCCAATCAAATGTTGGTGTTTTTGCATTGTTTTTCGACCAGCCTTTTTTTTTTTTTTTGTGACACGCGCATGCTCCAGATTTTTTTGTTTGATCTTACTCTTACAACACCGGTGATCCCCAGTCGTGTCAACCCACTGATTTGCATGACATTTGTGGAGCAGTTTAATGGTATATGTGTCCCTAGGCTCACCTTGGTGTTTTCTAAATTGCCTAGATGTGATTTTTGTTTACCTTTATTTTAGTCGCCTTTTACGACAAGCGAGAGGTATCGCTGCAGGGATATTCTTAACCCGTCCCTGCACGGGCATAATCGCACATCATTCATTGGCCATTTAACTTATGGGGCCCTAGTCTGGTGGACTGCTAGTAGCACCAAAAGCTATATGAGCATGTTCAACAAAGTGCAAAGGTCAGCCGCTGTTTGTACAACGGGAACTAGAAGAAGCACGCCGCAAGCAGGGTTGGACATGATACTTCATCTCCTTTCCCTGGATTTATTCACAAAAGGCTGCGCTGCAAAAAGCGCTCTTAGACTAAGGGAGTCCTTTTCGTGGGAACAAGCCAACTATGGACATGCAGCCATTCTCAAAATAATAGATGATCGGGGAAAGAAACATGGTTCTAGTAGCCTCGTAGCTACGACCGACTATATGAGTATATCTTCCCACGATGACTTCTCTCTCAGAATACCAATCCTATTCCGCGACAGAGACGAGTAGCTATCGAACGCCGTTATCAACGACCACGAGATTACCCTCTTCGAAAACCCGATTGATCAAAAATGGACCCAGGCACTGGGGCTGGATTCTACTCTGACACCCTGCACGAACAATAATCATTTAGAGTCCCTGATTTGTGCAGCGTCTTCCAAGCAGAGATCCTGGCAATAGAGAAAGCAGCCAAACACTTTCAAGTAACCGATATCCAACCATCGGATATCCCCATCTTTGTACACAGCCAGGCCGCACTGAAGTCAATAGGATCCTGGAAAACGAGATCGAAGGCTATCATGAAATGTCGTGACTCACTGAAGTCCATTAAACACCACAAGGTCAAGGCCCACAGCTCAATTGGAGCCAACGAAAGAGCGGACGAATTGGCCAGACAAGGGTCTGAAATGGACATCAGCGAAGCGCCCGTAAAGTGTCACTGGCATTATTATTGTAAATACAGATTTTGACACATTGAGACAAAAGAGTTATTCCTACGTTATGCCAGTTTATACGCAGCATTTTATTTATCTCGACCTTTATAATGTTTTTTTGGCAGTCAATATGATTCCCGGATACCGAAATAATCCACTTTCTCATAATGCTTATCTCTTATACGAGTAGTTAGGTGAGAAGTTCAGATCGACCAAAGTCGCTCAGTGATTTGATTTTATCTTCATTTACCTCTAATCCCACTTTCTTTCCAGCCTATATTATACTCTCTATGTTTTTCTTAATTGTTTCCCCACTATCTCCCAGAATGTCTAGAACGCCAACATATATTAGAGCCAATGTGATTCCATTAAGGGCTATTCCCCTATAATTTTTCTGAAAGAATCGTATTTCAGCACTCCTGCTGAAACCGCACAGATCATCTACGGTTATCGCCGGAATATTCCTCAGTAATTGTCGCCGGACCTCGAGTTTTTCCAGTGTGAATTTGTTACTGTTTGGTTTTTCCAGTGTTTCCTTTTCGACAGCTCGCTCTTGATTCGTGACATGTGTTAAGTTAAACGGACTCAGTTGGCATTGCCATTTTATTATTTATTACTATTATTTTTTTTTATTGTAAGGAGGCAAACACTCAGATAATGCTTAAAAATTACTAAATCTTATTATCGAAATTCGTTTTCTGTAAAAACGCTTTGCGGACATTTCGACCATTTTACCTACTTCATGACCGAATTTCTCACCAGTTTTGCACTATTGTACAACAAACATCTACTCATATGCGTAGAATGCGTACATACATAGGAAAATATTGCTGCTATATCCGTCAGTGTTAATGAAGATTGTAATTTGTCCATTCGTCGCCATTCGCAGCAATTTGAATTGTTTGCTAGTTGAGTCAAACGTACATCAAAGATTGTCTGCAATGCCGAAAGACCTGCCACCACATCAAATTTTCGGTGTATAGAAAAGCTAGAGGAATATACGCTTTTCTATTGAAAAATTGTCTTTATCGATAAAGCTCATACCTGGTTGAATGGGTATGTCAATAAGGAACTACGTCCTGTTCCGATGAAGAACCTCAGGCAATACATGGACTGCTAATGTACCCAGAAAAATTATCCGTTCAGTGCGGCTTATGGTCCGGCGGAATCGTAGGACCGTGTTTTTTTAAAGATGACCGCGAGAACGACGTTACCTTCAATGGCGCCCGCTATAGTTCAATGATTTTGAATTTTTTCTGCGAAATGCACGAGCTGAACTTGGTCGATATGTGGTCCCAGCAAGGCGGCGCTACAGGTCATACAGAACGCGAATCGATTTGCTAATTGAGAAATGAGCAATTAATCTCTGGTTTTGGACGGCTAGATCGTGCTATTTGACGCCTTTAGACTACTATATGGGGATTTGTCAAATTATTAGTCACTCGTCAATGCCGATAAGCCAACGTCAATTGTTGCCTTGGAAGGGAATATTATACGCGCATTATAGAGATATCAGCCAATAAGCTCGGAAGAGTGACTAAAAATATGACTTTCCCTATGAACCACTTAAAACGTAATCGTTGTCAACATTTACAAAAAATTATCTTTAAAAAGTAAATGGCTAGTATTGATCTATCAACTCAAAGAAAAATTTCATGCACTTTGCAATTTTTTTTTCTTAGACTGGTTAAGAGCTAACTTAAGAGAAATATGGCTGCAATAACAGCCCAAATATTTTTTCAACATTAAGGTATATAAATTGTAAAGTATTGGCCTCAGTACAGAGCCTTGAGGTACTCCTGCTTTATAAAAGGTATAAACACGCATTTGAAATGGATGAAATCTTGATCCCAAATTTTGATATTTATTTAAGTAACACATTTTTTCTGCTTAGCTAAAAGATTTTATATAAAAAAACAATAACTTTCGACTAAAGTACACATCTAAGGGTAGACCCAGATTTAACCTCTTGAGCGCTTCGTTCATAGCATATTGGCTAAAAAGTAATTTCGTATTTTAGTGTTTATTTCAAATATAATTTTAAAATTGTCCAATTCTTAGATTTATTCCACCTATTGGGAATAAACTCCGTCAATCACTTTTCGCAGGCCTTTTTTGTACCAACTTTACACTGGCACCACCATGAACAAAAATAAAGATTAATCGCTTAGGACAATAGCCCAATAGCTCCCATCCTGTCTCCCTGAGCTTCTGGTCAGTCACTAGAGATGGGGATGGTCTGGTGTTGACTTGGTAGAAGACCATTCTCCTTCATTTGGTCAGTTCTGGTCGCTTTTTTTGATCTCCAGCTCAGTCTGTCTAATATAGTACATCAGCAACTCATAGTGGATGATTCCCTTCCAATCCCGCCAGACACATAACAATCGTTCTACCCGTTAATCCCGACTTTGAAACGGTCTGAGAAGCTTCGCCGAACGCCGACCATTGTCGCCATTGTGGGTTATCAAATGTAATCCACTTTTAATCATCATTAATCATCAGTTTAAGAAATGAGTTGATATTGTTGTGATTCAATAATGATCATTGATCAACAAATGCGAATCCGGTCCATTGTGTTGGGTTCTGTAACTCATGTGACATCCCAATATCTTGCTTTTCAGTCAATTCAGCCTTTTAAAAATGGCTCGGGGCAATTTGTTGGTTGATTTACGGTTTCTGAATTATGTTACGATTATTCACATGCCGGCTTACGTCCACCATTCCCACTTTCTTTTCATCATTTTCGACAGCAAATCTTTCGGAGCGTGGCGCATCTTTAACGTCTATTACATCCGAACGGAATCGCTCAAAAGACTGTTTCAACTTGATACAATTGAACCCTATGTCTCGTAGATTTTTTGGTTTGCCTGCGTTGAAGGCAGAGAAATTGTAAAAAAAATTAATTTCTTCTTTTCAGACTTCCCTTTTTGATGCGTTATAATTCGAAATTGGTTTACTTAATGACACAGCTGTCAAAGTGGGTTTCTTAGTTCATATTTACATCTTTCCTAATGTGTATCGATGCACTGATAAAAATACGAGTCACGAACATACGAAATTGAGTTTTAGTCAATATAATTTTTTTTTTCATTTTCTATTGATTTAAATTGACACCTTTTGTTGGATGACCCTCTTTAAGTTATACGGACGTAATGTCACTATCAAAGTGGAAAGTATTTGTAGTGGGAACTAATTTGGGGCGTGATTGAGAGAAAGAAATCTCTACTGGATGTGAAATATATAGAAATCCAGGATAATTCGTTGAGCTTATAAAGTGCATTCTGTGTGTGTGTTTTAATACAGCTTCTCGAGTTTTAGAAATTTGTGGAACCGAAACGACTTGCCTGTCACATACCCAAACCACTTTATTCACTCGTAAAGTGAGTACCCCCACAGAAATGGCTTTAAGACTAAGTTGAAAGCCCTTCTAAGCCATGAGCAACCCATAGACACTAGCCGCATGTTACTTGAAATGAATATGTATCCGAAACCGAATCCAAATTTAATAATTCATTTCCCAAATCTACGATTAAGCTCCAAGCTCTCTCCCCAAGCCACCACATATCGCCTTTCATTTGTCACAGCAATTTACCCGAACAAAGGTCATAACACATCCTTTTCGCAAGCAATACAACACGACTGCACCACTAAATCCTAGGACAAATATATTTTATTCGAATGTTAGCTGTTGCTTGGCGCCTGTAACTTGACAGCGATGCATTAAAACCGGAAAATTTACAACCGTTTGTAACACGATTCGCCAGACATCCGAATGGAACGACTGAACGTATGTGCTTGTGCGATGACCTGACGAAGGAGTCACAAGGTTCAGAGGAAGCCCAGATATGTAGTCCCCGAAGGACAACGTATAAATCAACGTGACTGTAGATTGTTTTCTTCCAAAAACAAAAAAACAAAAATAAACCAAATCTAACGACAACAAGGACATAAAGGAGTAGAAGTTCCCGTTTTTAATTCCTCGCTGGGAAAACAAAAATCCCATTTCGCATTAAATTCTCTTCCAAGCTCCTTAGCTTCCCACTTAGCCCCCGTTCGCATGGTTTGCACTTGTTTTCGACGAACAGATACTGCAGATGCATGCATCTATCACATATGCAAATTTTTACGATCGTATTCATTGCCGCACATACTTTAGTGCAAATAGAGAATGATTTTCATGATTTTCATGATTCTCACAAGGATATAGCCCTTGTCATCGTACGGCACGGCACTTGGGCAAATTTCCCATAAAATCGGCAATTACTTAACTCCATCCATGCATTCGACCAAGCTCGAACGACCACGGGATGGGTGTCAGTCACATACGGACCCACACATCCGTGCATGCACATAAACTGCTGATCCTTTCGCTCCTTCCACCAGTTGTTCTTCGATTGGTAATGGCGCTATTCAAATCTTTTTCGAATCCGCCAGCAATATGATAGAATGCGCTCCAAAGTACTCGTCGTCGGATGTGCGATGTGCGATGGGCGATGAGCGAGCGTGAGCGCTTTAGTGTGAACTTTTTATTGCCATGAGTTTTATTGCGAATTATACGGCGCTTGGTTCCGTGAAGGAGGAAAACTTCCTCAACAAGGATTCGAAGGGTTTTATGGCATTTGCGAACTATAAATCGCGCGAGGATTTAAATAGCCATGGCAACAGTAACTTTATCAATTTCATTAATGGAACACACAATCCGCTTTCACAAAGGCTTTAAACGTGCTACTAATTCCCATGTCGTTGGGAAGGTAATGCCCGGCGGGCTGAGTGAGAAGATGGGCTCAAGGGTGTGCGGTCAACAACTCGTATTAAATCCCATTTAAACAAAAACAAAGCAACTGTTTTGCTTTTGTGATAAAAGTTACAAATGTTTGCGATTATCCTTTGCAAGGACAATGCTAATGGGTGCGGGTAGGGTGTTGCTCTAATGTCACTGATGCAGCAACAAAATGTGGCTTAAGTCCGCCGTGGGAATGGATACCATGGGTGCGATGTTAAATCCGATTTTAACTGGGAATTACAATATTTACTTCCGTGATGAATTGAGTTGGGTGGACCCTAACTGAGTCCATTGTTTGTTACATTGACGCGGGAGGAGTGGATAGTGGTTGAAAATGGATTTATTTGTCGCTGGAGAGTTAAGGAGTTGACTAACTATCATGCGATTCAAACAAGTCGTTTAATTAAAAAGGATTATATAAAAATGTATGAAGAGTTAAAACGGAAATTCGCTGTTTTCCAATAGATGGCGCGAGCGGTACATGTTGGTCAAAAATGTCGTTATTTCGCTGTAAGAAAGGAAAAGTTGTCTGCATTATGTGACTGTCAATGAAAAGTTTGTCTATTGCGATAATTTAGAGCAGAAGCGGAGCATTGCATAGACTGTGACAACAACTTTTTGTGCTTGAGTGAAAGTTTGTACCTAGAAATCGCGTATATTGGTCATCTTTAGCAACATGAAATGAAAAGTCTTACAACTTTGCGAATGTCGGAAATTGCCATTTTGGTTTGATAATTGCGAATGAGGACACATAGAATCCAACAAGAAGTTAAAAAATAGCAAAGAAGAATGAATAAAATATTACTACGTTTCCGCAGGAGTACCTCAAGGTTGCGTGCTGGCTCCCCTTCTATGCAAACCTACCGTTGATGGCGTCTGGTGACGCTAGCTTTGGTAATCATTGCAAAACAAAACGAGCAAATAAGATCCATGACAGTACACTCTAAGCTGGTGTGGAAGGATCACAAAAGCGATCTTTATTAAACGGAACATTGAAGAGAATCTTCAAGCGCGATGTGTTACGGGAATTGAAGAGATTATATAAGAGTCGTATCCTCCCGTAAATTGCAACATGAATTCTCGTTGGAAAATAATGAACCGTGGTTTGATAAAAGTTGCCATAGAGCGAGGCTGATATCGTTTGCCTAATTGAAATTAATCTGTTCCTTCAACACAGATACTCTCAAGAAGGCGTATATCAAGGCCAGCCAAGAATTTAAAGCTGAGTATATCCAGGCAACACAAGCGGAACTACTTTGAAAATGTAGCACGTAAACGGGGGTGCTGTAATAGCTTATCAGAATCTGGCAAGTAAAAATTATGTGATAAATAGAAATACTCTCTCAGAATATTTTAAACAATTATCGGATCCATCAGAGTACTGCCCTTGCTTACAATATGCGACGCCAGACATTCAAAACGACATTCTTGATGCCCCAGTAGCGTAACATGACTACTGCTGTGTGTGTTTCTTTCTCTGAAAGATAAAAAAAACTGCCGGGGCAGATTGTGACCCCATCGAATTTATAAGTACAGTACCAATGGTTTAAAAGAACGCCTCATTGATTCGTTCAACAGCATTTTAAGCCATGGGATAGTACCTCGACTATTTTAAGAAACGCTGATCTTCCCTATCCATAAGAAAAAAGATGCGTTGAATCCAGCTATATGGAATGGGAATGTCGTCGAAAGTTGGAAGAGTTGTAGAATCTGTATGTAAATGCCATGGCAGCGGTTCGGAATAGAGAAGCTTTATCTGGTTGGTTTGATCTGGATTAAGACAGAGATGTCCGCTAAGTCCAACCCTTTTTGGCCTTTTTATTGGGGATATTGTTGAATTCTTACTCATTCTTGCCTCATTAAAGCACTCCCTTTTGCAGGTGACATCGTGCTGTTGGCAGGATCACCGGAATCACTGCAATTTATGATCAATCGGTTAAGTGAGTACTGTGCTGTATAGAATTTGATCGCCAGTCTAGAGGAATCGAAGATAATAATTTTCAAAAAAGCTGGAGGGAGACTTGCTTACAACGAAAAATGGCGCTATAGAGGGATAAACTTATAAGTTGTAACGGAATATAGGAATAAGTATCTTGGAGTTATGCTAAATATAAAAAGGCATCTGAGTGACAAACTAACGAAATCTAAAACTGTCATATATGCAGCCTAGAAGAACTGTTTCAGCAATACAAATATTCAATACAGTAGTAAATTTTAACTTTATGAAGTAGTGGTGTATATTTAGGGATATAAGATGTATGGGGAGGAAAAAAATTGCAGCGCTTTTTTTATTTAAAAAATGTTTAAACTTCCCCCAAAGACGCCAAGCTATATGCATATGGTAGAAACAGTATATATAAAATCATTGAGGATGCAAATAAATTATATACTACGGATAAGGAACATGGCAGAGAACAGACTACCGAAGATAGTGCTGCTACGAACAGTTCTAAACGAAACTGCATGGTTCGAAGAGTGGCTTATTGCAGCCATTCCGAGAGAATGGGGTAGTATTGAATGCAGATGGTAGAAGCCGGGGAAGCTCACTTTCCCAATTAATAAAACATATCGATGAGCAGACCAGAATGCATTTTTGAAAAGAAGCGGCTGGATCACTACATCGCAATATATACAGCCGGCTAAACCAGAACCTTGGGAGTCGAAACTACTTTAAGTAGATGGTCTTAAAGTAGTTTCGACTACGAGCATCCAGGAAAGTTCGGTAGTGCTTAAACTTCGAGGTGAACTACTAAAACTCAACTTTGTATTGTATCTCATAGAAAAGATCTTACTTTACTCTGCAGCATATGCAATTTGAAAGAAAGGGAAGATACCATACATTTCATAGGCAAGTGTTTCATCCTTAAGGAAAAAAGAGATTTATTTTAGAAAGGACTACTTATCGGAACAAGATAGCCATAACGTAGCAATTGTCCAAATCATATTGTGGCTTAAATCAGCAGGTCTCAAGCTGGTCGACCACTAAACGTAGCCCATTTCGATAGCAGTAGAAAAACCATGGAATGTATCAATATCCGAGTCGACAAAGGAATTCGATACTACCAAACATGGTTAGACTCGTAAAGAGGATCTTTCATTCTAGAGTGGCAATCTCTGTTCTCCTATACGCAGCACCAGTCCAGGCAGAACCCCTCGTAAAAACAAGGAACCTACCAGTAACTTATCAGTTGGTAGAATGATCCTCATTAACACCCTCGTGGTAGAGATGAGGAAATTTTATTGCAGGAGTCTCTCTTTGTCAGCTGAAGTTGACATAGTAATTAGAATCTAGAAAAAGAAAGCACAAGCTCAGTGACCCTAATAAGAAAAATCAACGAGGACAGGCTCAATGGTCCTATGGTAAATTCGGTAAAATAGTAATAATAAGGACTTAAAGACTCCAACTGAAAGCAAGAAATCTTCAACTACCACCTGACTCAGTTGCTTTCTGGCTATGACGAGAGGAAGGAGGATGTGAGGCACCCAATCCTCGACTATAGTCGCTTCACGAAATGGCCTACCAAATCCAACTTGACGCGTTGGTCCTATGTTGAAAGTAAGAAAAGTGCAAGCTGAACTACCGAGAGCCGAGACTGCAAGGAAATTTTTTTACGAAATAATTCGTCAATTACTTTGACGCAATGTGAATGATAAAACTCTATGGCCGCTCAACTCGAAGAGACTAAAATAGAACTTGACCTAGAGGCGCCGGCAGGTCTTGTTATGCTCGTTCCGATGAAATATTGCTGAAGATGTCGGATTAGAACTAGATAACCGTACACCCAGCACGCGCGACAATAGGCGGAACGCCTGATTTCATTTTGGCTATTTGCATTGGAGGGAAAGACGGTACGACTTGACCGCTCCAGGGGCTTAAAAGTCACTTTTGAAAGTCGTTTCATTTGAAAGATAAAGCAAAAGAACATTGAGTGAGCGTTTTAAGGCAAATCTGTATGTTCAAAAAGTAAAGAGCATTTTGCAAGTCTATGGGCTGTATTATTCTAATTTCTACATTGTTAAATTGCGAACTCTAGAGTATCTGTACATTGAAAGCCCAATCGGTTGTTGAGTGTGCTGCCAGCTTCTAAAGTGCTACATGTGCTTTGGTTCCTAAGAATCGATTTTAAAGTTTTGGGAGAGAAGTCTGGGTTTGCGGAGTATTTCCAAACCCAAATTCCTAAATTTTTTTTCCGACTCGCAAACCAGAGGACAGATAATGATATGGACGTCGGACCAATTTCATCAATTTGTTTCTTTTCTCGAATATTTCGAGAACAAACAAAGTAAAACTAGGATCTCTCTAAAAATGGTGGGAAACGCTTCAATGAGGTTCTATTCATGTCGATGAGTATGTCTCTATGGGAGAAAACCATTATTACATAACCATTACTAGGAACGTGCGAGCAGCGTTGAATACATGGGCAAGACTAAAATAACCTAACCTAATATTCTATCAATTCGAGTCCGGTTCGGCCTTATCTGCTGCTATGCTGTATGCAATTTTGCGCCGAGGAGCGAATTTTTTTTTAGGTAATGACAATTATAAACAAATTTATGGAGTTGGTGGAATGGATAGCCATATCCCCGTAGAAATATCTTTTACCACCGGCAATCATCCCCTCATAGTTTTCCTTCTTAAAAGTTCCGGTGGGAGCGCCAAATCAAATACACATTTTAAATTTCGAATTTTTAAGAATAGGACAGAACTTTACGGAGAATTTTTCAAAAATGATTTTTGAAGATTAAACACTTTGTCCTATTCCTTGAGACTTGTTCCATTGACATGTGTAGGTGTGTCCAAGGACTAGCGGGAATTGATTATACAATTCACATATCACGTGTTGCTTTAGATTCCGTTGTCTTACAGAAAGATCCATTTATGACGGATGTCTCCCTAATTTGGACGGAATCGACATGAAACTTAAATATACGGAAACGGACAACTTCTCTTCAAAGCAGGTGGAGATGACTTGGCGAGCAGCATGCACCATCTGTGGGACGTGGTCAGAAGAAAGCATGCTCGATAAAAATTTTGATAAATTGAACCTCAGTTGAAGAGCTTTCGGGTTGGGGTAGATATGACCAACGCTCTCTTTCTCAAAAATGCCCGAGAAGGCGACCTGGCTTAAATACGCTGTCAATACGAAGGGAACTAAATCCTAATTTGACCAAATTGAAAGTTGACTTCTCCTTCGACAAAGCCTGGTCACATTTTACACACAAAATTTAATGCAACTCCTTTGATCAATAAAATCAGACATTGCAAAATACTTGCTCACAAAACATACGCGTCACTACGGAGACCTGAAATTTGACCCAAACCAAGTAATCTATCAATTGTGATAGATTACGCGGATTAAACTGATATTATTGGGGGAACACAGAGAGAAGTCAATGGAAATGGCATCAAAAAATAACTCACACCACCAACGAACCCATTGACCAGAATGTAATTATTGATATCACGGAGTTCGTCCCCTTTGGTTCGACGGTAACATGCTCCAACAACACTAGTGCTGAAATCGAACGCAGAATAATACTCGCCAGCCTCTGTTTTGTTTTTTGTGTTCAGGTTGCAATTGAGTTGTAAGGTCCTCTGTCGAAAAGTTAAAGAGACAAAGCATTGTACAAGTCTTTTACCTTCCCGATCCTGCCATATGGTAGGTTTAAATTTAAACGTTAGTATACCTGTATGAAGCATGTTGGTTAACGTATATCTGTACATTGCTAGTCTGTCGAAGAGGTTACGAGTGGCTAGATGTGGTGGGCAATTTTTTGGACTAAACTAATTTACACGTCTCATGTTATAAGGCACGGATCTGAAGTTTGAATCTGTTCGCGGACATGAATAGTTACTAATTTGAATAGCAGTTGAAAATTTATTCAAACCCATGGATCCAATTAAAATTTTTCATATGATAATGTCCTTCCGATGGCCAATAAAGTTATGGCACTCTGCCCGCAAGTGAGTCTGTGGAATGCGCATCCATTCCTGGAGAAGCGATAACTTGAGCGCTTCCATTGCTTGGTATTTTCAAGTGTCTTCGAAATGTCCGACTTTAATTTTTTTTTTTTTTTTTTCATTTTTCATTTTTCATTTTATTGACTTCAGTAACAGTTAACAAACGTTAAGATACATAATAATCCTGCGAAGCCCTTTGGCTTGTCTGCAGGAATTTTAGTAAATTCATTGTTATGTACAAATTTTTGTTACAAGTTTTGCAAATGTATTCAATTACCAATGTTATTTATGTGAATCAGTATTTAAACGATATACATTGGGATTCAAACAGGGATTAAGGAAACTATACAAGAAATACACATGGATTTCTTCTTTATAGATTTCTTAACAATGTGTTTTGTGAATAAAATATTTTTTTATTAATGTTTTTCTTCTTGGAATATGGCGAATATATAGAAGATTTGTTGGCAGCTCATTCAGGATCATTGGAATTAGTGAGGGGAATGAATATTTGCCATAGTTGTTGTAGAATTTGGCGGTTTTGTATCTTCCTTCTGTATTTCTTCGGGTGTTGTACGTATGGTCGATTTCTGTTCTGAAGCTGTTGTCGTTATAAAATTCGTTAATCACACTTGATTTAAATATACCTTCGACGTCTAAGAGCTCGAGTTGGTTGCTTATCGTTGCACTGCTCATGTGGTAGTTGATATTTTTCTTTCTTGCCAGAATTTTAAGCAAATAGTTTTGGCTTGTTTGAAGTTTATTGCAATATGTGGGTGTTCCCCATGCTGTAATTCCATGACGGATGTAGGATGTGTTGGTGCCATTTGAGATTGTGGTCAACTATTATACCGAGGTACTTAAAACTGTTAACCACCTCAATGAAGGTTTCGCATTTGTCATTAGGTGTATCGCTGGCGTTAGTATGGAGGCATTGGGTATTATGAAATTTAATTCGGATGTCATGATACAGAAAATGGGGTGGTTTTATGTGCATTATTTTTGTTTTCTCCGCATTAATTGTGAGCCCATTATCGTGTGACCATCTTATAATGACATCTAGTTCAGATTGCATAATTTTTACAGCGGCATCGATATCTCTGTGCGACACAAGGATTGTCGTGTCATCTGCATACGCGAAAACTGTACTCTTTTTCAATGATTTTATTAATCCATTGGCATATATTATATATAGGAGAGGTCCCAGTTTTGAGCCCTTAGGTACACCATGCGTGGTTTCCACTTCGTTACTTAAGGTATTGCCAATTTTTACGCGGTAAGTGCGAAATAATTTTTTATCCATTCTAAACATTGTCCCCGAATTCCCGCTTTCTCTAGACTTTGAATTATCCTTTCATGTGACAGTGTACCGAAGGCTAAGAGCTAGGGTATTATGATTTTTGCTTAAGCTTCGGTTAAGTGTGCTAGCGAAATAACCTAGAAGTTGGTTGATGTATTTGTCAAAAAATTGTTTCAATCTCCTAGTTACAATTTCTTCTAAGATTTTTTCGATAACCGGTAAGATTGCAATTGGCCGATAGTTATTGACATCTGACTTTACTCCTTTTTTGTACACTGGTCGAACTAGGGATACTTTCAGATCTTTTGGAATAGTCGTTTCCTCGAGACTAGCGTTTATTAATTTCGTTATTACGGGTGCTAGCAGTTGAGCGTTATTTTTTAAGTCTTTTGGCCGTATCCCGTCAATGCCCGGACCCTTATTTGCATCTAAGCTCTTTATGATGTTATATACTTCCAGCTCGTTTGTCCTTTCTAAGAACAAGGAGTTTTGGGTAGCACTTTCGTTAATATTTAATGTTTTTATGTGGCAATCATGTAATATTTTATTTATATTCTCGTCAAGACTATAAGCAAATTTGTTTGTTAGGACATCCGTTTCTTCGTTTTTAAAGTTTTTTTGTATCGTGTCATCCAAGTTGTCAGTTTTTTTTTCCCAATATCTCTTTTATAGTTTGCCAAATTTTCTTAATATTGTTTTTGTTTTCCGAGAATTTATTTTTGAAAAACGAGTTTTTGGCATTGAGCAATTTTTTATTGACTATATTTCTATATGTTTTGTACTCTCTTTCCCTTGCTTTGTCTTTAGGTTTCGATAGATAGTTTTTGTATAATTTGTCTCTTTTTTTGCAACAGTCGATTAATTCTTCATTCATCCATGGATTCGGTAATCTTTCCTTCCTTTGTTTTGGGACTATTGCCGATTCTGTGTATATTGTTTCGAACACACTTCACAGTTTGTTATAAATTTCATTAACATTTTGGAGATTAAGAATTTCATCCCAATTTATGCCGTTCAAAAGAGTATTTACCCTATGATTGCTTATGGTCTTTCGTTTTTCTTTTTCTTGGTTTTGAGATTTCTCCGTACCATTTCTCATGGGTTCCAATCCCAGCATAAGTGAATAGTGGTCTGAGATGTTGGTTTGCACTACAGCTGCCTGAACGTTGTTTTTACTCCGAATGAACAGATGATCGATGTTCGTACTTGTTTCTGCATTAATGTCTACTCTCGTGCTCTCATTATTCGTGTTTACCATACCATTAGACGCCATCATTTCTAGGTATTCTCTTACGATATTTGTACCTCTGTTGCTGCGTTCGGCGTCGTGCAAGTTTATATTCATGTCGCCTACGATCACTGTGTCTCTCATTTTTTCCATTTTACAGAGAAATTGCTCCATTTCTTTGATAAGAGCTCTTGGTTTGGAGGACGGTGGGCGGTAGATGGCAAGTAGTGAGATTGGTCGTTCCTTTGTGTGGATTTTAACGAACATCGATTCAAATGAGAGAGTTTTGGGCATAGTGTTTTCATATGTTAAAGATTCTCTTATGTAGATTGCTATTCCTCCACCCCCTTGCTGATCTCTATTATAGTATTCTGCGTTGAACCCGCGCATGTGGAACAAGTCATTTTCATTATCTGTGATATTAGTTTCAACGAGTATTATTACATCTAAAAATGTGATTATATTATTTATTGCTGATAAAAATGGTGTAAAATGTTTTCGAAGTGATCGGATGTTTAAATAAATGCATGAAAAAATAAAATTTTTAAATTGTGTTTTATTTATACATTGATTATTTTGGAGTGTGGTTGTTACTATATTATTCATTTTGTTTATACTATTAAGTCGATATCCTTTTCTGTGTTAATATGTAAAATAGATGAATTTTCGTTCTTTCTCCCACAAATTAGCCCCTCGCGTACCCACACAAACTTCCAGTTTTCAGTTTTTGCTTTTGTTTTGGCCAGCCATAGCAAGCGTCGATTTGATGCCGTCAGCTGGTCGTTGATATATATTCTTGGTTTGTTTCTGTCATCATTTTCGATTTTTAATGACTCTGCATTGATATATTTACCACGTATATTTTGCATCAGCTGTTTTTTAATGTGCATTGAGGAAAATTTTACCACGATGTTTTGGTGTTTTTTTGTGCGATATATATCCACAATATCGTTATCTGTGATGCTAACATTAACTGTCTCGGATATAGATTTGATTATGCATTTGATATCTTCATTTTCCTTCTTCGCGACGTTTCTAATTTCAATATTTTTCTCGTAACCTTTTTGTTCAAGAGTATTGATTTTTTGTTCCATCGCTAACATTCGAATGTGTTGTTGGTCAAAAGTGTTTATTTTTTGCTCGATCTGTGTAATTTTCAAATCATTCTCAAAATTTTTCTGGGTTAGATCCTTGATTTGAAGTGATAGTTCTGATATGGTCTCATTCAATTTAGCAAATGTATTTGAGAATTCTTTCTTCATGTCTAAGTTCGGAAGTTCAATTTGCTTACATATTTTCTCTAGCATTTCATTTAGGTGTTTTGAGTTCATTTTGAGTTCGGCTATATCAATTAATTCTCATCAAAAGAATTTGATAGCAATTGTCTCGACGACAAGTGAAGAACATTTTGTCGCAGCTATTCTTAATTTGTTCGGGCTTAGAGGGAAGGCTGTTGGAGTTTTCAGGATCTCTCAACACAGCCTCCAGGAAAATTTCAATTTTAACGATCGCGTTTATTTTAATGCCCTGGCTCAAAAATACCACCGGGACTAGACCATTCGCAGTCACAAAAAAATGGTGGGGCTAACTCTCTAGTGACTCCCGGCAAATAGACTCGATCATTTTGTTTGTTGATATGTTGCTCAATTACAAGTGGTGCTTCACCTGAGACGGCAAAGTCAAGCAATTGGCTATTTGCATGCCAGCGGATCATCTTCTTTGCTCTTTCCACTCTCACTTTTTTTACTCAGCTGTGAGATTGATAACGTTTTGGTATTTAAGGCCTTGAGCCCATCTCTTACGATGTATTGCATCCGTTCTCTGGACATGTTTTATTCAAAACCTTTTTTTTCGGCTACTTTTTGAACACACTTTTAAGTCCTCTGAACTTCAGTTAAGTTCCTTGGTCTCAGAATCTTAAAAATTGTAAGATTCAACTTACTACCCCCACTATTTCTATATTTGACTGTATCACTCTGGAAATAAATGACTAGGAAGTGCGTATTCCTAACAAATACTAGATTTGACTTGTTTCCAGTCAATGTCTGTATTGTCGGACGGTAACACCTCCACCGACTTAATGACTAGATTGATCTTAATGGCATTACAATGCCATTAAAAAAGCATTTTAAGAATCATGGCCCTCGAATTCCATTGTCCTTCGATTTTATAGCCAACATTTTTCTTTTTTGCAAATGTCTAATGTCTTTCCGCAACAATACAGAACACAAATTACCCTTTTCTCCAGCGAACACACGTACTCCATGGATTTCGTACCTCGTGTGTACTTCCTGTCAATAAATATGTCCGAAGACCACCCCCAGCGGTCGTAATTGCAGATTCACGACTTGGCAGCAACACCCAGCGGCCATCCGCTCTCTCTATCTCCCCCCAGCGGAAAATCAATTTTCATCGTATTTTAAAGCGGACAACAGATAAAGGAAATCAGCTTCAGTTTAAAATATTGCATCCGACAATACTCGTCCACGTCGTGCATCATGAATCAACGAACAATGGCCGCGCATAGGATGTTTGTTGGAAATAAAAAATGAACCGAGTTCCGGTCAATTTTTCATTCCATTCTTCGTACATCCTTGGATGCACGGATGCCATTATAGTATGTATCTTCTGCCGAATGTGAACAAAACGAAGCTAATCATGTGAACGGGATAGATTTATCATGTGCCATTGATTCGTTGTGCCAAATGATCCTACCATTGCGTCGCTGACATATGAATCACATTCACGTACTCGTATCGCCCTCATCCGTGCCTAATGGTTTGTCATACTCGTATAAAAAACAAAGTCTTCGTCATGAAAGCTTTCATATATGTATAAGATCTAAGGAGATTGAGAATGTTTTCGCGTCATCCGGACGACACAGGAAAGCACTCATCCCGCCATCCAGCTATCTAGAGCCGCATGCAGAGCTGTTGTTTTTCCAAACAAAAACACAACTGCACATCAAAGACGAATTAGACGAAATTAGGAACGAAGCCGGGGCCATTGTCACCCCATAACCCACCACTCAGGGGTGCGTGCAGATTCATAAACTGCTTAGTGCTCAGTGAAAGAGCATCTGTTCTGACGGTTCTCGACGTTCCTGGCCTCGGATCACTCGTAGAAATAATAAAGCTGATGATGATTCCCGAAATGACAAATTTGGTCAATTAACTACGAAAATAAACAGCCAGTGAAAGTGCTTCCACTCGTACTTGTGCCATTCCAATATCATCGCGCGATCTGGGATGAGTCGTCTCCTGGGCGATGATGACAGTGGCAGCGGTAAATTAGATAACCAATGGTAGTTTGGTGCGGTGTTGCGCTCGTAAGGGTTGTGTTTTTGAATGGATTTCAATTTACGGTTTATTTATTTGCTTTTAGGTAGGATTTTTAATCCCATAAAGGTTGTTTAAGAATTGGATTAGGATCGGAGGACTAAAGGACTGAACGACTGATTGCTGCCGTAAAAAGGGGTGAATTATGAATTATTGATGCGTTCGTAAATGCGCAAGTGATTCTTTGTGGAATCCTTAATTAGAGGTGCAATTATTTGTGGTTTCCATCGAGCTGCCTCGACGGGAGATGTTTCATTTATGCGAGACGATAGAAGCTAAATGCAAAGGTTTTCCAAACGAGATTAGGTAATGATTCAGCTTAGATGTTCGGAGTAGGGATGGTAGACGAAGGGAAGTGGACGAATATGGTTCGTTAGATAAACATAATCTTTGCAAAATGATAAAAAAAATGCCGTTTGTTATTAGATGCAAAGGGTTGTTCCTAATCCTTTATTGCAACAGCATCATGTCCGAAAAAATTGCCCCGAAGACACCAATGGACATCCAAATGTTACGCGTTTTGGTTGATTCGATCTGCTGAACCCTATAACTATGTAGGCTAAGATATGGCATTTTTACAGAATTCGATGCAAAATGCTGATGGATACCCATATCTCGTAAAAGTTACGGGTAGATTTTTCTCATTTACAGCGCTGACTGTTTCAACTTATTTTGTTCGACGAGTTGAATTATTCAAATCACCAACATATCCAAGGTGAAGTCAAAATATCAATATCGAGACTTAAGTCTAATAAAGTCACGGACGCTGACGGTCTGTCTGCTGAGCTATTTAAGGCGGCTGGAGATGAGCTGGTAAGGCTGCTAGCTGCACCAACGTAATGTAACACATGATTGGAGGAAAGCATGCCCGACGAATGGAATCTCAGTATCGTTTACCCGGTCCACAAGAAATTATAATTGCGTTAACTACAGGGTAATAAGTCTCCTGAACATTGCATACAAGATTTTCTCTGCTTTATTGTGTGAACAACTGAAGCCTTTCGTAGATTACCTGATCGGCTCTTATCAGTGTGGTTTCAGGCCAAGCAAGTTCATAATAACCCAAATATTCACACTACCGCATATCTTGGAGAAGATCCACGAATTCCAAATCGAAACCCATCACCTTTTCGTCAATTTTAAAACCACATATGACAGTGTGCATAGAGGCGAACTATACGAAGCCATGTCTAATTTTAACACTCTCTCAAACCCGTCCAGGACCGTGCAGGATGACAATGGAAAAATCTCGTTGCTCCATTAATGTCGGTTGAAAAAGAATTCAGACAAGGCGATACACTGTCATGCAACTTTTTCAACATCGTCTTTGAAAAGACCGTGCAATAGTCGCTGGCCAACCCAAGAGGTACGACCTATTTTAAGCCTGCGTACTTGCTTGCAAACGCGGATGACATCGATGTGATTGGAAAGACACAGCGAGAATTCAGTGAGGCGGAAGCAGCTGAGATGGGTCTTAAGATCAGTGATGGCAATTCCAAATAAAAGGTGTTTTATTTAGAGGTATACAAATTCAATATGAAATAAAATACTTGAAACTAATATAAATGTCTTAGATGTTAGCTTTATTTAATAAACAGTTTTATGCCATTGTGTTTATATATGATTTCGGCCATATACCACGGCTAGCTCGAATGAAGCGTAATCGTAAAGTCCAATTTTCGATAACTTTATCGAAAAATGGGCCGTATTTCAGCAATAACACAGCGAATGTTGACTTCCAAATCCAACGTCTCGATAACCAACCGATAATAAACCCTGAAATGCTTACCCAAATAGTGGAACATCTCTTTCCACGGGGTCAACCGCTTACTAGTAGCAGCACGGCAAGGATCAGCACAGAGAAGATCCATCTAATCACTCTAGAGGAGCTATACAAAGCTGTTTCTAGGGTGAAAAGCAAGACACCCGAACCTGATGGCATCCCAAATAAGGCCCCCAAAGCAGCGGTTAAGGCCAACCCAGACGCTTTTCAACACACTTTGGGGAAATGTCTATAAGAGGGAGTCTTTCCCACACAGTGGAAACTGCAGCACTAGGTACTACTGCCTAAAAGCAAAACGCCACCTGGAGAACCGTCCTCGCATCGCCCAATTTGTCTATTAGGCACACTAGGTAAGATACTGAAATTATATATGGTAGGTTTCTGGCGGTAGCAGAAGCTAATGCCTGGAACTAGCGGCCCGCAAAACGTAGGCTCTGCTCATAACCAGCCGCAAGAAGGTGTAACATGCGAGCGATCAGATTAGGTCTAAGAAATCTGTGAAGTGCCTAGGGGTTATGTTTGATAACAGGCTCTCCTTTAGGGAACACATAAGGTGTGCCAGCGAGAAGGCATCACATACACATGGTGCGCTCTCAGGAATCCTCTCGAATGTAGGTGGTCCCGAAGAGTCTTACTCTAAAAGGTAGTCAGATCAGTTCTACTGTACGCTGCTCCGATATGGGCTGGTGCACTCACAGGCGGACGACTGAAGTGGATGATGACGTCAGTTTATAGACTTTGCGCGATAAGAACAATCAGCGGAATCAGGACCATCTCAGATGATGCAACGTTCGTCATAGCAAGAATGCTACCCATCGATATCCTGGCAAACGTGCTCATGAGAATACACTGCAGGCTAACGTTTTACCGACAACAGGTCAGGCGCATAAAAGATGAAGAACGGGCAGCATCCATAGTAACGTGACAAGCTAGAGGGGATGTTTCTACAAAAGAAAGATGGCTCTTGATAGCGGGATTATCAAAACTTGGATATCAAGATCAGCAGGAGACTGTAATTACCACCTTTCGCAGTTTCTGTCTGGACACGGCGGCCACAGAAAGTGTCTGTACAAATTTGGACATGATTATTCTCCACTGTGTCCACAATGCCCAAATGCTGAGGAGGACGCAGAACACGCAGTTTTTGACTGTAGTCGCTTCGCGCAGGACAGTCAAGCGATAAACTTACCAAGCCTCGAAAACCTGGTCGCCTACATGATGGATTCGGTAGATAACTGGAACGAGCTACGCTTGTACATCGTGCTTATACAAACAAAGCTACGTCAGGCCGAAGCAGAGAGAATAGCACAATAGTTCGCCACCCGAAATACAGGATAAATCGCTAACCAGCCCTGCGAAGTAACGTACGTTACACGTAGGCACGTGGGAAGAGAAGATCAATATCCAGCGAATCGGGCATGCTGGTAGCCCGGGCTACCAGTATCTTGATCGAAGATTCCACATCTCTTGGCGCGAAAACATAAAAAAAAAACCAAAAAAAAAATAAGCACATACCTCTAAAGAAAGACATCTAAACGTGTGAGATCACAGGATCGTGGAGGCACGTTCACAGGTCCATTATGCAAAATTATGCGCTCAGCAAATGTTTCCCGCAATAAATTGATGGTGTCGTGCGCCGTGTGGCTTGCTGCGCTGTCTTATTGAAACCAAAGCTGTGTCATGTCAATAACATTCAATTGAGCAACGAAGAAGTCAGAAATCATGTTTCTATAGCGCTTTCCATTGACGATAACATTCTGGCCGGCATCATACTTAAAGAAATTTGGGCAGATGATTCCACCAGCCCATAAACACACCGAACAGTGATTTTTAATGACTGTTAGGGCGTCTCAACAAAAGCTTCTGGGTTTTCTCCACTGTTTACATTTTGAACCAAAAATTTTGCGTTGAAAATGAGAATAAAGCTGAATGGTGTTTTTGGCTCATTCACCGAACCTATACGCGTATAATGGTCACGCGGTCTTACCTCTTGCACAAGCTATATCTTATAAGCTTCAAGGTCAACATCTTTCGTAAAATCTCCCACAAAATGGATGGACATAGCTCTAATTGCTGGGCACGATGACGAATCGACTCATTCGGATTCTCCTCAACACTGCGCTCCACAACGGCAATAACTTCTTCTCTCCGCACTGTTTGTCATCTTTATGCGTACTAGAGTGAGACACGATTCATCGTGTTAACTTGCTCAGATGGACGATTATGTCAACCGGTAAAATGGATGTAGCGAACTATTAGTTTGGCGAACCGAACCATGGATTATGAAATAAATTTGCACAATTTTTATTCGTTGTTGTGGCCTTAATCTACTCACCGTACGGCAAAACGTAATAACCATAAACTTTCTTTCAATTGTCAAATTGCCAATTTTTAAAAACAATGTTGTCTGTTTACAAAACCAAACCTCTAAAACAAACAACCTTTTTATGTTGTCACCAAAAAAGACACACAACACCGACATCTTGGTCAAAACGTCACCACTGGCAGCTATAATTTCGAAGTGGTCAAGGACTTCGTCTGCATTGGCTCGCCTTGCGCTATACAAAACCTTAATCATCGCGGTCCTCCTCTACGGCGCAGAGGCCTGGGCTTTAACGAAAGCGGATGAAGAGACATTTCGAGACGAAAATTCTGTCCTATTTGCATAAACAGAGTTTGGAGGAGAAGATGCAACGAAGAACTGTACGGGCTGTAAAGCGACATCGGCCTAATACGACGCCTTCGGATCCAGTGTCTGAAATGGCTGAGCCTTGTAACAACGCAGCTCCGGCCCGAAATGACTCCAAATCCGACCCGGAAGGACGACGCAGCAGAGGACGGCCGAATCTAAGGTGGCGCACACAAGTGGATGGGGTCATTAACAAATTGAAGGTGCGGCACCGGAAAGAGCTAGCCAAAGACCGTGCTGGCTGGAAACGTTTGTTAATTGAGGCCCAGATTCACGCCGGATTGTAGCGCCACCAAAACAGAAAAGACGTCCAAGACGTCCAAATCTATCGATAAATTCGCTAAACCTGTTTGAGAAGGCGCTTGTCGATGACAATATTGAATTTCCATTATGTTAACACGTTGCATGAGTCCACATTGATTTCTTATCAAATTTCATCGCTATTATAGCCAAATGCTGGCATACATGGCCATTATGGCGAAGATTGTCAATTTATACACGGCCGGTATACAGTCTAGTATTGGCCAAGTGACTGGAATCCTCGAACGAGCAACTTTAATGAATTCACCACCTTCTAGAATTCCAAAAGAGTTTTCACCTAAAAAGAAAAGTTTTCTTGACACCGCGGACAAATCGACGTGATCCTGCCTTCAGTGTCAGCTAGATCAAGATATCGACAGTCGACAGTATAGTCGGGCCTAAGGAGCTTGTTACACTGGCGCCCGAGCAAAAACTCTGTAAACCATACTCTTGTAACATGGTAAACACACCTCCGGTCATTAAGGAGGCTATTATTCATATGGGGTCACAAGAAGTATGCCTGACTGTCTGAGGAATATCTCTGATTAATAGAAAGCCATTTACATAGCATAGAAAGGCAGCCGAACCATCTTATCAGGGCTCTACAGTCCAGATAGCTAACAAACCACAGATATGTGAATTTGAGGATACACGGACCTAGTACACTTTGAGACACAACGATCAAATTATCGGCCCGGTCTGAAAGTGGTGGATGAAGTACAAAACAAAGAAGGAAAAGACCCGAAGGCAATCATGGAGAGAATGGGAAAGATTTTCTTGAGCCGCTCTTAGTCAGCACTTTTTGAAATTCTTTCCTCCGAGTAGAAGACCTAGAGGAAACTATTCAGAGCACAAATTAAGCCATTCAAAAATAATGAACTGCTCTATTGGACTTTAACTAGCTAGGTCTTTCTTAACTTTGTCCAGGTTCGAGTGGATGGGCTATTCGGTTGTCCGAGTCTTGCCTTTGATTTCATTGTCATAGAACTTATAGAAGTTGCTTTTGCTTAATATTATTCTCGACTGAGACTTAAGAATAAACAGCTCTTGCCTAGGGTGAAGTACAACTTGTAAACCTTTTGCCTCGACATATCTGCATTCATGGCGAAACCAACGAGGTTTCTTGGTCTCTACCTCTTAAAGGTAAACGTTTATAAGACTGACCTTGTTTCAAGCAAAATATGTGACCGCGAGTTGACGGAGAAGTTATTGCTAATTAACAGCCTGAATCAATGCAGTCGCAAAAGACATTGTTGTCTCCTGTGATGGCGTCTTTTCGACGTCAGAATTTGGCAATCTTGGTCGATTCCGCTGTTCACTTATATGAGCATCTGTATCCTAACTGCAGCAAAAAAATGATTCAAGTCAATAAATGCTTTTGGACAAGTTCAAAAATGTAAAATGTTATAGGAGGGCTGACGCCTATTGCAATATGATCAACTTTTCTGACAATGGCCTATCAGCGGATCGCCAAGTCCCTTTATAGGTATAGACATGGGAGAATCGTTCGCCAGTAGCTTAGAGGTTTTGCCTGGCATCAAGGTCTATAAGACGTTTTCAAAGATTTTATGCAGGTCGTGTTGAGAATTCTTTTCACAATTTCAGTGTCATGTCGGAACACCGACCATATGTTCTGCTAAGAGTACAAAAAAACTTCGTATAACAATGTGCATCAATGCTACACATACATACATTCACAATTGTTGTGAGAAGTTCGTTTATAATTTAAAATTTAAAATTCTTTATTTCTATTCCCAGATGGAGCGTAGTAATGTCTACACATACGAGGTTTGTTCAAGAAATAGGGTGACTTTTTGAATTTCGCGAGCTGAATACATCCGATTTTCCATTTGGTTTTTTCATGTTGGTGTACATGTCTTTAGCATATGCTGAAATTGCAGTTTGGATATTTAGCTCTTCACGGAAAGCTGAGATGTGAATGACGATGCCCGCTTTGGACGCCCCAGCACCTCAACAACGGATGAGAACGTTGAGGCAGTGAAAAAAATTGTTACGGAAAGTCATTGAATCACTGCCAGTTGCTAGGAATATTAGCACATCGGTTGGCTCAAGTCATTAACTTTTTCAGATATTTTGGAGATTGCTCAATTTTGACCGTCACATGAACATCGCTCAGGAGTTGTTCAATGACAAGAATGTTGATCTGGATTTGTTAAAAAGGGTGAAAACTAGTGACGGAATATGAATTTAAGACTATGACGTTGAACCAGAGCCAGGACCGCAAAAGGCACGCCCAAGTTTCGTGAAAATTGAAAGTTTTGATCATTTTTTTCCTCGAATATTCATTGAATAGGCGTATTTCATTATGATTCTTTGCGGGACCGTATTGTCAGTAAGGAATGTTATCTTGAAGCTGTGGGCCGTTTCCATGAAGCAATACGAAGAAAACCTCGGGAAAAAAATCACACGTCAGCTACCGTATTCACCGGACTTGCAACTTTTTTCTCTCGCCAAAACTGAAAAGCCCAATGAAAGACGGAGATAAAACTGTATCCTAGAAAGAGCTCAAGTTTATGCCATAAAGCATATGTATGTCAGAAGTGCTTCGAGGATTGGAAAAAAGCAAAACAAAGAGTCACTGTATTTTTTGAACGCACTGTGTATAATATCTCTCTCATCCATCCATATCGGAGGCATGTGATTGTCCCTCAACAAAACAATCGACCACCAAAAGGTGAGGGATCCTAATAGAATTGTCGGAGCAAGGGGTTCGGGGAATCATACGGTTGAATAGGTTCTGAGCATCGCCATTCATCGATATTTCTATATCTCAGCTCTGACGTAGCTATGGAGCTCGTCTTATCCACAAAGTATCACAGGATGAGGCCAAGTTGTCCACTCAATGGTTTCATTTTTACATAAAATTTCGCCGCCATCATCCTGCAGTATGCACGGTTTCGATTATAGTAAGCCAGATAATGAGTGGCAAATATCTTGCCACTTAGACTAAACTTCAATCAAAAATTTGATGGAAACACGCCTAGGCAAACTGGCCAAATGGGCAGAGAACTGCGGGATTGGTATAAATCTCTCCAAAACCGAGCCAGTTTTATTCACAAGAAAATTGCAGATTCTTCAAATCACTCCACCAAAACTCAATGGGACTTACCTTAGATTCGCTGACCACGCCAAATACCTTGGCGTGATACTCGATAGGAAGCTCAACTGTAAATTGAATGCCCTAGAGCATTCTGCCTATATACCGCGATTTTTGGACTTATATTAATGTACGGCTGCTTAGTTTGGTGGACGACACTGTGTACATCTAGCTATACCAAACTTCTAAGTAGAGTTCAAAGGATTACAAATATCGCCATAACAAGGGCACTGCGGGCAACCCCATTGCAGCCCCTAGAAACGATGCTTCAGCTATTACCCGTGGGTCTTTTTAGCAAGGAAAAGGCAAAGAAATCGGCGCCGTGACTTAAGAAATCGCCTCAATTGGAGTAGCCAACGCAATGTTCTAAATGAAGCCACGGACTACTTAACCCTTAGACTTCAAGATTCTTTATAAAACAACAATTCCCAACCGACGACAATGGGAGGGGAATACATTTCTAAGAAATGGCACTGCACTGGAAATATACACAAACCGGTTCCAGGACAGGCAATGTTGTGGGTGCCGGAGTCTAAGCACCGACCCTTAAAATCAGAACCACTGTCATCGTCATCTAAACAGATATCCCAGCGGCAATAAAACCACTCGAATCACCAATAACAAGATCAAAATTGGTCAGGCACTGCCGCACATCTTTAAACGAAATATCGAGCAGATGGCCTGTCACGTTGTGGGGGGTACCTGCACAACAATGCAACTACGCGAGACAAACCTGGCCCAGATATTGTCAACATAAGACCATAAACCTGCATAAAATACGCAGGCAGTATATAAGCAGCCCAATCGGAGTCCTAATTGCGCTTTAGAAAAACATGCCGCAAGATTAGGACTGCCATATAACGACTACTGCAGTAGGTGTCATGATGAGGAAGAGGAAGAACCTCCATCTCATCTCCTATCCAATTGCTCTGCCCTAACCTTCTCAAGAAGACAGATTTCTGGCAGAACACTTCTTTAATGAACTAACGGATCTATCCGAAATACCGAATTTTATTCAGCACTCAAAATGGTTCCAAGAGTAGCGGTGCCCAAGCCGACTCGAATGGTAGCATAATGGACCGATCTTAGTCTCTTTTACGGAGGGAAACCTAACCTAACCTAGGCTAAGCCTTATCATCAAGCTGGTATCGAAGGGCAGTTTCGTCCCGGTCAAAATCGATTGAAGAACTGATAGAGGCAATTTACAGCTCAATCCAGAGTACATGACAGACCTCATGAGGTGGATATTTTGAAAAAAGTCTCAGAGCTCCTCCTTGAGAACGTGCTTGAGTGGCTTTTGTAAACACCTGATGCCGACAGCAAAAAAAAAAAACATAGAACAGTCTTAATTTTTATTTTAAGCCTTCAACAAAATGTTTGTACTTGCTTCGTGATGCAGCCCCTTTCTAGTCCTTCAGTCCTTCACGACCTTCTAATTCCCTTCCAACATCCCAACCCATCCCCGAAGCGACAATAAAGTTTATCACCACCACGGGACAGGTCCTTAACTTGTTCGGAGAGATTTCCACGAAATTAATTTGTACCCTCGCTCTTCATGCTTCATACAAAAACCCGTCCCACCACCATGGTCGCCAAGTCAACAATGTCGGAATGTGCGTCTTAAGACTTCCACCGGATGAGCACGAATGATTGATATCTTTGCACTTTCCATTCAGCCTCATTCCTGACCAATAAGAACTTCCCAACTCGATCTTCCGCTCCCAGAACCGAATGATTAATTATTCGCGACACAACTTGACATTCCGGTCCAAGTCGAATCCTATACAAATATTTGTTACACGAGTTCAACTGTCAAACGTCCGCTTGATGGTGATTTCCAGTCACATACTGAGCGTGTAATCTATTTGCTTGGCAAAGCGTTTTGTCGGATTGGAATTACGTCGTGAGAAAGATAAATCATTAAAACTGGTTCGCGAGCTTATCAGCGACGACGAACTGGACCAGATTGGTAGCGACGCGTTAAATTGGATTCCGATGAAGAGGAGTGTGAGAGATGAATGAGTGATTAATGGGTGATTCAATTAGTTTAGGCAATTGTTTGGATTCGTCGGGTTGGACAACCCTTTCTGTGGTCGGGGTTTTAGGCAAGATACGGTGAGGGGTCCTTTATTACTCTCGACTGGGGTTCGCGGAGGATATGATCTCGTACGAGATTCTGCATGGTGTACGGCAGGCTGCGTAGAATCGCGGTGAATGGCCCGTCGAAGTGGGGTATGACGACACGCCGTTTTCGGTGAAGAATTCCTTTTACGGTCTCCACTGCTGTTTGCTGGGCTGTGATGGCTTGAAACCTATGGAAATATTGAGTCAGTTGTTGTAGTACATCCGATTGAAGTTCTTACCTTAGGTTAAGGGTGTTCATGAGGTCAAATCGCGTAGCAACGAAATAAGGATGAACAGTCGTGAAATCAACATGTTTCCCGTGTCCTTCTTGCCGCAATTCTTCTTCCAAGGCGAGCATGAGCCCTGTCACAGCATACTTCGTGGCTGTATAGAGCGTAGCTCCAGGCAAAGGATGCAGAGCTGACATCGACGAGATCTGGACAATATGCCCACTTTTCCTCTGAATCATAGATGGAAGGAACGCCCGAATGGTCTACAAAAGCAAATTACCATTAAAAGGAAGAATGGAACTCAAGGAGATATTTAATACCCAAAAGTTCGCGTTGATGTTAACGTCCACTATACGTTGAATATCTACCGAGCTGCCTTCTCTTAGAGAGAGAAGAGGCATGAGTCCTGCGTTATTTATCAGAATATCAACGGGTCCTAGGGATTCGTGAATCGTTTTCTTCAATTTCTCGATATCCTTGGGAAGCGAGACATCGGTCTGGAGACAGAACAAAAACGTTAGAGTCGCGAATCTGAAAATAATCTCACTCACTATGTGCGCCATGGATTTCACATCGAATTGCTTTAGAAGCGCGAGGGTGTTCTCCGCGGCTTTTTCGTCAATGTCCGCTATAATCACGTTACATCCGCGTTTGGCTAGCTCCAAGGCAATAGCTTTTCCAATTCCGTTCGCGCCGCCAGTTATCTTCAAAATATAGTAAGATAGACACATCACCATGTGAACTTCGAAAGCGGGTTCTCAATATGTTACCAAAGCATTCTGTCCTCGTATGTCCTTAAGACTCCTTGGCCGGATTGTGATCAAACACTTACACAACTCGAGCAAACTCAGAATAATCACTTTGAGCACATCGCTTAACACCATAGCGGATAGAAGAGCTATTTCCAACCACGTTTGCGGCTGCGGAGGTGTCGCGCTTTGGTACAATTCCTTTCCAGCACTGTAGACGTTCAGCATTTTCACTCAATGAATTATTAGTTAAGACGTTGTGGTTGTACTAAAAACGATGCACGCAGTTGAGCATCTATTTATCATCTGTACACATTGAGCTCATTTGCCGGATAAATAGATGCAAATACGGAGATGTGGTTATAAATATTTAGCAATGGATAGGTAAACAGCAGACAACCGTGTGAGGAACAATTGTAAAGTTAACACTTACGTCTGAAAAGCTAAGTAAAACAAAACCGCAGAGCTTTGACAGTGTGGATTTTTCAATGTCACACGGTGACTTGGATAACATCGAATTATGTAATTAAAAAAAATCGTCGAAATGGAAGAATTATGAGCTCGGAAACGAGAAATAGGAACCATTCGAAGTTGAAAATAAACAACCTGTAGCCTGTAGATATACCAATTTAAGTTCCATGACAAAATTCTAAACAGAAATTCTCTTAGTCCACAATCGAATGTCATTCACATACATAGGTGAACCCTGGTTAAGCAAGAGTTAAATATTGAGACTACATTCAATGTATAAGAGGTGTACTCAGTAAATAACCGGAATTTTCGTTTTTACTTCTCTACATCCATCCCTTTCAAACAGTCCTTGACGGATATGACATACTTGTGCCAAAACTTCCTTCAAACATCGAAACACTAGTGGAGCTTGTTCACTAGCCTTGTGTGTCGCCACATGTTCGCGTTTTACTTCGGATTCTTTACACAAATATTACTACATTTTGAAGCAGAACTCGTTATTAATCGTTCGATCTTTAGCAAAAACTAGTGGTACACTAGTCAAAATAGAAAAACCCATTGACAGTGACCTGAAAGAAAACTTCAGGGAATCGACTGCCCTTTTCCAACAACTCCAAATTTTGAGTTTGAAAATTAATTTCTCAAAAACTATTCCTTAAAACAGCAAGATGAAAGAAGAGGTTTCTGGCTTTACAAAAAAGTATATCACGGCATTGTGGATGTAACTGTTGATTTTTAATATTTTTTTTTGCCAAATTAAGTCAATTTTTTAGAAAATTGCCCCTCCCGGATAAACGGGGGGAATAGACCCCCCCCTCCCATACGATTTTTTTCTTGTCTTGACCAGACCTACACGCTCTAGCTTTTTGGCACACTGCTCGTGGGACACCCTGTATAATGGTAATGCGCCAACAGGGCAAATACCACAGTTTAGCAGCAGACTGGAAAGTCCTATTAAGGTATTAAGGTATGGTGAGGTGCACGAGCACTAGCATGCTCTTGTACAGCTGTGGATGCAATCAACACAATGTGTGCTTCACTTTAATAGAAAAACCAAAGCCAGACATCAATTAGAATATATGTGCCTTTAGCGATCACTATAAGTGTGACAATAGTGTCCGACGTAGGACTACAATAGTCTGTCGCACTATAACGTACATGGTTATCGAAAGCACGAGACAGATGATCGCCAGGTGTAGGAATATTCGTCTCATAATTATGTACTTATGTTTGTGAAAAAGCGTCAACAGGGTGTGCCAACCCCTTTTTGTTTTTTTTGTTTTCTTTTGTTGGAGGCTTCTACTATCTGTTGGAGCACTCAGTCACAAATACTGGTCCACTGTACAATGGGCACCTTGTCTTTATTATATTTTCCCCGTTGTCCGGAGAAAAGTGAGGAGGGGCTTCAGAGATGTAGAGCTAAGAGATTCGGCACCCATCACGTCGGCCCCAAGGGTGCGCCACCGTACGCGAGCGAAGGCGGGACAGTCGCAGAGAAAGTGTTATGCTGTGTCATCCTCCTCGCAACATGCAGCACAGGTAGGCGTCTCACTGATGCCAAGTACGTAGAGATACTTGGCGAAAGTGTAATGGCCCGTAATGACGCACGTTAGCCTCCTCCAATCATTTCTCCTTAAGGATAAGAAAAATGTTGCGGACTTTTTGCAGACATCAGGGCGTATGCGCTTAGTCATCCTGCATCCTGGATATTCCCTCCATCTACGACTGTGTACATTAAAGACCCAGTCGTTGATGTCAGATTTGACCGTGGAAGCAGGTAGGCCGAAACTCTCTTCTGATCCCCTTCTAGCGAGTTCATCGGACATCTCGTTTCCTGGGATCCCAGAGTGACCTGGGACCCATACAAGCCTAAGTGAATTTAGTCTTCCGAATTTGTTCAAAAAGGTCTTGAGTTCATGCACTAATTTGGAGTTGGATAGAGGGTTGGTCACAGCTCTGAGTGCAGCTTGGCTGTCACTGCAGACACATATGCTTTTTCCCCTCCACCTGTGTTTAACAACATAGTGCATGGCCATTAGGATTGCGTAAATCTCCGCTTGGAAGACAGGCGCATATTTTCCTAACGAGAAGTGCAGTCCAATGTTTTCGCGCTCAAAGAAAATTCCAGCTCCGGATCGCTGCCCAGTCCTGGAGGCATCTGTGAAAATGCGAAGACATTCCATTCCAGGTTCAGTGTCTGGCCAAAGCCAGGCTTAACGCCATGGAAATGTGACTGTGAAGTTACAGCGCAGTAGGATGGCAGGTGTCATTGCGTCAGAAAGCATATCCATAAGACTGGGGTCGTAGGATATTTCTCATTCCAATGCGAGTTGTACCAAAGACCATCCCTCTTTAGGCGAGAAATAGTTTTCAGGGCACACCCTCTGATATATATGTCAAGGGGTGGAAGATTAATCATAGCATCTAGAGCAGCTCCCGGTGTGCTGGGGAAAGCCCCCGTGCAGCTGAGACAGACCACTCTTTGGAGTTTGGTGAGTCAAGCCACAGCGTGTTTGCGTGTTTGCATGTTAGCCTGCTCCACCAAACGACCGATACATATGAGATTATCGGTCTTATCATTGCCGTGTAGATCCGAAGGACCTTCTTCGGCGATAAGCCCCATGTTTTGCCAAAGGCACCTTTGCATTGCCAATAAGCTGACAGCACTTTGGTGGTTTTGGACTCAACATGTTTTGACCAAAGAAGTTTGCTATCTAGGATGACTCCCAGATACTTAGCTTCCTTGGATATCGGGATGGGAATGCCTTTTAGCACCAGCTGAGTAATGCCAGTATTTTTCTTCCTTCTCGTGAAGAGAACGTCATCAGTCTTAAGAGGATTAACCGACAGCCCATTTCTCGTGCACCAGTTTTCGATCACTAGCGCCGCCTGCGCTTTGCGACAGACATTCGCTAAACATGAGCCGACAGAGAGAGCAGCAACATCATCCGCATAGGCCTGGGCATAGATTCCAAAGGCATTGAGAGCATCGAGCAGAGAATCGACCACCACGCACCATAACAGCGGAGAAAAGGCGCCACCTTGCGGGCAGCCCCTGTTTACTCCAGACTTGACACATTGTTCGAGGTCTGCATCAGCGATCAATGTCCTTCACAGTAGCATTGCTTTGATCCACAGAACCCATGCTTCATCTACGCCATGCCGTCTAGCAGCTTTACACATGCTGTCGAAAGTAGCGTTATCAAAAGCTCACTCAATGTCGACGAAAATGTCTAGTACGTACTCTTTCCTTTGGAGAGCGCATTCAATACTCCCAACTAGGTTTTGAAGCGCAGTCTCGCAGGATTTTCCGCGCTGATAAGCATGTTGCATGTCCGAGAGAGGATGCACTCGAAGGGCAACTTTGCGCACGTGCAACTCTACTAATCTTTCCATGCTTTTCAGCAAGAAGGATGTTAGACTTATTGGTCTAAAACTCTTGGCGAGTGAGTAATCTTCTTTCCCTATTTTGGGAATAAAGACCACTTTCACCGCTAAGGAATAGGTATGTAGGCAAGTGCCAGGCTAGCAGTGAAAATTCTTTTCAGAGTAGAGTAGGAAGCAGCTGTCTTATACCGTTTTGCAGCATAACGGGGTATATCCCATCAGTGCCCGGCGACTTAAAGCCATCGAAGGATACCACAGCAAATTCAATGGCCTCAGTAGTTGCCACGCGTGACGCAACATACCAGCTACGCCGAGTTGTTTTCGTCGTTTCAGTCGCAGTTTCTAAAGAGGGAGTGTGCAACGACCCGATGACAGTCTGATTTCCCGGAAAATGGGTCTGCAACAGTAAACTAAGAGTTTCTGCTTTAGACTCGGTGAAGGTACCATTAGACTTTCTGAGTACATCCAGCTTTGTCGATTTTCCTCGTTTGAGGACGTTAACCAACTTGTTGATCGCGCTCAGGGATTTGATCTCTTCGCAGAAGGACTTATAGGAATCATTCTTCGATTTACAATACGAATAAGCTTCTTATATTTCTTCTGCTTCGATCGATATTTATTCCAGTCATCTTCTGAGTTCGATTAAAGCGATCTGTTCAGAAGACTTCTGGCTTCCCTGCGAAGACATTGGAGCTCAGCGTTCCACCAGGGAACCGGCTTCCTACTGGGAGGTTTTTTGACAGGACATGCGAGTTCAAAACAGTTGGTGATGGCGCTGTATAGGTTATGAACGTCATCCTCCACCAATTGATTTGTTTTGAGTTTAGGCGGGGCTTGAGTGGATTTCTCAAACTCCTCCCTGAATCGCACCCAGTCCATCTTTCTCGAGGGGGAGATCCCACACTTCAATTGGAATTCGATGTATCTATGGTCTGACAGCGTAAATTCTGGTAAGACTCTCCATTTTGTGATGACCTTCACATGCCTATTAGACAGGGTTAGGTCAATCGTCATCCCGCTGTCACAAAGGTTGGTTGACAGCCAACATTGTTGATGATAAGGTCAGACGAAAGAATGAAGTTTAAAAGATGGTCTCCTCTCCGGTTGCATTTGCTGCTGCCCCAAACAGTATTTTGAGCGTCAGGATCGCAACAGATGATGAGTCCAATCCTTATGGCTTCACAGTACTCTACGAGTTCGGAAACCGCTTTAGGTGGCGGGGGTAGTACCGAGTCATAGGGGAAGTAAGCAGACGCCACGACGAAGTGTTCAATTTCTCCGTGCGCTTTGTAGCTAACTTTCGCAGCCACCAGATCTTGACCAAGTTTGGTTGCCGATAGCGTGTTCGATATTATGAGGCAGACCCTGGGCCTTTCGGATCGCACATCATATAGGATCGTAGCATCACATATACCACCAAGACCACAGGCGTTTGTTCCACACCCATGGTTCCTGAATGGATACAATGTGATGATTTGTACTACTGCATGCAATTCTGCTACTGAGAAGAGCAGTAGATGCCGGAGAGTTGTGAATGAGTGGTGGGGCCTCCAGAATCCTTGCCCCGGCCGCGATCAGGGAGATCGCGGGTTGAATTTCCGCTATTGCGGGTGTCACTTGGAGTAATGCCATCCATTTGGTTGTCCATTTATTCATAATAAACTGGGTTGTCCGGGTTTTAGTTCGAGGTCATTGACCTCGTAGTCCTGACTAAGTAGTAGTAGTCCCCCTTAGGTGTAATACAGTTGCGTCAGCGCTTTTTCCAATTCTCAAAGGACTTTCCCTGAGTTGGAAGAGTCCAGCGATGCGGACTTTATCTCCCCAATGGTGGCACATCTCCGTCCTTTCATGAGTCTTTTCACTTCAACATTTGACCGAACCTGGCGTGCTTTTGAGTCTTCGCTCTTTTGGTCGCTTCTATAGGGATAATTGGGATTTAGTTTCGACACCATAACGATATATTTTTGCTTCATTACCAGTGACAACCCTTTGAAGCAAATTTGAATCGTTGAATCTCAAAAAAATCCTCAAAATATTGCTCGAACCATCTAACATAAAAATAGGGTCACCATTAGTTTTTCGGTTCGTCACTTCCTTCCAAAATCGTGTCAAGCCTCAAGAACTCGAATTGCCTGATCCATATTGTTTTTAACGTTATATATCACGATTAGTTCGCTAACGACCTTAACAGACCACAAAGAAACGGCAATATTTTACGATTTCAGTGCATTAAGTTTTGAGTCATATGACATTTTCGATAAGCGATTGAATCTGACATCCAAGTGTAACGGGTTCTACAGGGTTTTTAAGCCAAATGTGGTGGTTGATCATGTTAGGTAGAGTTTAAGGTCGTTTCCCTTAACATGCATAGAGTTAAGGTTATCAGATGTTTATCTAGGTATGTTTATCTAGGTATGTTTGCTCTGGGTGTTAATTTATCCATGAAGTTTTGCGCAGCCTTCCTGATAAAAAAAGAAATACGCAGTCCGCAATGGTATCACCCTCCCTAAGGTATAAAGCTACATTCATCCAAAGTGACCACTGAAAAAGCTATATCACGATGCTTCTATGTTTTTAACAAAAAAAAAACATACAAAGAGCCATTAGTTAACGAAACTATTTCAAAGGATGACAGAGACGACAAAGCAACAAACGCGGGACGTGTCCACTTTCAATGAGCGCTCCAGAGAACACCTCAATAACTTTGGCTCTTATCTCACTAATGACTAAGCCATTAAACAAAATCCCAATCCTCTTCGCCAATCAACCAGCTTATAACAGGCCACGGGTTCACCTTTCCGCAAATTCCATTCCAACAGAATGTTCCCAAAAAGCAACGAAACATATCCAGCAGCTACAAAAACTGCAAAGTATCCCACCAAAAAAAATGTGTATGCGAGTATATACCTATAACACTTATCTTTTATGAATTTTTCCACCTAACGCCATGAAAAATATTTCACCGTCCTAGCCCCACCTGGACTATGCAAATGGAACGGCCACAGAAGCGAATAAAAACACAATTCCAACGACAAGTTACTCCAAGTCGACTTTGATGTTGCAATTTCCTGTCCGCCACAACTACACGAACGCACACCGGCAAAAGGAGGAAAACAAAAAAGTACGAAAGGACGGCCACAATAGCCGGGACTAGTGTGTGGTGGCAACAAACCCCACGAGCGGCCGAAATGACATCCACGAAAAGTAAAGTTCCATTGTCGAAATTAATTGCGAAACCTCAGTTTCCATCTCAATCTCTCCAGCATCATCCCACCTCTACGAATGACTGAATGCAAAGAAGTCCTTTCCATATACGGGTACTCGTTGTCCGTATCCGGTAATGTATACTCCGCTAGTCATCATGCCACAAGTGCCCGGACAACAACGACGCCAACGACGATGACGACGACGCCGAGGATGATGAGATCGAGGACGCTGGTTGATTTGATATTTGCAGAAGCCAGCGCAAGTAAGCAGCTTGGGGCAATTATCGTGGTCACTAATGGAGGTGCTCTTTGGGAATTGTTCTCGTATGTCCTCGTCTAGTATACAAAACATGAACAAGGAAAAAAGAATCTCGCAAAGGGTCCTTATCATTTACAATAGCAAATAAAGGATAATTAGGGTAAACTCCCATCTCGTCTTGCATTTCAATTGTAACGATTCCCGCATGCCGCTCTACTGAGTCCGAGGTACGTGTCCAGTGGATTGCTTTTTTTTATTCTACATCAACCCCAGTCAACCGCTTGGAATATCATATTTTCCGAAGGGCAACCATGTCAATAAGAGATTTTACGTTTGCCCTTCCCTCCCCCGGAGTCGGTGAGGTGCTAATACAACTGAAGGAACCATCCCCATATCGATGGACTTACAACGTCACACAAGACTCGCCTGAGGAGGAGTAATTAGTCTTTCTTCAGAGCCATAAATCAATCCATGGATACAGAGGATGCAATTGCATTTAATCACATTTCGTAGACACAGACTTGGAGGAGACTATCCCCATCATCCGACTTCCTTCGATCTCTGAGATGTACAGAAGCAGACGCATCGTATCTTTTCTAATTTGCCAATGCACTTTGTACCCGCAAAACATCTATTTGCTTGTCGGCGTACCTCAATTACATTTGCCCTGATGAAATATGCATTTCGGCATACGCTGATGCCGGAGTTTATTTACAGATATGTGCATGTGAGGAGAACTTCCGTTCAGGTTTCATATAAATGGTGTTTGCTTTGTGGAGGGCTTGGGGGGAAGGTTTAATGCGGAATGAGGTGCATATGCAATCGAATGGGAGATGCAACGATTTCTTTTTCTTTTTGCTTTTAAGATGTTTACTGCTCGGCTGGACGGGGATGCTTAGGTAGTCGTGTTTTATTCTCTTTAGGCAAGCTGTTTGAGAGGCAAGCAGCTCATTAAGGTGAATAATAAATGGCGACAGAAAAGCTTAAGTGGCACTTGTCTACTCGTTTGCCTCTAAACGAGCTAACTTCGAGCTTCAGAACAGGAATCATGGGGTGCAAAAAGTATTTACCGAATTGAGTACCACAAGGTTAACAGTTGACACCACTTATCTTATTTACCACCAACTAGAGTCAAAGTACATATAAATATTATAAATATTTGTGTGCAACGACCGAAGTTACCACAAGCAATTTGATGATAAAAGAAATGTTCGTAGCTCGAAAGACGGGATTTGACTCCTGGAATTATTGTCTTCCTCATCTCTAGCTTCTAAAAGAGGAGGACGTTGGAACGAGGGCTTGATCGATTCAACGCATTTTCGTATAGATGATCCCTTTTCAAGTGCTAAGAGTCCATAAGCAAACCGTCAATCGCACCAAACTACGCTCACGATCTACTGAACCTCAACGATTGTTTGGCAGATTTTCGGTCAAGTTCTCATAGTTTTAACAATATTTTTTGTGTTTCGGCAGCTTTCTGAAGTGCCATTTCAAATGCTGTTGGCTTACTTGTCATGTCACGCAAGCAACTTGTCGTTCTGCAGAGTGTTCAGCAACAAAAGCCTTAAAAAAAACCCCAAAATAAATCAAGACTTGATGTTTTTTTTGGACATATACGTAACAAGTCGTGGCTCGTCGCGTTTCATCTCATATGTTAGTCATATAATTTCATGGATGGACTTCTCTTGTTGATCTCTTAAGTCAACTCATTCTTGGTTAAAAATCGACGACGGGTCTTTCACATTGTTTATCCCTGTGACATATCCATCCAAGAGCTATGTGCAAAAAGTAATAGGAATTTTGTTATTTCGCGGGTTTTGTGAGTCTAATTCGCTTCATTTCCTGCTGCAGTGTTAGTTGATATGGCTAGTAGTATGTGTATATATCTAGCTAGACCACTTGCTTAGTCTATTGCCAGCTGTCAAACAACTCTCTGGGCATCATCAGGTTAGCACACCACTTCGCGTAAGTGATTCCAGACAAAACAAATGAGCAAACTTTTTAAAATTATTGTTGTTTACAAGAACAACAAATAGGTTCAAATGGGAAATTGTATTATTGTATTTTGATTTACTCAAGGTTGTCCTTCTGGCAAATATTTCTATAGCATGCTGGTGGACATGAATCTTTTAAACACACCGGTCAAAGAAGTAACATAATGTAAGAGGAGGTAGAGTGGTAATATCCAAGACATTTTTTTTAAGTTTTATAATATAATTTGAGCTAGACGCAACATTTCTGTTTTTCAGCACGAAATCCTAAAATATTATGCTTCGGCTTCAATTTATTTGACCTTAATAACAGTATATCTCAGCAACGACACCCAGAAATTTGGTAGAGACATAGAAGACTTCCTGGTTAACATCGATCACCGCAATTGCTGTTCTGAATAAGATATGCTCGAATCTTGGGCAGTATAGGATCTATCTATCAACCGAATGGCGAAGAATATTGCGAAAAGCAAATTTGGCAAAGCTTAAAATAAATGACAAAAAGGAAAAAACAATATTTTACCTTTCGGCAACCAGAGCACAAAAACGGGGCGTGATCTGGCTACTTATTTTCGTCGAGGAGGAAACTGCGTTTTCGATGGGCACGGGCTTGTGGCAGTTTAGGGTTATGTCTTTTGATTTCTGCAAAGCAAATGGATGATGCAAATGGATCGAGTGTTTTACGGCCTCTCTTGGTATGTTGCCTTGATTTACATTGACGACATCATCGTGCATGGTTTACCTTTGAGCAAGATTTGGAAAACTTGGGGCAAGTATTTCAGCGAATACCAAAGGCTAGTTTGGAATTCTGTCCACAAAAATGCTTTTTCTTTAACGAAGACGTACGCTATTTGGGGTATATGGTATTATGTTGCCTGACTGATCCACCCAAAGTAGACGCCATAGAAGGTTGGAGATCCCCACGATCTAAGCGAGATATACGCACCTTCTTCGGTCTATGCTCCTACTACCGTAAGTTTATGCAGGGATTCCCAACAATCGCCAAATCAATATTTCAGCTCACTAAAAAGAAGCGGAAATTTGTTTGGGGCGAAGGAGAAGAAGCCGCATTCCAGAAGCTCAAGGCAAACCTTGTGGCATCCCCTATTCTGCCCATCTGCAGTGGGATACCAGGCGAGCTAAAGTTTTTGCTATAACGCCATAACGTCCCATAAATTGTTTAAAATTATTATGTCTCCCAAAAACTGTAATCCTCAGACGGATTTTCAAATAATTTTGTTAACAAAATAGCGTTAAATATCTGTGATATTTTGTGTGCTATTTATAATAGAAGCGTTAGCTGTGGTATTTTTCCCCAGAATCTAAAACAGGCTGAAATGATACCTCTATTTAAAAAGGGAGATGCAACCTTGCATAAATGATTATATGCCCTTTACCGTCTGTCTTGAACATTTTTGAAAAAGCATTAAAGGTAAGAATGGTCCAGCTTCTAGAAAAAAAATAATTTTTTCAGTAAATGTCAATTTGGTTTCCGTTCAGGCCGTTCTACTGAGAGTGCGCTCCTTAATTCCGTTCACATGTTTACAAAGGTTTCGATAATAGGGACCTCACTGCAGGGCTCTTTGTCGATATAACTAAGGCATTCGACAGTGTCGATCAAGAAATACTGTTGGACAAACTATATAAGTGTGGCTTTAGAGATCCACAATTGGTTAAGATCATATTTATCAGAGAGAGTTCAGAGAGTGAAAATATATGGTGAGTTCAGTTCAATGAGTATTCTACCTATAGGTGTTCCTCAGGGTTCAGTGCTAGGCCCCTTACTTTTTCTAATATTCATCAATTTACTCTTCCAACAAAAATATGAAAGCAAAATTACAACGTTTGCGGACGATTTAGCGTGTGCCTTTACTGCTAATTCTGCTTTAAGCCTTTCCGTTAACATCATTCACGACCTTGAAGCTTAGAGCCTCTGGTTTAAAAAACACAAACTGATCATTTGTGACAAAACTAAAATCATGCGTGGTAGGATAATAGACTCCTCTTTCATTGTGCTAGATGTAAAAGATTCAAACATAGCAGGATTACTTGTAATTCAGAATCTAGTTCACAAACTTACTTTGAGCAACGCAAATGTTCTGACAAATGCATTTTATATTGAGAACGATAAATACTTCAAATATCTCGGGGTCCTGCTCGACTGGAAGATGAACTGGACTGATCATACAACTGCTCTTAAAAAGTACCTCATGGATGCTACTAGGCAAATTTATTTTTTGAAATCTTACTGCTCACGTGAGCTTCTTAAGTGTATTTATTACGGCCTAGTACATTCAAAACTTGAGTATGACTTAGTTGTCTGAGGTCCACTCACTACAACAAATTATATCGCCTACTTGTGTCCCAGAAGCACGTTATTCGCATTATTTGTAATAAAAACCGACAGTCTGACAGCTTTCCATTTTTTAGAAACCTAAATATTCTCCCTTTAAAACATTTATATTGTTATAAAGTTTTAAAAATATTTTTTGAAAGATCTGGCTATTCATTAAATAGAAGCTCTTCCAGCTACCAGTTTCGCATTAATGTACAAAATTTTGTCCAGATACCTACCCTCCATTTTTTTTCCGTTGCTGCACCAAGACTCTTTAATACTCGTAGATTGCCTTATAACATAAAGTGTATTCAAAATAAACCATGTTTCCAAAAAATAGTGAAATCGTGGCTTTTAAATTGTAATTATGTTGATATTCTCAATTTACTTTCTGTATTGATATATAATCGTTATATATTTTCTATTTTGTTTCATATTGTAATCATCTATTCATCTTGTATATTGGTTGTTAACATACATATATTGTCTATTAAACTGCTTTCAATTCTAGTTCCTTAAGAACTACAAATTGCAGATATTTTGTATATTATTTTATATTGTGTATTTTTAATTGTAATTATTAATTTTTGTATTTGCATTTCTTAAAAAGGTAAATAAATTTAACTAAAAAACAAAAAACAAAAAAAAAGCTAACCTAGAAACGTTACGGCGAAAATTCATGCTTATCGCTAGTTAAATCCTGGGTTAAGAATAAGATTAAACCGACAAGTGAACATGTGCTCGCTGAAGGATGCGACGTAAAAAAGCTATTGGAGCCAGTTTCAGAGCTTGTCTATGGAGGATGGGTTTCTGGTAAGGCTTTGGGAGAAATCCAATCAAACAACAAAAAAGCAGTTGGTGATATCTCGTACTTTAATGTCAAGAGTGTTGCAAAGTCTGCACATGGGACTAACCGGTGGACACCTGGGAGGTACCAATACCTTGACGAAAGTAAGAGACAGGTTTTACTGGATTAGTCAGACTGTAGACGTTCTCAACTGGTGTGAACAATGTGAAATATGCAGCGCACGGAAAGGACCCTCCGCAATAACTCCAGGACAGATAAAAATTTCTCTTTCCGGCGAACCATTCGAAAGAGCTGCAGTAGACATGCGACACATAAATGTGTTGATGAATTATTTTACTATGCGGCCTGAGGCATTCGCACTTCGCCTGCCAGCAGATTTATTTTTCGGATCTCGACCTTCTCCGCAACAACCAGTCACGCACTTCATCAACAACTTACAGCAAAAAAATGTTCTTAGTGAATAAAGAAGCGCAGGAAAACTTGCGAAAACTAGCTTCTGAAACCATGAAGAACAGCTACGATTTATGCTCTAACCCAGTCGCGTTTGTTACAGGTGATAAAGTTTGGCTATATAACCAGAAGCGAAAGGTGGGTTTATGTCTTAAGCTGCAAAGTTAATAGGAAGGGCCTTAGATCGTCCAGAAAAAATTGAACGACCTACATATTCTATCGCATTCAGGCGCCCAGCACAAGGATGAGACAGGTAGTACATGTTTTTTTGGTCTTAAAAATGCCTCCTCTCTGACCGCCTAGCTGATTCCAGCCTTAACCAAGTTCGCGGCATTTTGAATTTCATGGGCAGACAACTCGACCTAATTTTCACAAGTGACCCCTTCAACTCCTCAGTTTCAGCTTCTCCGCTGTCCCTATCAACCGTCGACAACTACCACCCTCCCCTTCTCCTCTCGTTCTTTCACAACTCTCCTCTTCAGAACTCTCCCCCCACTGTTCGAATCTCTCACGATTTTCACAAAGCCAACTTCCGTCAAATCAATGAATATCTCAATAATGCCCCTTTTAATTTCAACGACCTTACCGTAAATGATGCCATATCTATATTCTACAAAGAAATATTTAATTCCTTCTCCCTTTATGTACCCCTTTCTTGACAAAAAACCTCATCCACCTCCCCACCATGGTATAACCGCAGGCTCAGTTCTTTGAGAAACAAACGAAACAAGCTGTGGTCAACTTTCCTTCGTACTCAATCCCCAAATGACTTCTGTAACTATTTAGGTACTTACCTGCATTTTGTAGAGCTTTATAAATCCCTCTATCAACAGTACCTAGTTGAGACGCAAACCAACCTTATAAATAATCCCAAATCCTTCTTTCGATTCGTTAACCACAAAAGAAAATCTGATGGCTACCCAAACTCACTCTCCTTCAATAATGAAATTTCCAATGATCCTCATTACATCGCCAACCTTTTTGCCACATTTTTCAATCAATCTTTTACCCATGATTCCTTTGCACCCGATCATACCTATTTCAACTATTTACCTAATTTCTCTTCTGGACCATTTCTCCCTCGTAGTGTCGACCCGATTATCATCGAAGAAAGATTAAAGCAACTTAACGATGAATTCACCCCTGGCCCCGACGGCCTTCCAGCTATATTTTTGAAAAAAATGTTTCTCCTCCCTTTCTCTACCTCTTTCAAAAATCTTCAGCCTATCCCTTTCCCAAGGTGAATTTCCCCATATATGGAAAACCTCTTTTATAACACCTATACACAAAAGTGGTCCGAAGAATAACATTAACAATTAACGTCCCATTGCCAAACTCTCTCATATACCCAAAATCTTCGAAAGTATTTTGTATGACAATTTAAGTTTTCAATGCAAGTCTTTGATTTCCCCCAGACAGCACGGCTTCCTTAAAGGCAGGTCGACAACCACAAACCTTATTGAATTCGTTTCCTTCACCCTCTCAGCCTTAGAAAATGGCAAGGAAGTCGATGTTATCTCAACTGACTTCAGTAAGGCCTTCGATAAAATTTCACACAGACTAATACTCTTCAAACTGTCTTCTCTCGGCTTTGAGCCCATCTTATTAAAGTGGATTTCCTCATACTTGGAAAATCGCAACTACAGCGTCCGCTTTAGATCTGCCCTCTCTAACCCCTTCCTTGCTTCTTCCGGTGTCCCCCAAGGCAGCCATTTAGGCCCGCTTCTTTTTATCCTCACCATAAATTATATTGATATGGTTATCAAACATTCCCACATCTCCCTATATGCCGACGATGCTAAACTTTTTAAGATCATTTCCTCAACACTTGACTCTTCCCTTATTCAATCGGACCTCAACAGCTTTTCCACCTGGTGCTCCAAGAACTGCCTCGGCCTAAACATTTCAAAGTGTCAATCCATTACTTTTTCCCGCAAACGCAACAAACCTCCTCCCCGCCTCTACTTTCTCCATAATCAACCCCTTTCCACCGTTAAAGTGATCCGTGATCTTGGTGTATTATGCGACCAGGAACTCAATTTCCTTGCGCATATCAGCGATATAATTTTTAAGGCCAATTCTGCACTCGGCTTCGTGAAACGATGGTCTAAAGAATTTTCCAATCCCTACGTCAGTCGGTCTCTTTACATAACCTTTGTTCGCCCTATTCTCGAATACGCGTCTCAAGTGTGGTCTCCTTACTATCATTCACACATTTCCAGAATTGAGAGTGTCCAACGTCGCTTTCTCCGTTTTGCTCTTCGCGGCTTATCCTGGGACAATCCTCTGACCCTACCTCCCTATCAAGACCGCCTAAAACTTATTAATTTGAACTCGCTGGAAGAACGAAGAGAGATATCCGACATCCTTTTCATCCACCGACTCCTCTCAGGTAACATCGACTGCGCGAGTTACGGCGGCTACCTCTATTCCCGTCGCCCCCTAACCAACCAATAAGGATAGTTCCGGTCCAGAGTGGACCGAGTATCTACCATAAGTTGTTTTAAAGTATGCCGTCATTAGGTTTTATCTGGATTTCCCTAATCCTTAGCCGGTACTTTCCTATTATAATAAAATTTACGACCGGAAAGGACAAAAAGGATATTGGGAATTTTCCATCATAAAATATCGGAGGGTCACTTCCTGTATCTTTTTGTATATTTAAGCAATAGTTTAAGAGAATGAAAAGGCAGTCTGTTGTGGATTTTCTGGGGAACGACAAGTTCACGATCCCTTGCTGAATGTTCCAAAATTTAGAACAAATAAATTATAACGTTTTTACAAAGCTCGTCTTTTAAATACATATAACTCGCGTCCCTTTATAACTCTATCTTTTTTAACACTAACCCTCGTAATACACGAAATCCACGTCTTTTCTATGTACCCGCCTCTCGTACCTCCTATGGCTCCAATGAACCTATCTCTCGTATGCTGCGGAATGTTAATGCGAAAAACTGTTTTGACTTTAACATCAGCACTCCTTGTCTAAAACTCCATCTCAATCGCCATCTTTCTTAGATCGTAAGTTAAATTAAGTATGTAGCTTGAATTAAGCACAATAAAATGGGGGTATAGCCCCCACCAAAATCAAATTAGCCTCCTTGCGCCCTATAAGGAAGAATGTATATTGGTTAGATCGGCGATGTTTTAAGAGCGAAGTAGTGTAACGAAAAGGAAATTTAGCAGCACTTCAAATAAATGACAAAAAGGGAAAACTATATTCTGTCGGGAACCAGAACACAAAGAGGAGACGAAAATAAGTAGCCAGACCACGTCCCGTTTTTGAAAAGAAGCGGTGCTTTGTTTTTTTTTTTTTTTTTAACACCCATCTTCTGGCAACCGATGATGCACGACGTTATCAATCGCTTACATCAATCCATGGAAATTCATAATTAATAAAGCTTGTTTTAAAAAACTTAAAGTTTAATTCTTTCCCTTTCGTCACGATACATTATTGAAGCAAAATGCCATTGTTCTTCTTGATATGGCTTTGCCCATCTAATTAACGAAAAACCGCGGGTGGAAAGCAGTTCAAAGTAACTGTTCTGACTAGACGTTTGCTGTAGTCACTCTCCTTAAAGAAGAATAGAAAGAGATCTTCAAGATGACATTATACTCATCAGGCTTATTCAACATCTAAAGAGAATATGTACGATAAGAGACGATACTTGACGAACCAAAAAAAAGTATAAATCTACGGAAACGTTTCGCAATAATCTATATAGTACACTGAATGAGTTTAAAAAAAAGGATTAACGACTGCATTATTCCACCAAAAATCCTGGCTTTGATCTCATAACTGGCAAAATCGAAATAGCTATAGCAAACCTACAAATTAATCAAAACAGTATTAGGGCTGAAATTTATTCCAAGTTTATGGTAAACATCGAAAAGAATTATATAATGCCTCCGAATTCTGAAAATAAACTGGTAATGAATTGACAACCTAAAGTCCAAATTATTACAGCTAATCTATATCAATACGATAAACATGAGAAAAAAATGCTTTTCCGCACAGCCCAATACAAACCCTAAAAAAACCATCTTTCAAAAACCCGAATTTTTCTCATTACAAATGACGCTAAATTGTATAAGCGAAAATTCACTTTCGTACTGTGGAATTCCGGCAAGTCACCTGCGTATGCTATATCGTGATTGAGCGAATGCACAAGATCACTTGAATAAATTATAATTAGAAGTGATAACCGCTCTCCGTTGCAAACCGTTTTTAACTTTGTCACATTGGACAAGATTCTTTTTACCAAATCCAAGCTCGTTAAAGACCTTCTAACCTTCTAATATTATAGTAAAGATCTCCCAGAGTCAACCAGACATGTCCTTGTACCGGACAATCTTTTAGAAATGGTATGAAAGCTCAGAGGTTGGATTAATATCGTAACATCCAAGTCATAGAAATCGTATTTTTATCGGTCTTTCTCTTCGAGCGGGGTACTGACAAAACTCCCTTTAGGGTTTTTGTGTTGATATAATTTTCCGAAACTCGTCATGCAGAATTGACTGTTGCTGGCTGGTATGCCAGTAACATATATGTACTACTGCAATCAAATTGTAATGTAACCTTCCAATTTAAACCTTCTACTTTCGATAAAAAAAAGAAATATTTTATAGGTTGGTTGTACTGTATCATTGATATCTGTATCAAATTCCTTTTCGTATCCAAATTCTCTATTCATTTCATGGTTATTCTTGTGTTAAATAAACAGCTTAAATTTATTTTGGTGATTCTTGAAATGTCTGATTTTATTGAGTAAAGAAGTTGCCTTACATTTTTTATTCGGAATGAAATTTCTCCTAGAAAAGCTATGAAGATGTTGCAGAAGGCCTTTTGTGACCAGGTTTAGTCTAAAAATAATTCTACTAGTGATGCAAAAACCTATAAGAAGGTAGAAAAAGTTTTGAAAAAAAAAAAAATGCAATCGCCCAAAAATTTCAACTAACGAACAAAATTTGGAAAATAATAATCAAAAATTTGGTACTCAATTTTCCAACGCCCTAATTGGAAAAACCATTTCAATCTCATACGCCTCCCATAGCTTGGTTTCAAAAACATTCAATTTCTTTGAAAAAAAAACGTCGCGTTAATGACTATAAATAAATGAATTCTAACTATGATGCGGTGATGAAACACATCATAACTGAATAAGATATTTGAATCTATATTTAACATTCTGAAGCAACAGATTAGTTGAACGAATACCGTGCTGAAAGTGAAGCGCCGAGAAAACGGCGTCAAAGTCATTGAGAAGACAACATCATGTTTTCTTCGAATATGGTGCACTCGAAATTTCTTCCACCCGGCCACATTAACAAGGAATATAATCTGGGTGTTATGTATCGTATGCGTAAAGTTGTTCTTAAACAAAGGCCAGTTTTGTAGCGAAATTACTTTTCGTTTTTGCACCACGCCGACGTATAAACTCGATCTATATGGAAATTGAGTTCAGAAATTGTTTAAAAATTGGAGAAAACGCTGTCATCAGGGTTTTCTTTTAAGGGGAAGTAAGGATAAAGTAGATCTGGGAGAATGAATAAGGATAAGAAAATGAGTAACCAAAGTTACCTTTCAATTTGATCACAGTAATATATTATTAACGAATGTATGTACATATACGAGGGTGGTCCGATAAGTACTTAGCATCACCCCCAGACGGCGCCAGTATCGCAAGAGCAACTTACTATCGTGTAGTACATTCTAGTAGACGGCTACTAAATTTCAGTTTTGTTTTGACCGCGTGTGGTAGCGGGAGCGTCCGCGGATTTTAGAAAAATGGAAAAAGAGCAATATCGGTCGTTGATTCGATTCTTATTTTTGGAAAGGAAATCGCGCAGCGAAATCAAAGGGCGTTTGGATGCTGTGTACGGTGACTCTTCTCCTTCGATGGCGATCATCAAAAATTGATTTAACGAGTTTCAACGTGGTCGCACGTCGGTTATTGATGAGCCACGTCCAGGTGCCCCGAAAACGACTACCACGGAGGATAACGTTACAAAAATCCACGATCTCGTATTGGCACACCGTCGATAGAAGGTGCGCGAGATAGTTGAGACAGTAGGCATTTCAAAATATCGCGTGGGTCATATCCTGCATGAAATTTTGGGCATGAGAAAGCTGTCGGCGCGATGGGTGCCGCGTTTGCTCACTCCGGACAACAAGCGCAACCGTGAGACCACTTCAGAGCAGTGTTTGACGCTGTTTAAGCACAATCCGAAGGAGTTTCTGCGTTGTTTCGTGACAGTCGACGAAACATGGATCCACTGGTTCACACCAGAGACCGAAACAGTGGACTTCACCTGGCGAACGTGCTCCGAAGAAGGCGAAGACTGTCCTTCGGCCGGAAAGGTGATGGCCACCGTTTTCTGGGATTCACAAGGTGTGATCCACATCGACTATCTGGAGAAGGGCAAAACGGTCACAGGTCTGTACTGTGCCAAATTATTTGGCCGAATTGAAGAAAAAACGGCCCCACTTGGCGAAAAAAAAAGTGCTCTTCCATCATGATAACGCGCCGGCTCACACCTCCGCCCTCACCACGGCCAAATTGGTCGAATTGGGCTACGAACTGCTGCCCCATCCACCGTATTCTCCAGATTTGGCCCCGTGCGATTTCTCTTTGTTTCCAAAAGTCACTCGTCGGGCAGAAATTTTGAGTCGAATGAGGAGGTCATCGCCGCCACGGAGGTCTACTTTGCAAACCTCGAGAAAACGTATTTTTCAGACGGGTGTAAGAAGTTCGAGCATCGCTGGGTCAAGTGTATCGAGCTAAAAGGAGACTATATTGAAAAATAAATCGCCATTTCTTCAAAATTTTTGTTTTTCTTTTGTAGGCTAAGTACTTATCGGACCACCCTCGTATGTATGTCCCTTTTTAAAATCATTTTTTTCTTGATCTTTCGTCATCCGTTTTTACATAGTTAAAACAGACGTGCTATTTATGGCTCCCACCAAACAAGAATCAATTTCAAGGCAACAGAGTTGACAAACTGGTAATACTAGTATCGTGCTGAGAGGAAACACGAAAAGTATTTGGTGATCCAATTCATGGAATATATTTTCTATTCCTGTTTCAATCACACAAATCAAATTAAACTACGTTTTGTGACCACACATCTTTGACTCAAGATTTACCATTTCATAATATACATATATAGAGCTTAATAATAGGTAAATGTGCAAAAATTGTGAAATCTTACTAAAAAATAGTGGTTCTTTAGTAGATACCTTTTACACCAAACGAACAGGTTAAGATCTGCATAATAATCAATCTGAACGTACCATAAGCAAAATACTAAAAAAGAAGTTCGAAGAGTCTGGCTCCGTTACAGAAGACTTCCACCATCGAATTCCTCCGCCTCCGCTAGTGCCTAGCCTTTAGACTTGTCATACGGTTCATTACGGCGTATTTTTTATTTGGGTTTGCATCTACGTCCGTATAAAATTCGACTCACTAAAGAATTGAGGTTCTTGGACTTGAGTGCTTGGACGGCCGATTTCCACACAACCGTTTCTTCAGCGGTGAGGCTCTTTTTTCGCTCGGTGGATATGTTAACAAAAACTATTATCGCAAAGGCAAGTGAATATCCACATGTAACTATCGAAAAATTTCGCTGTATGGTGAGCAATTTGGTCTCATGGTGTAATTGGTCCATATTTCTTCTAAAATGCGAAAAGTGGTACCAACATTGTCAATTCTTATCGTTATAGTCAAATGTTCACCACATTTTCGGTTTCTTTTTAGTCGACTTTTTAGCTTTTGCAGGCAGGTCTAAAGGATTCAAATCCTGAGAAGCAATCTTCTGTGCCCATTCGGCAAGCTCATTTCCCTAAGACCCAAATAAGACTCAGAAAATTCAGTTTTCCAACATTGTTCAAAGAGGTGGTGAGGCTTCGCGCTTTTTTCGAGATCGCAACATAACACATAGCTCTTAGTATTGTACACATCTCTTCTTGAAATCGGATGTCGTCCATAGAGACATGACAATTTTCTTTTCGGGTTTAATATTGGGCCAACAAACCTCATGCCACAAATAAATCAAAGTGAAAACTAGATGCCATAGAAAATATGTTTCATTCCTACATTCTTTGACATCGTTTCCATGTTAGTTAATCAGGAAATTAATCCGCGCAATTTCAAGACATGTGATCTCATAAAATCTAATGAATGCATCCATCACGTTACAATATACATCAAATTGCAATTTGATCCCGACATTATCAAATCAACCGGAAGTATCAGCAACAATACCCACCCATCCACCATCCTTCATTACAACGCAAATACCCACAAAGCCATTTAATTACAACATTCCCGTCTTTATTGGCTCCTGCAAACACAAATATCCTCAACTCATCAACAAAAGGACTAAGCCAAGGAAAGAAAAAATCGGAACAAAAGCAAAAGGGATGAAACGTCAAGCAATTGAACAGCCACATCGGAAATTATCACCTTCTCGAACAATGCACCTTATCCATCGACGCAACGCCCACCTCCTCCAGCCATACCATATACCCGGACATTAACAAGTAATCTGTCCAACCCTCGCCCAACGAGAGATGTTTCGCAGAAAATGGCATCTTATCGCAACGACCACCACCGTGCCTAATGAGAAAAGAACAATCAAGTGGCGTATAGTAACAAAAGACTATCGTGACTCTCGAACCGAATCCAGTAAACATGAGTACTCAAGATGCGAAACTCACTTTCGTTGATATCAATACGGATGCCAGCCTACGGAGGAAGGACGAACGAGTCTGCTGTCAGTCAAATGGTTGCAACACTTATTTTAATGAAAAATTCTAATTTACCGATATCGTCCCAAACACAAACAAACACACAACCACAACGACGACGAATCTATCCATTGTGCCGAAGTAGATATCGTCCATTCGCCCCTCCTCCTCAGAAATGTTTATTACTTTTTCTTGAACGTGCAAATCTACCACCGTCCGCCCGACCTGCTCCATGTCATTATGCTCCCTATCTCATCAAGTTAAACATCCAGAAAGTAGTAGATAAAATAGCCATGGATACGACACAATCGGAACATCGGATACTCCAGGAACGACCGTCCGGCTAGGACTAAGTGCTCTACGTGTACGAAAACATCGAAAGAATGCGATTCAGGGAATTAATTAATACATTCGTTCTTACCCCCAAACCTCAGTGGCATGAAAGGTTTCCACTTCACATTGTATTTGAGGATCATCCCAATCATACCAATCTGCTCCATAAAGTGTAAGTGTCACTTTAGCGCAGGCAGGAAAGGAGGCTGAACACGGGAGACGAGCTGGGTGGGTTGTCAGGACAAAACCAGACATCCTTTCTCCACTTTCCGTATTTGCACTTTTCTTCATTGCTTCGCTGGTTTTTTTTTTTTTTTGTTTATTCAAACTCGAGTTTCTCGTAAATCCCGGGGCGTGGAAGCGTGATTGAAGATTCCTTGCACCAAAGTCAGAGCCAGGCGTTGAAGAAGTCGAACAAGAAAAGAAATGCGAAGAATGGAAATTCCTTAAGGATTCGCTTTTTACCATGGCTCTCCACTCATTTCATCTGCGTCCAGGATATTCGTTATTATGAATTTTATGATAATGACTACAACCATCATGACGGTGAGTCGGACAGGATACACTTGGCGCAAGCAACAGTCCAAGGAACAAAGGCCACTTGAAATAACGAGAAAAGGAGAAGAATAAAAACCTGGAAATCATCCCGAGATGCAACAATTTACGATTGGGCGGGTGATGGAGATCTATTCAGGCACAGGAAGTCTTTGAATGAATTTTAATTTCGCGCATATTTCAAGTCCTTCCAGATTTCTTTTCTTAGTTTTCGGAAGAGAAAAAAACAGACCGAGTGTATGATAAAGATCACTACTGGAGTCGTTGGGAGCCTAGCAATCCACTCCTCCTCTCACTTGGACATTCTTTTTAATTTACAATAACGCGAAATGAAAGGAAGAAATGCCACTCAAATTTTTAGACATGTAATTCAAGATTCTCTTCGTTACACAATGGACTGGTAGGTAGGGATATTCATTTCCTTAAATATAACTCTGATGGCCAAGCGAAGACTTAAGTGTTTGGTTCTTTTGTTCTCTGATAACTGAAAACAAAGAAAGGCTTCCCTGATTAGAATGTTGAAATCTCAGAAAATAAATGCAACAATTAAGACGACGATCTGTGGCACGTATAATAGAAAAAATCTCAAACTGACTGAATGAATGCATCAGCTGGAATACGGACGAGGCCAAATACCGAAAGAAATTTCTACGGCCTGGAAAAAGAACTGACAGAAAACTTGTCCTAACTCCATTCTACAAGACCCAAAATGTCCCATTTCCCCCTAAAAATTTGAGGTACACGACGTAGAGGTAACACATTCTAAGCCACTTTCGAAACACGAAGATTTTATTTTCAAAACCTATAAAGGTCTGTGCCCTAAACCTATTATTATTTTTCTGACCGTGACTAATACACATGTGGGTTGAAAGTTCTGCTGCCCATAGAAACGCGTTCAAGATGTTTGTTTAATCATTAATGCCAATTAATCTACAATCTACAAAAGTCATTAGCTACATGTTCAAAAACAAAAAATAAATAAAATTGAAAAAAAAAGAAAATATCGGAGTGTGACCAACATTTTAACAGCAACTGTTACTAAGCCGAACGTCTTAGTGAGGGGATTATACATCACTTTGTATTAGCCCGGGCTACTGGTGTGCACGATTCGCAAACCCAAATACTCGATGGCAGAAATACTAAGTACGAATCTACACCCTGCGCACTTCAACCACTCTCGTGGGGCTGGTTAGCAACTTATGCTAATTGCTCTGTATCTGGCGTTTCAGCTCTTCTTAATCTATCGATCTCCAGCCAGCAGTACCCTGAGCTTATCATGTGGCTTACTAGAAGCTCCGGGATCGGCAGGTCCAGTCTTGCGTCTGCGTAGTGTCTACAGTGGAATATTGCATGCTCTGCGTCTTCCTCTTTCTCTGGATATTCTAGGCAGAAGGGCGAGCTATCATATCCAAATCTTAGAAGATATGTTCGATAGTCGCCGTAACCTGATAGGAATTGCGTAAGGTGGTAATTACAATCCCCATGTGCTCCTTTTCCCCAAGACTCGATCGTGGTGATCAGCTTGTGGGTCCATCTGCCTTCTGCCAAGTTATCCCACCTGGCTTGCCACAGTACCACTGATGTTGCACTTTCTTCTGCTTTTATCCTTTGGTTATCGCTGGTCTCTTGACGGTCCGTGGTTTGCCTAACGTAAGCCCTGTGCATCTCTTCAGCGAGGATATCGATAGGGACCATATCCGCTATAACACAGGCCGCTTCATCCGAGATTGTCCGAAAACTGCATACTGTTCTTATTACGCAAAGCCTGTATGTAGACGAAAGGTTTTTCTTTATATCCTTCGTTGTAAGAGCTCTCGCCCAGACCAGCGCAGCGTATAGAAGTATTGAGCTCACCACTTGGGAAAGCAGAATCCATCTCGTGTATCCTGGTTTGGCCAGGCCATCGATGTTTCGATTGTCGAGTATTACATCCATGCATTTTAGTGGCTTCTTAGACCTGATTAATAGGCTCCCAAACCGAAATTTTGCATATTTCAAACACTTTCGGCTGGTTATTAAGACAGCATTTGTCTAGGTTAGCTGGTTCAAGTTCGGCGGACAATAGCCAATATTTGAATCTGCCGCCCGCTTCGTCCGTGGCGGACTCTATCTCGTGGATGTGTTTCGTTACAGTAACTGCCGCGATGTCATCAACAAAACCGATACCGTGGCAGCGTTAATCGCAAAATTCTGTCATACATTATGTTCCACAAAAGAGGTTAAAAGACTAATCCCTGGGGACTCCCGCGGAGATATTGTAATATTAGAAGCCATCATTCGTCTGGTACCTCAGCTTTCTGTTAGTGAAGTAGTTAGGAATTATCTTCACAAGGTAATGTGGTGCATCCATTCTGGTCAGAGACCTCCTAATGCAGGACCACTTTGCGGGATTGAAGGCATTTTAACGTTCAGTATTACTACTGCGCAGTATTTCTTTGTGACCCAGCGCCATCTTTTTCCCCGCATCGCTTCAGCTGCTCTATCTGCTACCTATTTTATGACATCGACGGTACAAAGCGATTTTCTAAAACCATATTGATTGTCATAAAAAGCTCCACTAGTCCCCGCCAAGGCGAGTAGTGCGCCACATATGATACGTTCTCGGATCTATCCTTTTGTATCTAGCAGACATATTGCATGGATATTGAATGGCCAAGACAGTTTATCACCAAATTTGATCATTTCCCATAAAACACATTATTGGATGAATGGGATTATATTTTAAAAGTTCTTATTTTTGTATAGAAATTAATGCTTTATTTAAAATTAGTCGTAAACCTCATGTCACTCAAAGTATTGCCCACCGCCAGCCCTTACCTTTTCTCATCTGTCATATATCTGGCAGTATATGAATTCCACGTCGGAAAAACAACACGTGTCTTTAGCCTATCTAAGAATCGACACATTTTATGGCATCTTCAGGAGCAGTGTCTAGTGAATACGGGAGTTTTAAAACCTAGTTTCCAACTAGGTTTTTACCAGTTTTCCAGCAGGTGGCCGAGCGTTGTCAAATATCAAAATCACCTTGGCGAGTGGCAATTTTCCTTCAATGGTTGGCTCAAAAAAAAAAATCATTTGTAGTCGATAGTGATTTGCTGCAAGGGTTTCGTTCAGTTTGAGCTGTTCATAATAAATTAAAAACATACTGCACGATATCGCCGCGAGAATTGAAGCAGGCAAAGACGAAAACAAAAAATGACAACACTACTGCAAGGACAACTATGTAATTCATTTGTTTACTTTTTAACTTTTTTCTGTTCTTTAGCTAATTTGTATTTTTTTTTACTTAATATTAATTCCATCCATGCTTGTTATCTCGACTGAGAGCCTTTCACTAGTTGTGAGTTATTCCTTCTGGCATGCATTTATTGTTGGCAATTGTGCTGATCGCTTCCTGTTATGTGTTGTTATGCGTTGTTATTTTAATACGAGTTCATGTCATCTATGACTTCAAACACTCGGGGGGGTTTCGCAGAGGATCCAAAAACGTTGCTAAATATTTTGTGTAAACAAAAGGAGGGTTTAAACATATACCATTTAAACGCACAGAGTATAAAAAACAAAATAGACCATTTACGCCTCCTGTTAGATGGTAGCAAGGTTGATATTATGTGCTTATCGGAATCATGGCTGAAGCCGGAGATGTGCTCGGATCTCTTTTATGTTAATGGGTACAAATTGGTACGGGCAGACAAAGAGGGTAAAATCGGTGGAGGGGTTGGCATCTATATAAAAAAATGTTTTAATAAATGTTGTCTATATGTCTTCATATACAGATATATTTGAATATTCTTTCATTGAGATTTTTCTATCTGGAAGAAAGCTACTGGTAGGTTGCATATATATATGCCTCCAAGTGTTGCCAATTATTCCTTACTTAAAGAAATATTGGAAAGACTCGCCCCTATCTACACTGATATTGTTATCGTAGGCGACTTAAATCTGAATTTGTTGGACGCAAGAAATAGTAACTTGATTGAAATGGTAGAATCCCTGCATCTCAGATTTGTGAATTTACATCAGGCGACCCACTTTATGCCCAATCGAAGTGCTTCTCTCTTAGATGTTTGTCTGGTGTCAAATCGTGCGCTTGTCTCTCTCTATGATCAAATATTCGATCCCACATTCTCATATCATGACCTCCTATTCATATCACTCAACAACTTGTCACCTACTAACATAAATAACAACACTTCTTATTTTGATTTTTATAATATGAACACTTCACTCTTCTCGGACTGCCTAAATCTGGACTGGTCATTGGTATACAATAACAACAATGTTGACATGCAAACAAATTGTTTGAATAATAACATCCACTTATTATTCAATAAACATGTCCCAATCAAGGTTAGAAAAGACAAAGATATGACACCATGGATAACCGACGAAATTCTTAACCTCATCAAACGACGTGATATCCTTTATTTTAGATGGAGAAAATATAGATGTCCTGATTTACTGACCAGCTATAAGGCGGTACGAAATAGCTTACCCTCTCTTATTCGCAGAAACAAACGGCAATATTATTCAAGAAAATTTTCCACCAACAATTCGAGCTCTACATTTTGGAATAATATTCGTCAAATGGGCATCTGTCCGAACAAACTTACTATCCCTTCAAATCTTGATCCCGAAGTACTTAAAGAAAGTACTCATCGTTTGGAGAAAGTGATTTCACTCGTATTCCTTTTGATTCAGAGGGTGCTCAGAACTCCTTCTCCTTCGCATGTGTCGATGAAGTTTGTGTAGGACTCGCTATACTAAGGATTAAATCTAAAGCTGTAGGCTCGGACGATATACATTCTGTCTTTATCAAAACTCTTTTGCCCTGTATACTACACCAGCTCACGCATATTATGAATACTATTATAACCACCTCCACATACCCACAGTGCTGGAAAATCGCCAAAGTTGTACCGAAACCCAAATCATCTTCCCCAAATAGCACTGATTTTCGGCCAATTGCAATCCTTCCATTTCTAAGCAAAGTGTTTGAAAGTATAGTAAGTAGTCAACTTAAGTCCCATCTGGAAAATAATAATCTGGAAAATATAAATAATAATAATTACTATTGAATTTCAATCTGGCTTCCGCGCTAAGCACAATTGTACCACGGCACTGCTCAAAGTCTGCGAAGATATCCGTGTAGGAATGGATAAGGATATGGTTGGTGTATTAGTTTGCTTAGATTTTTCCAAAGCCTTTGATAGCGTAAAACACTATCTGTTATTTATATACGGCATTAAAAGACATGAACATATTTCCGAATTCGCCAAGAAAATAGTAGGCTGTTCCCTCAAATCGCTGTTTAAATTCCGTACCTTGCCACTATTACAGAAAATAATTAACACCAAAGAACCCGAATATCTCTAAAAGAGTATTTGTTTTGCTAAGGCTCAGTGTGGCTCATTATTGATTGTCCCTAGACACAAATATTTAGCAACGTCTCGACAATTTTTTGTGAATGCGGTTCAACTTTGGAACATGTTACCCCTCCACATCAAGCAAGCGACAAGCACAAATGACTTCAAGTCGAGATGCTTTAAATATTTTGCTGAAAATGACTAGTGAAATCCTCTCGTCTTTCTTCTCTGTTTTACTGTTCTATATTGTTTAATTCTTTAGTCTCTTCCCTCTTTTTCTTTATTTTCAATTAGTTTAATTTTTATATTTTAGTAAAGTAAAGGATGTCAATCTTAATTGTTTTAGTTTCTTAAGCTCGGCAAATTTAAAAGATGTTAATCTTAATTGTTTGAGGATTTTAAATAATAATAATAAATAAATAAATAAATTACACTCTGCTAATCCCACCAAATGCAGAGCGGAATCTTTAAACCACGGGTATTTGCCTTTGCCGACGATGTTGATGGTTGGCCGGGGTTTTAACCGTACTATTATCATATAGCATTTGTTTTTCATTGCCAGTCACGTCACGATATGATGCGAAAAAGCTTTACTTTTCTTTAGCAGAACTGCAGCAGTGGGTCACATGTGAAAACACACTGATCGCAATGTCCTTGCTTTTATATCATTCCTAATACCTTCAAACGTTTCGGAACTGTTGTGTCATCTACTTGTAATCATTTTGCAATTTAAGCTAGCTTATAACATGATTTTTTAAGAAGTAATGCCTTTTCGGTGCGCTCGAGTGTTCGTTGTCCTCAACATCAAAATTATTATTTTTGAAGCATCGAAACCAATCTCTGCATATCGTTTCCCACAGAGCATGCTCACCGATCAACAAGAAATTCGTATATTTTGTTTTTAATTTTTTTTTGTGCAATAATCTTTTCCTGATACGAAATTCGTCATGCTTAGAACTGTGTGAGAAAAATCGCCTCATCACTTTAGCGAAATTTGCCGTCCAGGTTTGATTACAGTACTTCTTAACAGATGCATTATCAGATGCGATTATCATTTTAAGTTACACGCATATAGTTCCAGGAACGTCATCTCTTGGAAAATAGTGAGAATAAATAATCAAACTCGTGATACTCGTATCTGGGGACCAGAAGATCCACATGTACATATGTATGTATATAAATAACAATGTATATGACAAAAAAATTATTATGTGGTTGACGGTATATTGACCCTTACCTTTTCAAAATCCAACTCTACAAAAAACAAGAATCGGTTAAGAAATGACTGAGAAACAATTTATCTTAGATCGCAATTGAAGTCACCCGATGGGAGCTCCGCTTCGCTTCGTTCAATTACTGTGAATGGAGAACATTATCGCAACATGTTCGTGGACATTTTTTTTTTCCAAAATTGAATGAATTGAATTTGAACGATCTTTGTTTTCAACAATTAGGCGTTACCGCCCAAATAAATATTAAAAACATTCGACATTTGGAGATCCTCTTTAGGATAAAACTCATGTTTGACATCACTGTAAGAACTCCTTCTGGATGTTAATCATGAAATTGCTCACTACGAAATATGGTTATGCCCACAATATTCGTTTTTGTTTTGTTAATATTGGTACAAATGCGGGCCTTTAAACATATATATGTACATACTTTAGCGCATCAGGTCTTAAGTAAGTGGCTGATCTATTAACACATAGGATATAGATAAAGCCACTAGAGACAAATCCGTACGATTCCTGGAAAGTATCAACTTTGAAACGATAAGTGTCAACATTCTAAGGGTTTACCTTAGTTCACAAGTTATAATGCTTTTATTGACCCTGCTTCTATTAGGGTAAAAAGAGCCTCATTTCTTAGTTTTAAATTAATCCTTATTATAACTCCCAGAAATATGCTACGCCAAAAAAAATGCTTACATTCCTTATATGGACATTATAAGGCAAACACAGCCGAAAAATACTTAAAATTAGGTCTTTCGACCTAGACGTTAAAGTTATTTAAAAATAAATTAACGAACCACTCTGTGCCACGAATTTTTAAAAACAAAAAACTTGGAATTTTAAGGAATTTTTTTTTTGATTTTACATAAAACTTATAACTTACTGCATATATTTTAACCTTCCTAGCTAAAACTACCCACCAGCCTAACCCATCTCAACCTACTCTAATATACCTACCATGTAAGTCTGCCATTGACGTTTGACAGGTTTTTCTCTAAAGGGAATAAACTAACAAAGTTGAACACTTACGAATTCCGCTCCAGGATGCAAAAACGTGGATGCTACCGGACGACATCCCTTTTTTAATTACGGCGTGGAATCGAACCACTGATTCTGAAGCGCTTCGATTCGAGGAGCAGAACATCATGTTCGTAGATCAAACGCCTCTTCGCGGAGTTATGGGGTACGTGGATGATTAGCGGTACCGCTAAATCAATTTTTTTTTAGTGTCCCTAGAGGACCTAGATAAAGACGTTCTGAATAAAATAGATTTATAAAGGGTCCGCCAAATAATTTTTTTTTTTTTTGAAAATGCTATAAAAAAACTATTGAATATTTTCTCAAATTTCTTTTTTTATTTGAAAGTACAATCCTTCCGGTTAATAATGGAAAATAATTTCATTCAAATGGCTGCCTCGACTGGCCATGCAGTAGCCTACACGATCGGTCAAATTTTTAAGCACATTATCGATTGTGTGCAGCTGTATTTCACCAATGGCTTCACGAATATTATCCTTTAAAGCGTCAACTGTCTCTGGCTTGTCGGCGTAACACTTATCTTTGACGGCACCCCACAAATAATAGTCCAACGGTGTCGAATCGCAGCTCCGAGGTGGCCAAACGACATCAGCTCTGCGGCTGATAATGCGATCTTCAAAAACAGGGCGCAAAACATCGAGTGTAGCTTCGGCTGGCACGTAGCGCCGTCCTGTTGAAACCAAATGTTGCCAATATCCTCCTCTTCAATTTTTGTGAACAAAAATTCGTTCAACATGGCCCGATAACGATCGCCATTGACTGTAACGGCCACTCCTTGCTCATTCTCGAAGAAAAATGGCCCAATTATGCCTCTGGACCAAAATCCGCACCAAACAGTGGCTCGTTTTGGGTGCACCGGCTTTTCAATGTATGCGTGCGGGTTTTCTGTGCCCCAAATGCGACAATTTTGCTTGTTTACATACCCGCCAAGATCAAAATGAGCTTCATCTGAAAAGATGATTTTTTTGGCAAAATCGGCATCTTCTGTAAGTCGATCGCAGGCCCACTTAGCGAAGCGAAAACGCATTGGATGGTCAGTTGGCTTCAACTCCTGAACCAATTGGACTTTGTATGACGTCATACCAAGGTCTTTATGCAAAATTCGTCTCAATGATGTCTCCGAAATGTTCAATTGTTGAGAACGACGGTGAATTGATGTTGATGGCGCTTCACGCACACTTTCTGCCGCATCAGCAATATTCTCGGGTGTACGCACTGTTTTTGGCTTTTCACGCTTTGGTTTATCGATGAGGATGCCAGTTTCTTTCACTTTTTTCACAAGATAACGAACATACGGAGCTGACGGTGCTTCTCTTCTTCCAAAATCCGTACGCAATTTTCGCACACATTCTGCAACATTACCATGATTTTCAAAGTAATGTCGCAATATTTCCCAGCATTGTTCAAGCGTATACACAACCATATTCGTTCAGCGGAAGGATAAAACTAATTATATGTCAAATCAGACATGAGCTAAGTGTTACCATTCACGAAATAAGCACTACTTGAAAAAAAAAAACGTTAGATGGCGGACCCTTTATTTCTGGAAGTTGATTTCCAAAGTTTTATCTGATTTTGCCACAGAGTTATTTCCACAATCTGATTTGTTCAGAGTTATTTTCAAGTCGAGAAAGAAGGTATGGAAATGACAATACGGTACGTATACGTAACATTTTTCCATTGTTATTACCAACTCCCTTATTAACTTTTTGAGAGAAGTTCCCCTGTAGGAATAAAACGAAATGTTTTTGTAAGAGTTGGACCTAATAACGCCACCGCCACAATATTTTTCTATATTTTTTTATCAATTTCCTTACTTCCACAGATCACAATACTGCTGAATTATTTCGAAGTCACACTGCAGAAGAATCACAAAGACTTCGGTTGCTGGGCATGATCTATAAGCAATTGCAATTGCAATGGCGAAGAAAACTACAAAATCGCTCAGGGAAATGCTGAAAATAATCGATGAGTTCACCGTGCCCTCTTGCAGTCCATTTACAATTTCAAAAAAGTTTGGGTAGAGTTGGCAATTTTCACAACAAACTTTTTACTGGTTAACGTGTCAATAATCATACGAAACAATGTTTTGCTTATGCTCGACCGACTGAGCTTTTATATAAGACCTTTTTACCATACGTTGTCGAACGCTTTCCCAAGTCAATCAGACAGGCACCCGTATTACGGCGCTTGGATTTATTCCAATGGATATCTGAAACGAATTTCGAAGTGACATATACACATAGATATACATAGTTTCATGACACGATTTACTTATCCCGAATAATTTTGTTGTTCTCAACCCATTTAGAGAGGGCTCTGTCTAGGCTATCTTCTCAAAGACCTTGCTGATACTGGAAAGGAGACATCGATCAGTTTTGGAGATTGGCTATATCACCACTGTCTTCCAATGCACTGAAATTATTTAGTTCATTGTTGAACAGGGTGATGTACTCGTATATCTCTCAGCCACTGGCTAGGCTCAATTTTGGATATTCCAATCACTCCGGCGGATTTATTTTCCTTAACCGCTCGACGATTATCTGGAGCTCTTGCGTCAATATGAAGAGAGTATCAGCCGCCTCACTAACATGGCATTGCTTGCCACGAAATCTTCAATGAACCTAATAAAACCAAGATATCGAATACCATGGACGTCTCTCACAGACTAGTGATATGAAGACGTTGGTATTCGTCCATTCGATCATCGTTGGGCCTATCCATAAACACTATGCGCAGCATTTTCTGTAAAGACTAATATGATACATACATGCGTTAAAACTAGGGATGCAAGGCTATGCGCGGCTTGCAAATAATTGAGCTGAGCGAGCATCTGTTAAGCCGTTTTATTGATATTTTTTCTTTCGCTGATTCTGCTAATGTGTGTAGAGGTAATGCTGATGGTGTCAAGTTTGGTGTTTTTTGTTCAATAATATTTCTTTGCTTAAAAGATTTTTTTGTTGATCTCAAAACTTTTAAGTCAATGTGGCCATGAGATTCGATTGTCATCAAGTTAGAACCAATGATTTTTTTTGTGACCAGCGTCTTAAAATCTGATTTTTTTAGAATGACTTTTAATTCATTTAAGACGATCGGTAATTCCTTTTTTTCAACTGAAAGTTGACATAAATACAAGTAACATTGTACAGTCTTCTAATTGCAACTTTTGCTTCAGTAACCTTTATATAATTGCTTTTTCTCTTTTAAACTGTCGTTTTTTTACGGGTGGTGGTACACATTTGAAGTTTTTCTTTGTCATCCGACTTCACATCATTTTCAAATTTCATGATTCAAAAAATCTTCTTCATCTAGTTTGTTACGAAGTAAACCAAATTGATACTTTTTCAAAGGTAATATTGGTATATATTTCAAAGTTTCAGACATGTTTTCAAAATCTTTTTCATTCTAACGCAGGTGACCTGCAGGTAGTCCGGAAAAAAATTTCCCATGTTAAGTCAATGAGATCGTTTGTCGGTGATTATTCCTCCGTGGTACAACTTTTCTAAAATGTTATCAGCCTAATTACCACCTTAGACTCTAGCCATATGCAAAATTTTATTTTGATCGGTCAAACAGTGACAGACGATTTCAATTTGAAAGAAGTGGCAATCCCGTATTAGAGCTTTGCTTCGCTCAGCTGAATTAAACCAAGCCCTAATCCCAAATTTTATACTAGCAGGCTCATTAGATGCAACATCAAACATTTTTCCAACCATGTTGCAGCAAATTCTATTCCTCTGATTGAAAGCCAATAGATTCTTCTAAAATACATGTGCCTTTTTAACAGTTCCATTCGCACTAACCCACGGACTTAGTCTGCAATGTTCAAACACATTTCGAATTAATACAACCCACGTCATGAAATCTGACCCTTCTTCTTACATTGTTGTCGATTCCAGTAAAATAGGCGACTTCTATTGCAGTGATAGCCGCAGCTGTAAGCTCGGACTATGTTACCCTTCAAATGGGCGCTATTAGTCGATGAAGTCTTTCAATCACTGAGAAAATAGCAACAATGAATATGGCAAGAATGAGATTCGTTTATTTTTCAAAAATGTGAAAGGACTATGATAGATTTGGGAGACAAGTAGAGTCGAAATTTATGTCATTTAAAAAAAAACACGACTAAGCAATTCTGACATATAGGACACAACGAATTATTCACTCAACGGCATAACAATCTAACAGGCTTTTAGGGGGGCTTTCCATAGCTCCATCGGAATTAAGGTCTAATAAAGATGCCGGCCTTAACGAATTACCCACCGGGATTAAAATAGCTCGAGATGATTTGGTTGGACACATTCCCCAGTCCAGCTGCAAGCTTTAGTTAGAAGAAAGCATACCTGGAAACAAAAGTGGAATACCAATGGCAAGGAGCCCTTGAATCTATCGCGTAAGACCTGTTTATCAAGGATAAATATTTGCTGGTAAGTGAGAGCAAAACTGAGAATATGAGGTCCGTGAAAAGTTTATGCACTACCGACGAATTAGCCAGAACAATTTTGAGGAAATCAGGGATTTCACGACTGAAATTCCATTTTTCCAAGTATGTAGGTATTAACGACCTGAAAAGACGCCGAAGTGATTTGAATCGATATTGATGCATTTCCGCCGCTCTCTAAATTTCTTTTGAACTAGATAATCGTAATGGATTCACTTTTCATCGTCAGTGACAGTATGGTGTAAGAAGCCATTATTATCCTGCAGCGTATCGCTTGCGAAAAATCGCTGCTCGTCGTATCTCGGCTTCGACTTTCTTTGATACCCAAATTCCTTAGTTTTAAACATTCCCAATGCTTTCAAACAATATCAATTTTTCCAAATCTACCTCTTCATACTTCGATATCATCACTTTTGTATCATTCACACCATTTGCCGCGCATTCCTTCTGTAGCAAAAACAGCCGCAGAATTTTTTCAATCGAAGGCGAAAAGCAGAACTTTCCGCAAACGATGACTCAAACATCGTTAAAGAGCTGTTGAATGACATGAAAGACTATATACATAGACTTGCTAAAAAGGCTCATCATTCCTACCTGTGACTTTTTTTTCTTCCCAAAACTGAAAAGACGGTGATTTGATTGACGAGATAAAGACCGCATCGTTTGAAGACTTAAGGCTTTACCAAAAAGTGCATATTAGAAGTGCTTAGAGGATTGGAAAAAGTGCTGGCGCAAGTGTATTATACAGGGTGTCCCACGAGCAGTGTGCCAAAAAGCTAGAGCGTGTAGGTCTGGTCAAGACAAGAAAAAAATCGTATGGGAGGGGGGTCTATTCCCCTCCGTTTAGCCGGGAGGGCTAATTTTCTAAAAAATTTACTTAATTTAGAAAAAAAATTATTAAAAATCAGAAGTTACATCCACAATGCCGTGATATACTTTTTTGTAAAGCCAGAAACCTCTTCTTTCACCTTGTTTTTAAACAAAGCTGTTTTAAGGAATAGTTTTTGAGAAATTAATTTTCAAATTCAACATTTTGTAACAAAAAAGGAAAAAAAAAATGTCGAACTATTTTTTTTCCAAATTGTACCTATGTAATTAAGTACTAATTTTTTTTTTTTCAAAAATTCAATCCTCTTATTAGTTTTTAGTTAAAAACAGAAAACCTGATGCAAAAATGTTTTGTAGTTTTTGAGAAATTAAAAAAAAACCCGAACCAATTTTTTCTAAGAAAAACCTTTTTTTTTTGGTTTTAACGTGGCTGGACTTGTAGGCAAATTAATGTATGAAACATTGACCTCTTTTTTATTATTTTTAAAAAATTCGGAGTTTTATTATAATCAATTTTCAATATGATCCCCATTTTTTAGAAGGCAAAGATTATATCTCCTTCTAATGGCTGCACATAAGTCAAACAATTTGACTCCAGCGACTTCAATCCGTGCTTTCGATTGTCGTTCCAAAGATACTATTTCCACTTCGTAAACATAATTCTTCATGAATCCCCACACATAAAAATCTAGAGGAGTTAAATCTGGTGATCTAGGTGGCCATTCCGTGGGGCCCTTTCTTCCGATCCAACGGTCACTAAAATGATCATCCAGCCAGTTTCTAACCCGTAAGCTGTAGTGTGCTGGTGCTCCATCTTGCTGGTAGATTAAATTATCTGCTATGGCCAAAGGAACGTTGTCCATCAAATCGGGCAAAAGGTCTCGTAGGAACTGCAAGTATGATTCTCCATTAATAACGGCATTCAAAAACCGGGGCCCGATTACAGTTTGTCCAACAATACCAAGCCAAACATTACAGCTAAAGCGGTGTTGTGATTTATTTTGTTTTTTGTTGTGTAGATTGGTGCTACTCCAATGATGCAAATTGTGGAAGTTAGTAACCCCATCTCTGGTAAACTGTGCTTCATCCGTCCAGAATATCCTTCCAAAATTGTTTCGTTCAGTTTCATTTCGAAGCAGTAATGATCGACAAAATTCTGCTCTCAAAAACTTGTCGTTTGAGGTGAGTTCCTGAACTGTCCTAAAATGGTACGGGTGTAAGTTTTCGGTATGAAGCACTCTCCGTACTCTAGATTTGGGCACTCCAAGCATAATAGCTCTCCTCCTTGTACTAAGGGAGGGATTACGTCAGACCAAATCCAAAAATTGCGGTTTTATTGTCTTAAGGTCCTAGCCGGTTGAACCCATTGGCGGCGGGCGGACCCAGACGAAATTGGCAGGTCAGTTTTCAGGCGTTATCAATGAAAAAAAAGGATTAATCCAGGGTTATTCCAATACTGTGTCAGTTTATTGAATCCTCATAAAACTCCAAATTTTTTAAAAATAATAAAAAAGAGGTCAATGTTTCATACATTAATTTGCCTACAAGTCCAACCGCGTTAAAACCAAAAAAACGATTTTTCTTAGAAAAAAATGGTTCGGGTTTTTTTTTAATTTCTCGAAAACTACAAAACATTTTTGCATCCGGTTTTCTGCTTTTAGCTAAAAACTAATAAGAGAATTGAATTTTGGACAAAAAATTAGTACTTAATTACATACAATTTTGAAAAAAAATAGTTCGAAATTTTTTTTTTTCATTTTTTTTTCAAAATTTTGAGTTTGAAAATTAATTTCTCAAAAACTATTCCTTAAAACAGCTTCGTTTAAAAACAAGATGAAAGAAGAGGTTTCTGCCTTTACAAAAAAGTATATCACGGCATTGTGGATGTAACTGTTGATTTTTAATAATTTGTTTTCTAAATTAAGTCAATTTTTTAGAAAATTGCCCCTCCCGACTAAACGGGGGGGAATAGACCCCACCCTCCCGTACGATTTTTTTCTTGTCTTGACCAGACCTACACGCTCTAGCTTTTTGGCACACTGCTCGTGGGACACCCTGTATATGAGAGCGATTTGGAGAGGACATAATAAGTATTAATATCACCGGCCATTTTGAACTCGGAAGTTCAGAGCCTCATTGCCCTTCCTTCGCCAAGTCACCCCGTCATGAGCGTGTTACTTCGGTCCGTCCTTAGAATGTCCTCCCATTTATGGCGCGCCTCCTGGCGGTCCCACTCCTGGTGGGTTTTACGCTCAAAATTACCTTATTTTTTGAAAAAAAACTTGAAAATGTACAAATCTAGTTATGTGAAGCTGTTGACAGATGCCCTAGCTTACCATGTGATATTTTTGCCCAGCATGTGCTTGAAGCGTCATCTGTTGGAAATTGGCGGATTACCATTTAATAAGTTACAGTAAATAGCTGGCCAGAGGTTGCGCTGGCTGCGGAGACCAGTTGATTTATAGCAAATCTAGGTTCACTCAGTATGCGATATGGATTAACTGAGTGGCTTAAAGATCAATCTTTTCTTTCGGGCATTCTCAATGTTAATTTAAAAATGGTGACCAAGATTCTCGATGTTCAATTCATTATGGACTCTCTAGCTTCGTTTAAATTGCTGCAGAACCTACCTAATGTCTCAGTAATTTACCTCGGTGTCCTCAATAAAATTATTGTCTTTAAGTTAAAGGAAAGGCCATATACTCGTGTGTACGTGTGTATTTCGACTTTTGCAACAACTGTCTACAAACACAAGTTTCTTATTCGATAACGCATTAAGTATTTTCCCAAAAAGACATTCGTCTGCGTCATAATATAGATTACACTTCGGAGTACAACTGATAACACATCCTGAACTACGACATGGAACCGGACCCATCCCGTTCAGTAAATCATTTTGCCCATCAAACTATTTGTCCACAATCCACGCCCCTAGTCCCGGCCCATCTAACCCATCGAAATAGAAAACAAATACCAAAACGTAACAACGACAATATCCGACAGCCGTTGGCACATTTTTTCCATCCCGTCGTCTAACCATTCGTTAATTGCCCGCACACAGGGGTAATCATAATTAATGAACATTGACTTCCGACCAGGCCACTTCGCACTCCATAAATCTATCTTTTCAATTAATTAAAAGGATTAAATCTCGATGTTCTACAACTGTATCCTCGACCCAAAGCCGAAATGTCAAAAGAAATAAGATTTATTCATCTGACCTAATTTTTTTTCCTCGCCCTTCCATCCCGGATTTGTGTTGTTTTCCTCCATCCTTCCGATCGGCCTTTTCATATCTTAGCAATCTACGAGTGTGTCCAGTGCGAGAGGAAAAAAGGAAATTCGATAGAGAAGATGAAAAATTATTCATTTGACAATGAAGGGGATATTTTTATTGCCCCGACGCCGACTGTCTTATCTGTCGCCAGGCAAATACAAAAGATACCATTCTGAAAGCATACAATTGCAATATATCTAATGGGGAATTGAAGGAAAATTCAAGATTCAATTCGTAGAAACAGATTGCTTGGCAGCTCATATCTCAGCATCATTTATCTCCGCAGCGAATCTTTTGTTAACCGACAGACGACGAGGAAGGGTTAAGTCAGTTCAAATGCATCAGGAATCAAGTTAAATCCACAAATCTCAAATTGAACTGAAAATTCCAGCTTTAGTATAGTCATGCCCGCCGACACAGAGATCCGCTGTCATGTCATTATCAGACGAACCAAGCCAACCAAACCAAAGTAAACCACCATTAATCAATCCTTCACAGTAGCATTAATTGCTAATATCTTTTCGTCTAAACGATACGATTCGAAACGCAGATTCATGATGAGCACCATATCCCTGATCATCCAAACCGACGACCGGAACACATGTGTGTTTCGTGGCCACTTGCAAACGAAAGGGTTGCATGGAGGGATGAATTTTTCATTCGCATTTGCATACACCCCTATATCTATGTTTACCTTGAGGAATTTCCATCCGTCCCATCACCCGTGTTTGAGTGATTAAAAAAGAGACGAAAATTAATGGAGTATGCTGGTGTTTCATTTCATATGCAAATCCTTTTCTCTGCTCCGTGTCAGGACACCGAACCCATCGCGAAGATCTTAAAAGCAAACATGAGATTAGCATAAATAGCACTGTGTGACGAGTGTGTGTTGTTAATTGTGTTCATTCGAGTCGTTTTTCTCATCACCCAAACCGGAGAAAAAACAAGGACCATTTATCACGAAGCCATATTGGATACCCCTAGAAGGAGTCGGGGGTTTGGTACAACTGCGCTGCATCCATTGCCTAATTAAATTCAGTCATTCACACATCATCGCAATGTAATGTTCCTGCCAAGATGAATAATTATACGTTTGATAGTCATTTGCAGTACAGTTGCGGACGGATGTGACTAGGATCGGGGACGGGCATGGTAACATACATATCTCTTCCCCGGCTCATTACTCAACCGCAAATCCATTGGAATTGTGTTTTCGATTTCATTCATATGCAAAATTCTTAAAATTTTTTTGTTCGCATGGTATCCTTGCCAGGACACATACCCATTGATAGTCATGCAAACAAACCATTGTTTTTTCGGATTGAGCACATCACCTTGGTCTGTTGACACCGACACGACTGGGTACGAAATATGCTGGCAATCAAGATGATAAATGCTGGCTTTTTGGTGGCTCTTTGTTCGGTCTCTAGACGGATGGCTGGCACTTAGTTTCGGCTAGATCAATGGGTGGTTGGTTGGTGGAGAGGTAGTCAATTGTGAAATAATTGTCTTCACACGAACGCGGTATGAAAGTGTTTTATGGATTCTCATTAGTTAGGTGTCT